>BGNK01000785.1:62289-200135 GCA_003297005.1 Symbiodinium sp. clade A Y106 | reverse complement strand
TGCAAAAGCGCTCGTTTCGCAGAGAAACTGCTCAATTTAGGTCGGCTAAACCTAAGTTCGGGAAAAAGTGTATCAACCAGCCCTCGAGCACAAATTTGTGCTACAAACGATGGTCCAGGATGTATGTATGTACGTACGTACGTATGGACGTATGTATGTATGTGTGTATATATATCTATATATATATATATTGGTTTACCTATCCATATATTCCTGTTTATCTAGAACTATATACTCGTTATGCATGCATGTATGTCTGCACACACACATACACCAATCGGGTCCTGTCCTATGAGTTTTGTCTATGTGCTCTATGTGCATACATACAGGGACTTCGAAGTTCATTGCAAGTTCTGTTTGGCGACATCTGCATTCATAGTCGGGGGGTTGTGATGTCGGGGGTTCCACATGGATGGAAACCTTGCCTAACTATAACTGGGCTGGAGGAAGTGTTCTTCAAAAGGAAGCCATCTTGAAGCAAACCCTGAACATAAAGGAAGCCTTATCAGCCCCTCAACCTTGACAATCACAGAACTCGAAACAAAGGATCTGAAACTGACCATCCACAAGAAACCTCTGAGCTGCGACCCTAAGTCCCCCGCTCCAGAAAGCCTGACCGCAACAAAACCTCTGAGAATGAACAAGCTGCCTATGATGTGCAGTGTAATTCCTTTTTGCGGTTTAACCCATTATATAATTAGGATCCTAAAAGGTAACACCAAAACGGACCACGATAGCGCCTACAGGTATTCTACTTCGGGTCTTTAGGGTTAGGAGAAGCATCCTTTGGAAAAGGTAAAATTTGAATTCAAGCTCAACAACCCGAAAATCTACATCCTCAGCCCTCAACCCTACGCACTACATCCAAAACCGAGGGACGTCACGAACTGATTCGGCTCTTTGGCGAATGTCGGCATGTGAGGCGAGGCCAGCCTCGTGGCCTTGTACGGCTTAGGTGTCCACCCTAAACCCTAAACCCTCAACCTCTCCACTTCGGAGTTTAAGCTGGACGTTGGAGCTGCTAAGTTTGGAGCCTGGGTTTGGCTTCTACAAGCCATCCTGGCTGAACGGCTTGAATTGTTTCTTTATGTAGTGTTTGAAGTGTGTTGTTTTGTAGATGTTTAGGTATGGGCGTAGGGTTTTGCAGTGTGGGCTGTCATGGATCGCCATTTTATACGGCATACTGCCGACGGAGGGTTGAAATTCCTGGCATATAAGATGCATTGTCACAGTCGGTAGTGCCATGATGCCCAAAACACTGGTATTTACAGCATATGCGCCTCTTTGCAACACAAAAGGCACAAGGATATGGAGATGGCGCGAAAGATGAAGGACCCATACCATATCTGTTTGGGTCCTATAGGGATATTAATTTCAGCGTCTGCCAGGTAAAACGCACATGCAACAGCCAGAATGAAATGACCAGCGAAAGATTTGCGCGTTGACCATATAGGGAACCCTAGCCGAATTATCAGAAATATGCTTTCCTTCACGGTCCCTAGATTTCTGTGTTAGAGCACTCCTACAATTAGGGTGTAGTACAACTGATCTTCGTCAAAGTCTGAGATGAGACATCTCAGCCTAAGCGGCCTGCGACCTTCCAATTGCAACTCCTGCCGTAATAACTACCCAAACACCCACAAGTGGGTCAACCTAATGGCCCAAAACCTATAAAAGGCCAATGTTCTACATAGTTTTGGGGTCCAGGTAGAAAGCCGTCCAGGGGAATCTCAGGGTATCGCTGTGAAAGGCTCGCTCCATGGTCGTTCAGCCGCAGGCGATCACGATGGTTCATTCTGACATGGAGCCCAAACGACTACCTATATAAACTGACCCTAAGGGTCCAAGTAGTCCGTATTTATGGTTCTTGATACCCTAAAAGGCCCTAAACTCCTGCAATAGAGAGTACTTGGACCCTCTGGGTAAGTATTCCCAGCCCTATAATCCATTAGCCGTTAACCCCCTAACCTGGTAACTCCTAAACCTATCCCTCTTAGAACCATAATAAAAGTTATGTCGTTAATCTTCTCTTCGGCTTTATATGAATAGCAATTGGCCCTCTGAGAAACTTCCTAAACCCTACTTGTTTGGCCCGATCGGCCCATAAGCCCTGGGTTTAGGGTTTAGGGGTTTAGGGTTTAGGGTTTAGGGTCCATCCATCCTGGGTGGAGCAAGGGAACTGGAACGCAGCCATTCTCTCCGGAAAACACGATCTGGGTGAGGGTTTCGGGCGTAAGGGTGAAGGGCTTTATGGGGTTATATAATACATAGTTGTTTAGGTTTCGGAGTTTAGGGTTTAGGGGTTTAGGGTATAGAGGTTGAGGCTGTTGGGTTTAGAGGTTCGACATTACGCCCTAAACCAAGACAACCTTCGAAGCTCAAACCCAGAAACCTAAAGACCTGGCCTCGTTGATGTAGGGAAGGTAGGAGCGTGCTGTCTTCGGGCCGGTAATGTCCTCTTGCACCTCATCGCCAGCAAATTCTGCAAAGAAGAGAAAACAAATAAGGACCTGTGTGCCCAGACTCACTTGAAATACATCCTCTCAGGGTCAAAAGTTGAAATTTTACGGTTCAGGGCTGAAGGATTCTCAAAGGCATTGAGAGCCAAACAGACTCTTCAACTCCTTCTCCATCCGAACCTTTGGGCTTGTCCGTCAACAAGCTTCAAATTTCCCAGAGGCCATGCGGTAGCTAGGGCTAAGGGTCTTAATGGTTGTAGCCGGGTTCGGTTTTGGTGTTCCTTTAAGGGTTCTATACCAGATCCAGAATAGCGTTTATGTACTGTTTTGGCTAGAATCGGGTGTTGGGGTACAGTATAGTTCTATTCTAAGAAGGAACCCAAGGGAACAACGGTAATTATTCAGGCCCCTAAATAAAACGACTAATAGTGAAGGGTTTAAGGTTTTGGAGATATGGGTTAGCATCGTGTCCAACTTTTATGGGTACTGTATGGCCTTTAGGGGCAAACACGCCGGACATAAGAGTCCCTACAGCTTTAGACTTATTCAACCCCTGACTTGCATGAGGGCGCAGCGCTTAGGGCTTAGGGTTTAGGGCTTAGGGTTTATAGGGCTTAGGGTTTAGGGTTTAGGGGTTGAGGGTGTTGTGCATGCGGGTTGCCTCTAGCCATGACTATCCTCCACAACGCCTATGGTAGCCAACTACCCAAGCCCCCACTCCGAGTTCAACGGAGACACCACCATGCGGACTTTCCTCCAGGGTTCGCCCCGGCCCGAAAACCCGAGGTAGGTGTTCTTGTTCTGCTCCTCCTGTCTGTGCACCGGAGTGGTTTAGTTACACGGCATGATGTAGGCAGGACTTTGGTGTAACGTTTTCGAGTGTAGTGCTTCTGTTTCCACGGTCTGGGGCCCGTTCAGAAACAGACTTCAGGGTGCGTTCTTTCTACCCAGACTATTTGCTCTGCCACAAACAAGAAATGCAAACGTCTTCAACAACAGCAAATTTGGGTTCAGACTTCTCGATGCGCTTCTTGAAGACCCAGCGGTTGTGGGGATTTGGGTTTACGGGATTAAGGGCCCTATAAACCCTAAACCCTAAACCCGACCGCAATGTCGCTATCCCGGTGCCTCAAGCCTTACATTCTCCCTCTGTGCTGCACCTTGCACCCATAGACCCTTAAGCCTTAAACGCAGTCCCAAACCAAACGTCCTGGCACCCAAAGCCCCTCAACCCTACTGCTTGCCTCGTTTTTGGGATAAGGGTCTAGAGGCCATAGGACCAGCGAACAAAAAAAACTTTCCGAAAATGCAGCCGATGGTCAGCCCACCTTTTGATAATCCAGAGAGTGTCGGCTCCCCCCATCGGGTACGTACCCTCGTTTCCTCAGCTGCAACTCCTCTTGTAGTCCAAGGAAACTCCCAGCTATGGTATATATGAGTATAGCTAGTATAATGTAGTATAATGTTGCGAAAATTACAATATCGTTTGAGCGTAGTAGACTGTATGATATGACGTATAATGTAGTAACGTATCGTATCCTATCGTATACTATGTATAGTCGAGAATCTTAGTATATGAGAGCAAAAGATATCACAGCCCATTATGTTGTATTTCTTGGGTTGTCTGGAATGCTCCATCGGGTGCTGCACGGACCGTAGGGAGCTATTGGGCAGCATAAGAGTTAGCAAAACTCCATTTGCAAATGCAAACGATCGCGTGTTTCGGTCGGGGGGATCTCCGGGCAACAACACTGGGGCCATTAACCGAATGCCCTGCACAAACCCATGGGAAGCATGGTTCAGCGCTTCTTGTTTAAGGCGCAATGACGACCAACACAGCAAGCAGGCTCTTCTACGCTGGAACCGAGACTCCAAATCACGCCGCGAATGCCAGTAACCTTTCACTTCAATCCATTTCCATGGCTCCTATAGACCTTAAACTGAAACTCTAAGCCCTAAACCTTAAGCCCTTCATCCGAAACCTTAAACCGTAACCTTGAACCTCAAACCCCCATGCCATGAGTCGGTACATCTGCATGAACCTCGGATGGCGTCGTCGGTGACGCAAGCGCGTGTTGGTTTCGGTTTTCAGGTGGCTGAGGTCTATAGCCCTAAGGGTCCATGTACCCAAATCAGGATCCGTCAAGGGTTCCTGTAGGGGTACCACAAGGGTTTAGGGCTTTAGGGTTTAGGTTGAAGGGTCCATGTACCTAGACAGTATATAGATTGGCCTTTAAGTATAGTCCTTATCTAGGTACTTTGGGGCCAGGGTATAATTGGAATAGGGTTTTGGGGCCCGCTGCATTATAATTAGGATAAGGAACCCCCCTCAAAATAGCATTGGTAATTATTTCGGCCCCTAGTATAGAACCCTACTATAGATCCCTTATAGAGCCCTTTAAGGAACCCTTTAAAGAGGCCCCTATAGTATACCATTTCTGGGTACAAGGACTCTTGGGGAAGATGTGGAGCTCCGGTTGTGGCTTCCTTTCTCACTGGCCCAAAACCCAAGGAACGGTTTAGGGTTTAGGGTTTAGGGTTTAGGGTATCCAGAATCCACTACCTTACGCATAAGAACCCCAAAAGTTGAAAAGTTGAGCTTACAGCCAATAAGCTTTCTAGGTGCCTGATGTTGTGGATTCAGTCAGGACAGAGTGTCTCCAGAGTGCCCAAAACCTAGGGTTTAGGGTTTAGGGTTCAGGGTTTAGGATTCAGGCTTTGGGGTTTAGGGTTATCTGAAGTATACCTTAAATCAAAGTACTAAGCCCCTTATGGTTCAAGGTCCTTATAATCTCTAACAAATGATATGGTACAAATTGCAGGGTCTTGTCTTGGGCTCAACGGGCCTGAGCTGCGGTTCAGGGTTCAACCGCAGCATAACGTTTTTGAGGTCGAGCAAAAGACCATTCGATCCGTGATGGATACTATAGGAGCCTTAATCATTAGAATCGGGTTTTGGAACCCATTATACTACAAATATAAAAAGGAACCCCCGCAATAGTATTGGAAACTATTTAGGCCCCTAGTGGTACGGTCTAGGTTTCAGGGTATTGTGGCTCGGGTGAAGCCCAAAGGGTGGGAATCTGGATTTCCGGTCATTAGTGCTGGGATTCACTAAACTTTAGCCTAAGAGCATGAAGATAAGCATGTTGCAACTGTCTGCCATCTACTTTATATCCCAGAGGCTCCATATACACCACCATTATGGAATTAGGTCCCAAAAGACCATCCCTATTATGGTTTCGGGACCCTAATTCCATAATAGGAGTGTTTATGGACCCTCTTGGTATGTTTAGGATTTTGGGGGTTTTAAAGTGGGGAGCTTCAGGCTTAGGGGCTTGGAAATATACTCTGAGGAGGGGATCCAAGAAAAAAACCTAAACCCCAAACTCCTAAACTCTAAACCCCTACCTAGACCCCCCAACTACCCCAACTACCTCTTAATGAGAAATGTCAGAGCCCTTTAAAGGGTACTTGGGGGGGGTGCTGGTAAACCCTAAACCCTAGCGTCAAACAGGTCGTCCTCTTACCCAGGCTCTGAGGTTTGGTGGACACCCGAAACCTATCCTAAGGGTCCATGTACTCAAATAGTATATACATTGGCCCCAAAGTACCTAAATAGGGACTACATTGAGGCCATTGCATATACTATTTGGGTACATGGACCCTTAGGGCTACCTTTGAAGGATGATTCAGATTCATATGGGAGTTACCGAAAATTGGGGTACCTTATTTTGGGGTCCTTATATAATAAGGATCGTATATTAAGGCCCCTACGTTAAGAAAATGGGCTTCGGGCTCTGGGGAGCTTGGGCATAGGGCATGGGGCTTAGGGATTGGGGCTCAGCATCTGTGCAGGATTTGGGTTTTGGCCTTTGGGCCTTTGGGTGTGAGGTTTAACCCTTGATTTGAGGGTAACGGTTAGGGCTCAGGGACTAGATGTCGATTTTAATTAGATAAGCGTTCATGGTCTAGGATCCTGCCACCAAACCAAAGACTTCACCTAACAGCAGTAGACAACCGACCTCATGAACCCGAAGCACCAACATCTCACACTGATGTGCATGCGCACGAAGAACACATTCTGAGCGATACAGACCCTAGGCCCCTCCCCACCCGACACACACACACACACAGACACACACACACACACCACACACACACACACAACAAAAAAAAAACATCGCATCAAGTGTCAAATCAGGTCTGCTAACAAACACCGTATTCTCGCCGACCAAGTTCAGCCTGTAGATCTCTCCAAACCTTTGCATATCGAGTGCAGGCTTTGAGGCTTGGTTACTTCGTCGAGGGTTGTGACACTATAGAGGTTCTTCTTTGTTCATTTCAGGGGTCCTTCCTTTGCGGATGCCACCGTTTCATGTCCTGAAATGCCCATGAAATGCCCTAATTAGTCTGCTTGGTTTCTGGCTTCGGTATTGAAGGATGCCTACTAGCCCACAAAGCAACAGGCATCCCTTTTCTGACCCCCAACGCTAACCCCAGAATCTAAGCCCACAGCCCCAATTCAACACTCAGCGTTCGTTATATGAATCCTACTATTTTGAGGGTCATAGGCCCAGGGTTTCTTTATCGGGTTCCTACATTAGCTCGAAACCCCTGAAACAAAAGAACCCTACACCCAGAAAGCCCGAGACCCTGTCACTTCCCTCTAAACCCTAAACTCCAACCCTTTAGTGTCTTGAGGTTTCGGTGGTCAGGCTTAAGGGTTCGGAGGTTTAGTGATGAGGCGGTTCCGACCATGTTGGGCTACCATGAACAGAAACCAACCACATGGGTTATCGGCTCACTGAACCCTACAACTTCTACAACACCACACGCACACACACGCAGGCATTAATTCAGACCTGATTCCCCCCACCACCCCCCCNCCCACCACCCCCACGCCCCCACCCCCACCCATGTACCCTAAACCCTAAACCCTCATAGTCTAGAACCCCTGAACTGGCTACAATAAAGGGTAGTTGGGGGGTCTAGGTTAGACGAACCACCAGGCCAGGTTATGCAAAGGCGAGAAGCTCGTTGTAGTACTCGTCGTGGGCCTTCTGCAACATCGGGCCTGCCAAAGGGTTCCTTGAAGGTTCCTTTAAAGGTCCTTTAAGGGCCTTCTTTGAGGGCTCTGTCAAGGGTACTGCAAGGGCAGGACTTGGTGCGGGTTTCGCGTTTATGGTTTTAGGCCAGTATGTATGTCATGGTTGTACGGGTTCAAGTTGTTCAGTGTATGTTGGGCTTTAGGGGGTTCGGGTTTCGAGGGTTTTAGGGCGGATTGAGAACGGGACGGTTGAAGAAAAGCTACGTGATCTACTTGCACATGGCCGCCAGTAGAATGGGGCCCATAGCATGGACGACAGAGGAGGATGAGATGCACATGACGGGAGACCGGGAATGAGCCAATAGAGGGAGTAGGACAATGAAACCTCTTCAGTTCAATGGGGCATTGAATCGACGATCGCCTGAATGATGGTCTAGTAATTGAGTCTAATACCTTGAGAGGAGTCAGCTGTCTGCACGCCTCCCCTAAACCCTAAACCATTACACACCCACAAGGGCCCCGAAACCCGGAAAAATGTTGAAACCTAAACCCCTCAACCTCGACCTCCAAGGCCCAAACCCCGCTCCAAACTGGACCACTCCGCTTCAAAACCACCAACCCAAAACCCTAAAACGAACCCCAAATATATATATATAGAGAGAGAGGGCCTTAATAATTAGAATAGGGTTTGGGGGTCCGTTATACTATAATTATGATAAGGAAACCCTAAGATGCTATAGGTAATTAGCAAGGCCCTTATATTGCACCCTAAACTTGGCCCTAAACCCTTAAAGGGCCCGGGAAGCCCCATGATTCAAAAGACGGGAAGCTCCAAAAGCAAACATGGCCCAACCGGGGAACCCAGGAAGTCATGTCAATAATAGAGTGGGGCTGGTTTAGGGGTCTAGGGTTTTCGGGTTAGGGGTTTAGGGTTTAGGGGTTTAGGGGTTTCGGGGTTAGGGTTCAGGGGTTTAAGCGTTTAGGGTTAAACAATAATTCGGGGGCTGGTTTAGGGTGTAGGGTTTCCGAGTTTAGTGGCTTTGGGTGTGTGTGGGTTTCGGGTATTATGTACTGGAGCCATATCTTCGGGGTCCAACTGAACTGGTCCCAGCACCGCATGTAAAGCAAACGAACCAACAAATGAAATCATGATACAGGGTTTAGGGTTTGGGGTTTAGGGTTTAGGGTGGCTACATCCATAGGCTTGCATGTGGGTTTAGAGGCGTAGTTCTCTGAATCAGGGTCCCTTTTGGGGATCCTTTTTACAAGGGTGCCGTACTATTTCGGGGACCTAAAAAGGGACGCTCATTTAGAAAGCTACCCATCTACCCTAACCCCTAAACCACTAAACCGTAAACCCTAAACCCTAACCCCTAAAACGCTAAACCCTAAACCCCTATTTCTAGCGATCGAGCAGCCCCTCGTGCCCAAACTGCACTCGGACCCTTAGGGATAGGGCACGGCCCCGGCATCTGTGCTCAACTCTGAAGCAACCAAACACAAACCCTAAACCCTAACCCCTAAACCCTAAACCCTAACTCCTAAACCCTAAACCATAAACCCTAACTCCTAAACCCTAACCCCTAACCCTTAACCCCTAAACCCTAAACAGGCCTTTGGGTGCGCTCATGCCATCCACTCCTGACTTTTTGGTTTAGGGCTTAAGGCCGATGACTCCCTGTATCCCTTGATGAAGGAATAAGGGTTTCTTTAAGGGATCTTTAGGGTTTAGGGTTTAGGGGACTTCAATATCCCTTAATTAGGGAATATACCTGAAGTTATAGTAGAATCTCTGATATGGTTTTATGGTCTATTCCTGAAATAACTTATATAGTAGAATCTCTAATATGTATTATGGTCTATTCCTGAAATATCTTATAGTAGAATCCCAATGTGTTTTATGGTCTATTCCTGAAATACCTTATAGAAGAATCCCCAATATGGTTTATGGTATATTCCTGAAATAACTTGTAGTAGAATCCCTAAAATGTTTTTTGTATATCCCTGAAATAACGGATCTTGGAAGGTCTGTTTTTTTGGGGGAGGGGGCTTGGCTGAAAGCTTCTACCCCTTTGGACGTCTGTTGCTCTCACGAAGGCCGGTCTGAAGAGTTCGGGTTTAGGGTTCAACCATCAGGGTTTTCATGCTAAGATCAAGATCCTCTCTTAGTTGCTGGGTTCATAAGCCCCCAAAAGTCTACACTTTTCGTTTTATAGTGGGTAATACTATCCCAAAAAGTGTAAAGTCTATCCACTCAGCTACTACGCTCTAAACGTCCGCGTGAAAAACACACTTCTCTAAAGCATTATGAAACCCAAAATGGTTTTACGGCTTGGGGCCCAACAAGAAAGCCATTATAAAACTCTTATCCCATGAGACCGACATAAACCCCAAGTGTCCAAGTACCCAATAATCATATACTCTACAAAATCCTAACCTACGTATCTACGATCCTACAACCGAGTACCTAATTATTGGGTCCTTTGGACCCTTGGGGAAAGCTCCCTTGCAAGTGCCCTATACGACACCCTCGGCCCTCAGCCCTCAAGCCCCGAACCCTCAGCCCTAAAGCCTAAAGCAGGCGGCCCTATACCCAAAACCCTTCCCCAAGGGTCCAAGTTATAATAATCATATACTCCCCAAAATCCTAACCTACATAACTACTAGCCTAAAGCCGAGTACCTAATTATTGGGTCCTTTGGACCCTTGGGGTTTAGCCTTACACCATAAAAACCCTGCAGGCTCAACCTGAGCCCCACACCTTCCCCAAGAGTCCATGTGCCCAAAAACGGTGTATACACTGGCACCAAAACTTAGTGGCTGAGTACCCCATCCCAGAAAAGGTTAACTTTTGATTTTATAGTAGGGCTATATAAAGCCCAAAAGGTTAAAGGGTACCTACTCAGCCACTCAGAAAATACCTAAACTGGAGGCAACAAATATGCACTATGTGGGCACATTGACCCTTGGGGCTTTAAACCCTAACCCTAAGGGTCCAAAGGACCCAATAATTCGGTACTTGGGTTTAGGATAGTAGTTAAGTAGCTCAATGTTTAAGAGAGTATATGATTATTAGGTACTTCGGCTGATGGACAAAATCCTGCATTACCCATTATAAGGAATATACCAGGTAATATACCATAATTCCCATAGTTTAGGGTCCTTAGGGTCATGCAGGATTTTGTCCATCAACAGTTGGACCCTTAGGGTAAACCCCTGAACTGAGCCCATACCCTAAATTCTAAACCCTGAAGCCTAGCTTCCCCAGTAGCCCCGCCAAACGGTACTACTACTGGGGAACCTACACCCTAAACCCGAACCCTAAACCCTAAGCCCTAAACTCCTATGCCTTTAACCCCTAAACCCTAAGCCCTAAACCCCTACAACCCCCAAACCCTTAAACTGAGCCCTAAACCCGAAGACCTATAGATCACTTTAAAGGACTCCTTGTAGATCCTTTTAAAGGACCCCCTAAATCCGAAGACCTAAACTGAGCCCTAATCCTCTGCATGAGCCGCGGCTCTCGAGACGAAATCCGGCAGGGCCCCCACAATGGGCCAAGCTTTGGGTCCTCGCAATGTTTGGGGTTTCTTTAAAGGGAGCCATAAGGGTTCCTTTAAAAGGATCTATAAGGGGTCCTTTAAAGGGATCTATAGAGTTTAGGGTTTAGGGGTTTAGGGGTCTAGGGTTTAGGGTTTAGGTTTAGGGGTTTAGGGGTTTAGGGCTTAGGGGTTTAGGGGTTTAGGGGTTTAGGGGTTTTGGGGTTTTGGGGTTCGGGGTTTAGCGTGTACCTTGTTGCATTTGCTCCTTTTTTTTTGGTGGTGGCTGTTTGGTGTCTGCCTTGGATAAATAAAAGGTGTATTTGGGTTTAGGATTTAGTGCCTTGGGGATAACAATAGGGTTCCCAATGTTGAGACCCTGAAAGAATGGAGGAGGGGTCTGAAATCTGAGGTTTAGGGCTCCTGTATATTTACGTAAATTTCCTTTAAGGATTCCTTTACGGGCTCTTTTAGGCGGTCCGCAGGAGCTTCGATTTTTTTAGAGGTATGCTTTGTTTTAAGGCTAGTCTTAGGGTCTTCTGTAAAGGATTGCTTGATGATTTGTCTAGGGACTTCTTGTGTCCCATGATCCTCGGAGAATCTCCAGCGCGGTTTAGAGTTCAGGCTTCCTCTGAAACGAAATGTACGAATACACGGAGCTCACCAACTTGAGATTGAAATGGTACTTAATTTATTTACAGTGTTCTACCTGGGTTCCAAGAGTTCGGGGTACACCCTTGCGAGCTACTGAAGATCCTACCAATCAATCCTTTCGGGCTCATGTCGTGATACCCGCATACCACACCGAAACAGAACGGTGCAGCATAATAATGTCGGGATGAGATACACCACTCGGCCGCTGAAGCTCTTCAGCCCTAAACACTAAACCCGAGCCACCAAAAAGCCCAAACACGAAACCGAGATACATCTCAGTCCTGGAATGTCCTGCAAACCCAGCGCCGTGGAAAAAGGCCGGCTAAGACGGCGCCGGACTCCGGGAAATGCCCGCATCATGGCTTCGAGGGCTAGACGATCCGTCTAAAACCTCTGGAGCCGGTATAGAAGGCTGCGATGGTACCTGAAGCCCTGAACCATCCTAAACGGTAGACCCTCAACCCGAAATCCTGACCCGAAACCCTAAAGCGACTGATTCTTGTTGGGGTAGAGCTTAGGATCTTCCACGTTGGGGCTCGGGTTCAGAGTTCAGTTACTGTTTGTAGTCTTTGGGTTGCCACGCATCCTGAGATCGCTAGCTCAGCATCTAGTGAACATCAAATCCTCGCGGCATTTAACCCTAAGCACTAAGCCCCAGCTCGTCCAGAACATGTATCCTATAGAAACCCTCCTTATAGACACGACGCATCCTTGTGCATGTTGGTGGGACACAAGGGTCCAAGCCGAACAAGGATTACTAATGCTGAGCCCAAATCATAGTTTCGGGTTCAGAGTTTAAGCTCTAGAAGCTCAGTACACCTAGAGAATGGGCTGCTATGCTGTATATACATATATACATGTATCTATCTATATATATATATATATACGCACACCTAAATATGCCTTTTGCAAGGGGCACAAGGACAGCAGCACAGCGTATAGGTAAGCGGGTACCTGACCGGGACTCTGCCGTCGAGTGTGAAGCCAAAGCCAAAGCACATCATTCGCAGATCCCGACAATGGCTGATGGATGCTTAGGGTTTATTGGTTTGGGGTTTACCTTAACCCGGAATAACCTACCTTTTTAAGGACTTATACAAGGAAATCATAAGAAGGAACCCGGAAAAGGTAAGTTTTTAATTCAGGGTTAAGGTAGGGTTTGAGGAGGAAGGCATAAGCACAACCGAACACAAGCAAAGCAAAAGCAGCAACAAGCACCCCAGAGCCGCTCAGGGGCCTTAAACTACGCAGACTCAAGGATTTTTTCCGAAATAACCCCGTAACCCCTGCCCTTGACTTAGTTGTCCAGTATTTAGGTGGGGCGTGATAATACCCCGGACCTGAAGGTTCAAATTTTGGGATTAGGTGGGGCGTGATAATACCCCAAATAAGGTTAATCAAAGCACCCACTCTGCTACTAAGTTGATGTGCGGTGACAAGCGGCCGTGAAGGCTCTTGCAGAGGCGGCCACCTCCATCGGTCTCATGTGGTAGTGCAACACATCTCCTCGGGTCAGGGTAGCCCTAAACACACCCTCGTAGCCCTGAGCCCGAAACCGTTCAGCCCTGAACCCTGAACTCTACTACGGCTGATGGACAAAATCCTGCATTACCCATTATAAGGAATATACCATAATTCCCATAGTTTAGGGTCGATTTTGTCCATCAACCGTAGTTCATGGTTGGGATAGGATTAAAAATGTACTTTTTTATTCCTTACTGGGTTTAAGTACCCATAAAAATGTAAAATGTTACCCAACTATGACAAAGTCTACGTCCTGAGGCCTGGTCTAGGGTTCTAATTCGAGCGATTTAGAGTTGCAAAGGCTGTGTCTGTCTGGTCTGCCGATGGAATACCCTAAGCTATGGGCCTTATGATATCCTCCTTGGAGGGTTTCTTCCAAAAGCAAGGGTAGTTGCGGACTTTAGGAACTCGTTTAAGAATTTAAGGGGCTTGAGGTCTATGAATGTTTATGGATTTTGGAGTTCGGTACTTGGGGTGTTTTAAATTCACAGCCTGAGACTGTTCAGGGTTTGGGGCTTTACCTGGACCCTAAAGAACCTAACTTAAAGCATATATAGGGAAATCAGAATGAGCCCTAGACCCTAAACCCCTAAACCCTGATCCAGGTAGGCCTTGCAAAGTTGGGGTCTGGGGCCGTATATGCCCTCATCCCCGAAGCTCCTAAGCCGTCACAACCCTACCCAGAGACCCCAATGTCCCTTAACTACCACCTTAACCCTGAATAACCTACCTTGTTAGGCTTCCTTCTTATGATTTCCTTATATACGTCCTTAAAAAGGTAGGTTATTGCGGGTTAAGGTATACCTTAGAATATCGTAGGATCCCTGATATGATTTAAAGCATCTTCATTAATTAAGGGATTTTGGAGTCTCCGGGTACAGGCCTGAAAACTTGAAACCCTCCAGCTCTAAACCTTTTGTATACGGCTTCAGACCAAAATCCCTAGACCTTATAAACCCTAAACCCCTAAACCCTAAACCCCTAAACCCTAAACCCCTAAACCCTCAACCCTTGTGTGGAACGGCGAAAGGAAGCAGAGAGCAAGAAAGCCCCCCTCACCCATTTCTAAAGAAGCGCACCCACCGCGCGCGCACTGTCTACACACCCTAAACCCCTAAACCCTAAACCCTAAACCCCTAAACCCTAAACCCCTAAACCCTAAACCCTAAACCCCTAAACCCCTAAACCCTAAACGCTCATAGGTCAGGGCTTCAAGAGCAACCTCCAGGGGTTGATAACCGGGATTGAGGGCGCGGTTTTCTTTGGTTTTTTTCGTCTGTCTAATACATGCTTGCTTAGAAGGATCGATAAGGGTTCCTTTAAGGGGTCAAAAGGGTTTAGGGTTTGGGCTTAAGGGTCCAAAGGACCCAATAATTAGGTACTTTGGTTTTAGGATAGTAGATAGGTAGCTCAATGTTTAAGAGAGTCTATGATTATTAGGTACTTGGACTCTTAGGGACAGTGTTGAGGGGTGTTGGTTGTTGACTGTTTGACGCGTCTGTCGGGGTTTAAGTTTCAGCGTAACCCTAAGCCAGCCTAGGAATCTGAATTTATGGAGACTCAAGCTCAAGATTTCGGAATGACTTGTCGCCTACATCCACCGCGTTCAAGCCCCGAACAGTCCCCAAAAGATGCTTGAACAGTGCCTTCACAGTATCGGGGGTCGTCCAGTCTATACTTCCCCTGCAACGAAGCAAGCAACAGAATCAGGGCTCAGACAGGTCTCGGTACATGAGGTTCGGGTTTGGTTTCGGGCTCAGGGCGTAGAGGGTTCAGTGATCTAGGTCGCGTGACAGTCCCTCTGTCTGGTTGCTGCAAGTGGCCGTCTTTGATGCCTGCCTGGCTCACCGTCTGGTACAGGTTTAACCTGTCCGACGAGGAAATAGACCGGGTCTAACCCTACACCCCTAAACCCCTAGACCCTAAACCCTAAACCCCTAAACCCTAGGATTGGGCAGTTTTGGGGGCCATTGCCATCAGCTCCAAGCTTTCAAGCCGAAGCCCTCCCTACTTCTCGGGTATCATGGGGAAGCAAAGGTTAACCTTTTTCATAATATAAGGATTATATAAGGATTATATATGGACTATATAGGGATTATATAAGGATTATATAGGGACTATACTACCCCAAAGGGTTAAAGGTTACCTACTCGACTACTAGGCCTCTCGAGAAAGGAGGGGAGGTTCAGCTGCTGCTCAGGTCATAGGCAGGGAGACAAAAAGGGGTTTAGGGTTTAGGGTTTAGGGGTTTAGGGTTTAGGGGTTTAGGGTTTAGGGGATTAGGGTTTAGAGGTTTAGGGTTTAGGGGATTGATGTAAGATGTACTAGTGGGGTGCAAGGAAGATGAATTAGGAAAGATTGTGTCTAGCCACCAGCATGAGTATACCGCTGCAGTACCAAGCAAGAGCTATGGTCTAGGGTTTAGGTATTTAAAGGATTTAAGAACAAAGTGCAAGATATGCATGAGCGAGTCGACACTGATGCTTTGCACATCCATAAGTGCTGTAGCAGCTTTTAAACTGTAGCATACTTGCATGCAGAAAGCCGCACACACACAAACAGTCCGACAGACAGAACACGGACTTTCAAACACAACACGCACACATAACTATACATGCATACATGAATTCACACATACATGGTTACATGCCTACATTCATTGCAGTACGGTACCTTAAGCTGAATTACATCACATGTGAGTTACATTATGTGGCATGGCATGGCGTGACATGACATGACGCTATATTCACACATGCGCATTTACATGTATACACATGTCCATAATGTGAACCTGTGATGTGTGGATACGTCCGTGCCCACGTCCGTATCTATGCATATTTATGCTTCTAAACACACAGATGTATGAATGTATATTTCCGTATACACACCCACATGCATTTCTATCATATTATCTCGATTCTTACTATATGTTCCATGTCTGTGCCTAAAAAATGTTGTTAATACAGTTGGTGCTCGTATTGAAGGTACTGTCAGTGTTCGTGTGCCTTGTCATGTTTATTACTGTCCTTACCAAGGTTGTGTCGTTGCTAGAAATACTATTGCTGCGCTCAGTATTCTTATGCAGTGCTCTGACACATGAAGACGTATGTATAAACACAAACAGATACTCTAAACATATATACACACACACACGTAATCTGTGTATGTGCATGCATACAATCAAGATGTTCAGCCCTATCGAACCCCAACCCTGAAAGCTTGAATGGCTCAAAGCACTTCTGGATTTGAGAGTTTTTGAAAATAGGGGACCCTAATATAGTACCCTAGATAGTCGGATTCTTATTATAAAGAGCCCAAATAAGGTACCCCTATTTTCGGAAACTCCCATTTCAGGGCTTCGAATTTCGGGTCGACGATTTCCCTGAGCCTGAGGCCCTCATCTGCAGAAGCCACGTTGCCATAAAGGAATCACTANTCAGGGCTTCGAATTTCGGGTCGACGATTTCCCTGAGCCTGAGGCCCTCATCTGCAGAAGCCACGTTGCCATAAAGGAATCACTACACGGGAGTTTCCGAAAATAGGGGACCCCAATAGAGTACCTTAAATAGTAGGATCCTTATTATAAGGACCCCAAATAAGGTACCCCGAATTTTCGGAAACTCCCAAACTGTGGCTTACATCAGGGCAAAGGTCCTAGACAGTACCCTTACTTCAAGGGTCCAAAGGACTAGTTAGGTACTTAGGTTTCGGATAGTAGTTATGTAGGTTACTATTTGGGAGAGTATATGATTATTAGGTGCTTGGACCCTTGGGGTTAATTTTAACCCTGGAAGAAACAAGGCAAACAACAATTCCGACACCCTCATCCCCAAACCCTTCAGCACCCATAACCCTCAACCCGGGATGCTTGGGCCACTTGGGTCAGATGACGTAATTCATTTAGCTAGTCGAATATCTAAATCCCACGAGAACCTGTACAAACAAACCCCAATAGAGTACCTTAAATAGTAGGATCCTTATTATAAGGACGCCAAATAAGGTACCCCTAATAAACTCCCACACTCTGGCGTAGGGGGAACGGAACAGCCTTGTACCGGCAGCAGTGATCAGCGAACCCAGCCCAACACCTAAGTTTTAGGGTTTAGGGTTTAGGGCTTAAGGTTGCAGGCTTTGTCGCCCCAGTGAGTGACTATTTTAAGGGCTGTATAAGGGCTTGAACGAAAAAGTTAGGGTTTTTTAGGGTTCACCGCCACGCGAGGTCACGCCAGCAATGCCGTTAGGGATTGGCCACTGGGGTTGAGACGCTAAGGTTTAGGGTTCAGGGGTTTTGGGTTTAGGGTTTTGGAGGGTTTACTTAGTGGCTGAGTACCCCATCCCAGAAAAGGCTAACCTTTTGATTTTATAGTACCTGGAGGGTCATACCCTACCCCTTTTTTAGGTTACCTAGTCTTATGATTAGGATAGGATCTCCTATATAGAAAAAGTAGATACCTTAGAAAAGGGGTCGGGTATGATCCTATAGGTAGGGTTATATAAAGCCCAAAAGGTTAAAGGTTACCAACTCAGCCCCAAAGTTTGCTGGGGACGACTAGGTCTTGAGGGCTGCTGTGGCTTAATTACAGGATCTCAGGTATGACCCAGCGCCTCCAAAACCCCTTAATCAAGGAATATACCTTATAATGATAATAGGATCCCTGATATGATTTAAGGTATATTCCTTAACTAAGGGATATACCTGAAATTATAATAGGATCCCTAATATGATTTAAAGTATATTCCTTAATCAAGGGGTTTTGGAGGCTCATAGGATCCCTAATCTGATTTAAAGTATATTCCTTAATTAAGGGGTCTTGGAGGCTCTGGGGAGGTCGGGCTTCAGGTTTCGGTTTTACAGTTTACTGGTGTGCAGAGTTTAGAGTTGCAATGAAGGAGTTACCCAGAGGCTCCACAGTAGTTCCTTTTTGGGACTACCTTATAGGATTCTAAATATGAACCCCCAAAAGGAAGTACTATGGAGCCTATGGGTAGCAAGCTGGATGGATGATGGCTACTTCTGGACCCACATTCGCGTGATTCAGTTTATGGGGCGTTCGCTTGTCTGTATGTGGCTCGCGGGACGGCGATAGCGAATTCAAAACCCTATGCACCCCCTACACACTGCGAGCCCCGTATGATGTAAAACACAACGAAGCCTTATAGCAGGATTCGAAAGTCTGATAGTAAAGCCCTGTCGGTAATTAACCCGGAAAGGCCTCAGTTCAAGCATGACACTATAAGACCATGCCAAACCCGATGATAATAAAACCGCAAACCCTGAACCGAAGCCCCACACCCAAAACCCTCAACCCTAAACCTTACAAAGCGCAGAACAGAAAGCTATGTCTCCCTTGAAAGGCTCAAGGTGCCGAGCAGGTTCTGTGCTGAGGACCTCGAAAAGGAGGCTCATGAATCTAGGGTTGTGGGCTTCAGGGATTAGGGTTCATGTTGGTCTTTGGTGCTTGGACTTGGTTTAGGGGGATACATACTAACTAGTTTCCAGATTTTCGGGCTGGGGGTTGTTGTGTTTCTCAACCATTTATTGTGGCGCTTGAGTCGAGAGGACTCAACTTTAAGTAGTTTTTGTCATCAAGAAACTTGGGGTTTGGGGCGCAGATTTCTTGTTGACTTTGAGGTGGAAGGCTTGGGTGATCTCTTGATTTAGGGCGTTGGGTTCAGTTTGTTTCCATTTCGCTGTTGGCGGTGGCGTTGTCGATATCTTAAACCCTACACCTCTAAACCCTAAACCCAAGTCGAAGGTTTGGGTGTTCTTTGCTTTTCGTGCTTTGGGGCTGAGTCTCGAGTTGCTGTTGAGTGGCATGTTGTGTGCTGCTTTGGGGCTTGGGCTTCGAATGCTTCTTGCTTAGAGTCTTCGGGCTTTGTCGTGAGGGTGCATGGTATCGCAGTTTAGGGTATATGGGAGTTTCCGAAAATACAATATAGTACCCTGAATAGTAGGATCCCTATTATAAGGACCCAAAATAAGGGTACCCCCTAATTTTCGGAAACTCCCAAACCCTAAACCCCTCTACATCCCTTGTAGGAACCCTTAAAGGAACCCTTATAGGAACCCTTAAAGGAACCCTTATAGATCCCTTTAACAAGTTGACAAGGGGTGGTGGGCTGTGCTGAGAAGCCCCAGCGACCGAAACCCTACCTGTAAATCGATGGTTTAGGGTTTAGGGTTCCTAATTTCTGAATATACTCCATAAGAGACAGAAGTCTTCCCAAGGGTCCAAGTACCAATGTAGTAGCTTCTTAGTAATCACGGTTGAGGGTTTAGAGTTTATTTGGCCTCCACAGTGTATGTACATATATATATATATACTTATTTATTTATTTGGACAAGGAATCCAGGAACAACATGGGGGCCTCGATAAGTAGAGGAGGGTGTTAGGGCATCTTCTGGTATAACGAAATACTACGTCTAATTATTCCGAGCCCCAGAATTTGCCTGGTTTGAAAAGGTTAATTCCCAAGCCCAAACCGTAAATCCCAAAACCTTGCAGAGCCCGAATCCTCTAGACGACCCCGGGAGAGCTTCAATTACAGGGATCCTTGACATGATTGTAACCCTAAGGGTCCAAGTACAAAAATAATCATAGACTCTCTTAAATACTGAGCTACTTAACTACTATCCTGAACCCAAGTACCTAATTATTGGGTCCTTGGACCCTTAGGGTAATTGTGTGCAACGGAGACTTTACAAAAGCAGGTGCTGTGGGGCTTACGGCAAAGGCTAAACTCTAAACCCCAAACCCTAAGCCTGCTAAAACCCTACACCGCAAACCCTGCAACCCTAGCCTCAAATCCTCTACGTAGGTTTCCAAGTCCACGAAGAGCTTGGCCGACTTTCCACTCATCCTCACTGCTGGCTTGGGGTCCCTTTCAGGGTTTCCTTCTGAGGCTTCGCTGAGTGATCCATTAAGGGTTCCAGATTCATCAGGGCTCTGTGAGGGATCTGTAACAACAGCTTGCAGGTTTAGGGCTGCCGGTTGGCAGCATGTATGAGTATGTCAAATATGCCCTCACCCTAGTAAATCCTTCACCATGCATAGGGTTTAGGGCATACTTCCTGGGTGAAGGCTCTATGATACCCCAAGATACCTCGACCGGGCGGGACAGCCGAGGTCCCTTGAATCTGCTTGGCTTCTAAAAGAGGTAGCGACCTCAAAGCAGTCACGACTTTATCCATTAGGGTTTAGGGTTTAGGGCTTCCCTATTGTAGGACTTCAGGGCCTTTTTAGGTGCCAAGAACCATAAACAAGGACTACTTTTGGACCATTGTTAGGGTTAGGGTTAGGGTTACAGGGTTTAGGTTTAGCCTTGCGGAAGATGGATCGCACTATATTGTCTGTGCCAAACTTCCTTGGCAAGGTCTCAACACATTCTTTGTTGACTGACTCTGGCTGCGCTCTGAAGCCTGTCCGAGCCTACTTGGAAGTTCATGGGTAGTTATAAGTAGGGTTACAAGTCCCCTGCTATGGTGACTATGGGTTATAAGTATAGATATCGTTATATCCTACTTATAACCCACTTGTAACTACCCCTGGACCTGCAAGTAACCCCATGTGAACTCACACGCCAACGTCTCAACCCACGAAGTGCACTAAACTCGTTTGGGACTTGGTGTAGGTAACCTTTAGAGTTCAGGGACTAAGCTGTAGGGATACGCATTGTCTCTGAGGGTCAAGACGACTTCCACGTTCATTGGCATGGCTCGGCGACGGGCGCAAAGTTGCATGAGCCGGTTGAGGGGACAGCTTGGACGGGGGTCTTGGTTCGCGTGTCCTACGTCTTTCGTTGTTCTGGTCTTCAGTGTTGAGATTGTAGTATGGTCTCAAGGTGCATGAACCAAAAAGGTACTCATGTTTCAATCGGTTCTAGTGCACAGCATTGGGCTTACGATCCTTTCAGCGTCTTTCAAGGGATAAATAGGCTTTCTTTCAGAAGCTGACCACAAGGGATCTTTGTCAGGGATCTAGAAAGGCTCATATGTAAGTGTTCCTAAAAGGTGTTGGAGTGATGCCTTGGGACTAGCGGAGGACCCCAGACGAAGCCCTGATCGTTGGCAAACGCATGCTAAGGGTTTAGGGCTTAGGGTTTAGGGGTTTAGGGGTTTAGGGGTTTAGGGGTTTAGGGGTTTAGGGGTTTAGGGTTTAGGGGTTTAGGGGTTTAGGGGTTTAGGGTTTAGGGTTTAGGGGTTTAGGGTTTAGGGTTTAGGGGTTTAGGGGTTTAGGGTTTAGGGCATATAGGAAGTAAGTACGTTGCTTCACCGCACGTGCTTGGAAGCTAAAACTCATGGAACCCAAAACACAGAATCACAGGTTTTGAGGGTTCAGGCCTGAACCCTAGGCCCGGGACTCGCAGAATCTGTAGCTCAAGCTGTTCTTGAGCCACTCTTTCCACAGGTCAGCTCAGGGGTGAGGCTTAGGGGTTTAAGGGTTAGCGGGTAGGGATTAGGGTTTATAGAGTTTAGGGGTATAGAGTTTATGGGTCAGGGGTTTAGGGTTCAGGGTTTTCAGGTTTAGGGACTTACCATTGAGGACGTTCAGGGTTTCATCTTGAGGGCGCTGGGCTGAGGCAACTTCCGGACTTCTTGGGGTGGGTTCTCCTCTATTCTAATTCTTAAGGCCCCTATACTAAACCCTAACCCCAAGGGTCCAAGTACCTAATAATCATATACTCTCCAAAATACTAACCTACATAACTGCTACCCTAAACCCAAGTACCTTATTATTGGGTCCTTTGGACCCTTGGGGTAATAGTAGCCCTTATAGTAAGCCTTGCAGCCTCTTTATAAGAACCCTTTCAGGGAACCCTATCTCCTCTTTTCAATCCCGAAGCCCTACTTGGAGGATCATGGGACTTAGTAAGTAAGTTATAGGTACCTAGCCGTCGCTGCAGCAGCAGCAACAACCACCACCACCACCACCACCACCACCACCACCACCACCACTGCATTCTGAGCCCCATTCGCGCGCAAATACAAATAACGTTTCTACAAGTATGTAATATTAGCATGAAGGTGAGCATGATTCTCAAGGGGTACTTAAGGAAGGACGTTATGATGAGGCATTTGGGTTCAGGATAGTAGTTTAGTCGTGTAGGTTAGTATTGAGGAGCGTGTAGCATCCTCAGGTGCTTGGACCCTTAAACCCTAAGGGTCCAAGTACCTAATAATCATACACTCTCTTAACTATTCAGCTACTTAGCTACTATCCTAAACCCAAGTACCTAATTATTGGGTCCTTTGGACCCTTAAGCCTAAACCCTTCCCTTAAAAGAACCCTTATAATCCCCTCAAAGGGATATTGGTACCCTTAGGGTTAAAGCTTGCGCTAACCTTTTTTTAGCAACCCCTAACGGCAACCTTTGGAGGAACATCCAGCAAAGTCTATATGGGAGTTTCCAAAAATAGGGGACCCTAACATAGCACCCTAAACAATCGGATCCTTATTATAAGGACCCCCAAATAAGGTACCCTAATTATCGGAAACTCCCATATCCTACCCTGGAAGGCGAAAAGCTTACCCTAAGGGTCCAAGTAGTCCTCATTTATGGGTTTTTGAAACCTAAAAAGGCCCTAAGGAGTACTTGGACCCTCTGGGTTACCAAAGATCATCCATAGGGTTCCTTACAAAATCTTTTGCTATAAAAGGGGCCCTAAACCCTGTTCTAATTCTTCGGACCCCTTACCCAAACCGCCGTGACTCGGATCGGTCGGGGGGCTCCTCTGGAGGTGGAACCGGACAGGTAGCTTTAGTCCCCTAAGAGTCCAAAGGACCCAATAGTTAGGTGCTTGGGTTTAGGATAGTAGTTAAGTAGCTCAATATTTAAGAGAGTATATGATTATTAGGTACTTGGACCCTTAGGGGTCTGCAGCCTCTACCCAAGCGGATCCATATGTACTACATTGTACTACTGTTATGGAATTGGTGTCTCAAAAATCATCCTTATTATGGCTTGTTGGACCTCATTCCATTACATATGGACCCACTGGGCATGATGTACACCTAACAACACTCCAAAGAACAAAAACTCTAACCCCGATTCCCCTGATGCTGAAGTCCTAAACCCGAAATCCCTAATTCCAGAAATACCCCCAGCCCGTAAACCCTAAAGCCTCAAGTCACTCTGGGTAGGCCTTCAGATTTCAACTCAGGAGCATGGAGACCCGAACAAGTTTGACCCTTGGACAATAGCTGAACCTGATTAAGAAACTCTGGGTCTTAATTAGGGGTCTACATTACCTGGATCCAAATACTTTGCAGTTATAGGGCCAGGGTTTCTTAATCACGTTCCTACACTATGTTGTTCAGCGAGCTAGAGCGGGTGGTCTGTTGCGGGCTTTTGGCTCTATCTGATTATGTTGCAGGGCTTTTGGGGTTTGCCCTATACCCTAAAGAAGGGCTTCGAGAGACTTCAGCGCCTGCAAGCAGAACAGGGCCCAGGTGCAGGTGGTCGAAAAGCTCCGCGAGCAACTGACAAGGCTAAGGCTCACGGTTCGAGGTGTCAAGAAGGATATAGGGCTTAGGATTGCAGCGTTCCTTGTAGAGTCGATAGGGTTCTATGAGGTGTGGGGGGTCTAGGATTTTAGGGTTTGGGGTTTAGGGTCTAGGGCTTAGGATTTAGGGATGAGGGTTTAGGGAGTGTGTAACGACCTGGGGGCAAAGGATGGATATCCCACCCTAAACCCTAAACCCTGAACCTTGCAGGACTCTTCCGACGTCTCTAGTAGATCGGGCATAGAGTGCAAAGCCAGTGTTGTGGTCTGAAAGTGTCTGTATGGGTTAATAGGCCTCATGAAACTTTTAGACGGCATATTGGATAAGGGGTTTATGTCATGTCCGTGGCTTTGGGACACAAGGATACTCAATCCATACCCTGGCAGTGCAAGCGCAAACCGAGCCGACCGGTTGGACTTGTAGATACCACATTATTAGGGCTTAGGGTCTCGGGCTGATAAAAACGGTCTATACAGAACTCAGGGCTTAAGAGTTTAGGGTTTCAGACCCGACAAGAAGTAGGCTCTTGCATTTTGAGCTAGAGCTTATCGCCTGAATGCTGAGATTTGTTTCGTGAGCCAAGCTCACATGTTGCATTTAGCCGCCTGAACCTCAACATATCCCAAATTCCTGAACGGGACACTGGCACTTAAACTTCCTGCGTCCTCAACCCCTGAAGCCGTGGGAGTTACGCCGCGCAAACCGAGGATGAGCTTGCGGCTTCCAAGCAGTGGCGTTTGATGATTGCTAAACCCAGACCCGTGACCTTGCTAAATGAAATCCGTGACGCGGGCAGTCAACAAGCATGAACAACATGCAGCAAAACAACAGCCGGCAACACAAACGTAGGACCACTCAGGCCTCTCTCAATCTCCCCCTATCTCACTCTCTCTCTCTCTCTGTCCGTCTCTCTGTCTCTCTCTCTCTCTCTCCATCTCTCCCTCGCTCGCTTTACCTCCTGACCCTTAGGAATACCAAATCAGTGCAAAGGAGGCAGCTCACTTTGTGCATGAGGGGCGAAGCACTCGCCGAAAACGCCTGGTACCTCTCCCACGAAAGGCGCTTGTGCGCGTAAGTTGTGAGACAATGCGGGCCTGTGCACATGCGCTGATCGACTTTTAAAAGACGAGTCGACCCTAGATGCTGCCTGTGCCGTTTGTACGTTCGCAGGACCGGGGCTCGTGACTTTCGGGTTCATGGTCTATCTGGAGATCCAAAAGCCGACTGTTCAGGGATTAGACCCTCTAGTTAAGGGGTCATAGCCTACTATTTTTCGGGTTTAGGGATACAGGTAGTGGCTAAGGGCTTGGGGCTTGGGGGTGTAGGGGCTTTCTCTAAGGGTCCCAGTGCCCAAATACTTTGTCATAGTTGGGTAACATTTTATGGGTACTTAAACTCAATAAGGAATAAAAATGTACATTTTTAATCCTATCTCAACCATGAACTAGAATACTAGTATCTACTGAGGCCCTAAAGTTCCTGGAAAGGGACTACGGGTTTAGGGTTCGGGGTTGACTACACCCCAAAAATTCCAAACCCTAAACCCTAAATCCTACTTTAACCCTAAGGGTCCAAGTACCTAATACTCATATACTCTCTTAAATATTGAGCTACTTAACTACTATCCGATACTAAACCCAAGTACCTAATTATTGGGTCCTTTGGACCCTTAGGGTAAGGTCCAAGTATATAATATCTGCGTGCATGGACACTGGGGGCTTTCGAAAGGAAAACAGACACCAAGGGGGGGAGGGTAATCTTCAACAGATACCCCAATTCAGGAATATAACCTCTAAGTCGTAGTAGGGATCCCCTCATTAAGGAAGTCATTGAAGGGATCCGCTAAATCAGGAATATAACCTCTAAGTTATAGTAGAGTTCCTCCATAATGACCCTAAGCCCTAGACGCTAAACTAAGGCCCTTCCTCAACTAGGGGATCTTAACACCCTGTTCTAGTGCTAAAGCCCCTAATTGACTGTCTAGGCTGGCCCTTGAAAGCCTCCCAAAACATATTCGCTCAATGAGGGAAAATACGACATAGCCCAATGGCTTACCTGGCTGTTTACTTTGTAGGGGCGAGGACTAAAGGTTCGGACACAGGCGCCTCCTGCGCAGGAGCGAGCTGTCTAGGAAGTTTCTACTGGGATGTCATCCATTGAGAAGCCTGGATACTGAAGTCGGTTTCCGTTACCCCAAGGGTCCAAGTACCTAATAATCATATACTCTCCCAAATCCTAACCTACATAACTACTATCCTAAAGCCGAATACCTAATTATTGGGTCCTTTGGACACTTAGGGTTATTGCCTTTAGACTTGAGGGTTTCAGGTGTAAAGGCTTAAAACTTAGAACCGAAGTTTGCAAATACAGAAAACAGTCTAGTGGGTATATTCGTGGAGCATCATATAGGGGCGGTACGGAATATCTTTACATCGTATTCAGACCCTCCTGCTAAACCTGAACACCCCAGAGACTCCAGTATCCCTTAGTTAAGGAATACCTAGACCCCCAAAAGTAGGTGAAATAATGGACCAAAGCCTATAAAAGGCGATTCTTCTACATACTTTCGGGGTCCAGGTATACCTTAAATCATATAAGGATCCTACAGTAATTTTAGGCATATTCCTTAATGAAGGGATGCCTCTCAGCCCTCGATCCTTACAAGGTGGTCCGGGGAAACCCAACACCAAAACCCTTTGACAACCATGCTGGCTTCCCTTTGTTGAGACTTCAACGTGGGTTTAGGGTTTAGGGTTGAAAAAACAGAACGGCCATGCTAAACCCTATAAAGTGAAGACCCTGTGCCACCTAGACGACGGTCCCAGCATTCACTTGTTGAGGGCCCAGTAGGTCCCGTAGGCGAGAACACAGATGAGGATGCTGAGACCGACCTCTGTGTGTGCTGGGGCTTCTGAGTGGCTAGGACCCCCTAAACCCCTAGACTCTACGACTGTGCTGGGCTACGGACCCCTAAACCCTAAACCCCTAAACTAAGCCCTAAAAACCCTACAGACTCTAGGATCTACGTTTAGGGCCAGAGGCTGGGGATTCCTTCAGCTTGGGGTTGGGGCTCAGGGCTTCGGGCTTTTGGTTCATGGGGCTTGGGTTTGGGACTCACGGTTTTAGGGTTCATGGAGTCTAAGTGGACCCCCAAAGATGTAGAATAGTCGCCTTTTATAGGTTTTGGTCCATTATTTTAGCTACTTTCGGGGGTCTAGGTAAGTGGATTTAGGGCATGGTGTACCTTGGGGTACCGAGACCCAACCTCTGCATGAGCCAAGAGGCGTATAGTCCACCGGGCACCTCTGGTGGAGGCAGGTCCTGCAAACGGTGCTTGGGCTTCAGCGTCTCGGCATAAGGGTCCTGTCGGGACTTTATAGGGGTCCTATATGGGTCGTATTTGGAGAAATCAAACAATCCGAGCACTCCTCCCAAACCCCCAATTGTGGAGGGCACCCTGTAGTGGAAATGACAGACGCTTCTCGGGGGATGAGTACGACATGCACAGATCGACGCTGCGCTATCCGGAGTCTTGGGCCTTTGACCCCGAAACCCTACTTGAAGGGGCAGGGGACTTCGTAAGTTGGTTATAAGTAGGGTGATAATTAGGGTAACTCCATTTAGGGCACTTATAACTCTACTTATAACCTACTTACTAAGTCCCCTGNGGGGACTTCGTAAGTTGGTTATAAGTAGGGTGATAATTAGGGTAACTCCATTTAGGGCACTTATAACTCTACTTATAACCTACTTACTAAGTCCCCTGCCCCTTCAAGTAATGCCAAGCATTTAAGCACCAGTCAGAGACGGTGGAGTGGTAAAGACCACAGAGAATTCCCCAAGCATGTCCGATTGAATGTCCGTCCTCCTCCTCTCCGAGAAACTCCCTCGCTGACCTGTGTTTAATATTATTCAGCTCCGGCGAAAGTTTCGTCTGAACAGCTAAGTCTAAGAACCCAGATACCGATAGGGTTTGAGGTCCCAAAGACCACTATACACTGATTGGGCACTTGGACCCGCAGGGCTCGCGGACCTAAACCCATCAATCGTTTTTGCCACGTACTGCTGTCGAGTGAAATTTATTAGGCTAAACGCTGACCAAACTGGGAAGCAAAGGCAAGCCACTTATGATATCTTGGCTCATGCAACCAGGCATGCGAGCAGCACTAACTCGGCATCTGGAGGTTTGGGTTCAGAGCTTAAGGTGAAGTTTATGGTTTCGGATTACACAGCCCCGGAGTGAAAAGATGTTCAGGAACTTGGGTTGTCTTGTTTTCCGCCTACATTGGCAGACCTCTCGAACGAGTTGGGAGTAGCACCTTTCGTCATCCGAAACAGACAGCCCTGAAACGTATGCCCTGGGTGGTGGCCCTTCGCATAGGCATCCTATCGTTTGGTGTTCATATTCCCATCATTTTCTGAAATTTCCATATATCCTAACCCTACGCCCAACCTGTCCCCCGCAAACTCTGAACCCCATTCCCTCAACCCTATCCCACTTACCAAATCGGTAAGTTGAAATCCTCAAACCCGCAAGCCTCACACCCTAAACCTTATCACAAAATGCCAGGCTCTTTGAGCATTGACCCCTGAAACACATGGAAATCGTCCGCCTTACTGGGAACCCCTTTCTCGACCCCACTATTTCAATGTTTGGTATCTCCGGACCTCTACCGAGCGCAAGCAACCCCGTACCCTAAATCCTTACACCTCATGAAGCCACGCATAAAGCCCACCAACTTCCCACTCACTCTCTTTACCCCTGATCCCTGAATCCCAAAACCTCTTCAAGTCAGAAACCGTAAATCCTAAATCCCTGCCTTCTATAAGACCCCCACTTGGAGGGTCATGGGCAGTTATAAGTGAGGTGATAAGTAGCATAACTACCTTAACCTACCAAAACCTACCTTTCCGGTAGGGTCCCTATAAGTTCCATATTAGGGTTTGTAATAAGAATCTACAGAAAAGTAGGGTTTGGTAGGTTAAGGTAGGGTTATAGCTCATATTTGGGGACTTATAACCCTACTTAAAACTACCCATGCATCTCAAGTAAACCACAAATTTGTCGAAACGTGAAGCACCCATATATAGGAACCCCTTTAAGGCCTAAGTATATGGGAGTTTCTGACGACCCTAATATAGTACCCTCAATAGAAGGATCCTTGTTATATGCACCAAAAATAAGGTACCCCTAATTTTCGGAAACTCCCATATAACCCTAAGCCTTAAACCCAAAAATCCCTCATAGCAAGCAGAGATCCCCTTGCCAAGGACCGGTCTCCGACCACTCCCGGTTCTGTTCAGCCCAGAGTTTAAGCTCGTCGATGGTGTTGTCTTGACCTTGAGGTTTAGGGTTTAGGCTTAGGGTTTAGGGTTTAGGGTTTAGGTAGAGCGTTTAATTAAGGCTTCTAGGGTTCCTTAAAACGGTCCTCAAAGGGTTCCTTAAAGGGATCTCCAGGGGTTTAGGGTTGTAAAGATCAAAGAATTTAGTAACTGGGGCGATTATTAACTGCGCTTTTGAGTAACCAGGGAGAAAAAAGTATAAACTTTTATTTCATAATGGTTTCTTTAAGAAAAAAGTAGTAAAGTATGGTACTCTAAAGCCCAGTTAAGGTAACTATGTTCATTGTATAGTGAGGAGCGGAGAGGCGCAAGAGGATCGAGATTCCGCTCAACGACGAGTTGGATCGGCGCTTCGATGAGATTGTGCGAGAGATCTCAATGCATGGGGACATGTTGTTGTTTGTCATGCAAGCCTCTGGACTTTCATTGATTAGTTGCAAACTAGGGAACGGTTACTAACTGCAAAGTAAGATAACCTGCATGCTTCTGAAACATATCCTGCAGCAGGTCCAAGTAACCAATAGTACCCAATTCGTAAGCTTCATAATCCCAGAGACTACAATAATAACTCCGAGTGGCTTCTGCCACACCACCCACGACTTGGGCCCTTGAACCCCTAGGGTATACGTACGGGTGTCTGCATAAAGTACATCCATCATAAGGACCCTTAGGGGGGTAGGGGGAAGGGGGGGTAGGGGGCCTTGACTTAATAAGGCCTAAAAACGGAAGTATAGTCCCCTTACCCCCTACCCCCCTAAGGGTCCCTATGAATCCAGGAGGGCCAAGGAGGGGATCCTGCACCGACTAGCGATCTGTGGCCTTACACGCAAGCATCTCATCCTCGGCTCATGTAGGGGGCTTAGGAATTGAAACAGGGCTCCTTTCAAGGGCTACAATTAGTGCTGCTATGAGGGGAATTATGCAGAATTTAATATATGGGCCTGAATACCCAGGATCGGGCTTTGTGGTGTATTCTACTATATCTATAAGAAGGAACTTCGAAGGAACCCAGGCATCGAAGGAAAAATAGTCATAATTATTGAGGCTTCTACATCCCTATGGGTCCATGTACCCAAATAGTACATACTCTTGCCTTAAAGCAGTCCCTATTTAGGTACATTGGGCTCAAAGTATACACTGTGCTATTTGGTTACATGGACCCTTAGGGCCTTGCTTGAACCGGAAAACACAAATCGGTATTGATATAGGGGCCTTCATAATTAGAATAAGGCCTTGGGGCCCGTTATGCTATAATTCTAATAAGGAACCCCCCAAAATAGTACAGGTAATAATCCCGAAGGGTCCAAGTAGTCCTTATTTATGGTTTTTGGTACCTAATAAGGCCCTAAAGTCCTATCATAGGCAGTACTTGGACTGTCTGTGAATTATTTCAGCCCCTCTTAGCTGCCGAGTTCATAAGCCCAAAAAAGTTTAAACTTTTAATTCTAAGAGGGTTTTATTTTCCCCAAAAGTTTAAAGTTTATAAACTCAGCTACTAAGCCCTGTAGTAAACATCAGCTCCGGCTGCCCATCAGCTGCTCATAGGCCTGGTGGCGGGGTTCACTAGGGTTTAGGGTTGGAGGTTTAGGGGTTTAGGGGTTTAGGGTTTAGGGTTTAGGGATTAGGGTTTAGGCTTGTAACTTATGAGAGGTTGTTGTTGCTTGGGGTTGAGGGATTGGGGTTTATGGTTTAGGTCTTCGGGTTTGGGATGGTTTGGGGTTGACTTGAACACTAGACTAGGCCTGGGGCCAACCTGGCCCAAAATAGCCCAATAGTGGTATTTTGGAGGTAGTACCTGGACCCCAAATAGCCTTTTATAGGTTTTGGGCCATTATTTTATCTACTTTTGGGGGTCTAGGTAACGGTACTCCTGATACCGCCTGAGACAGAGAATGGCCTGGGCTTTGAAACTTAGGGTTTTCGGTTTGGGAGTTTGGCTTTCAGGGTCCAAAGGACCCAATAATCAGGTACTTGGGTTTAGGATAGTAGATAAGTAGCTCAATATTTAAGAGAGTATATGATTATTAGGTACTCGGACCCTTCGGGTTTCGCTTTCAGGGTCTAGGTGATTGTTGGGTTTGGGGGTTTTGGGTCTGTTAATTGAGCTGCAGCCGTTGCCACTGACATTATCGAAACCATGTCCAGGCTCACGCCATGACTGCTGTCAGAACCTAGCTATGTCAGGTTTGCTTGTGGCCCCAAAGCCCCTAAACTCTAAACCCTAAACCCCCCGAAACCCCGAACCCTTTATAGCAGCCACAAGTACTTTGAGGAGCTCTGGCCCAGCCACTCGGGCTTAGGATTCTGCTGTGGGCCTTTTGGGTTTAGGAAGTTTGGGGGTCGGCCTTCTTGATCTGCATGAACTTGGCTTTGGCGTCCGGGTCGTTGGGGCGCTTGTCCGGATGCTGTGTTGCCTTGGCCAGCCCAGACAAATACCTTTGCTAACGCGAACAACTACGTTATGGATATCGTCTTTCCGCTTTGATTAGAGCCTCAAAACATGAACGCGAAACCCCAAACCCCGAAGCCAAAAAAACAACTGTACATTTCAAGACAGGTCGCAACCAGCTTCCGGAAGCGTCGGCGGATCTTCTGCTTGTCCGCATCGGGCGGAAGGCTCAACACCTGTTTAGACAAGGGTACTGTAGGGTTCAATCGGCTTCGCTAAAGTCCTTCAAACAGAATTTCCAACAAATATTCAAGCCCCTGTGTTGTCGCAGGAAGGGCTGTGGAAATTTATTTGGTCCTTCATCGAAAGGTGGACTCGGGGTTCAGAGTTCGAGGGTTCAGGGGGTCCTCATCTTAGTTGCTGAGTTCATAAGCCCCCCAAAGTCTACACTTTTAGTTTTATAGTGGGTGAGATTATCCCAAAAAGTGTAAAGTGTATCCACTCAGCTACCAAGTCATAATAAGACCTTACAGTGAAAAGTCTCGCGAGTAGGGTGTTTTTGGGTATGTTGGTGTCCCCGGGTTCTGCCGCTGCCATCTAGGCGACCGACGTTCATCCTACCCTTCCCCTAGGGCTCTAAGGACCCATATTATGGGCCCAAAGACCATACTATATAAGGCTTTTGGGAAATTTTGATCCCTAGGGTTCGCTCCCCTCTGGACAGTGCCTCCCAGGCGTCGAAGTCTTCGAGATCAATGACTTCCCTGTTCGGTGCCTCGCCGGTGTGAACGCAGGGTTACTTTTGTTGTTGCCCCACTTTTTGAAATCCAAGATTAGGGCTGTGAGTTTGCACTGTTTGGGTTTACGACTTTCAAAGGCTCTATATGGATTTTATGAAGTATCTCTACAGGCGTTTCAGAAGTTTTTTTGGTTAAGGGCCTCAAAAGGCTTGCTTCAGGGTTTCATGAGGTCTTCTAGGATTCCACGTTCCATGTCTAGTCTAGGGGTTTAAGGTTGAAGATGCCTTCAAGATGAAGGGCTAAGGTTCAAGGTCGTTTAGGGTTTAGGGTCTTGGGGTTTGGGGGTTTAGGGCTTAAGAGTTCAGGGTTCAGGTGTCGGAGTCTTGCGGCTTAGAGGTTCAGGGTATTCAGTTGGGGCCCACTGTACTATATAGTTATAATACGGAGCCCCCAAAATAGGTCTTTGTAACTAGCCCTATAGTAAGCCCAAAGCCGTAAAGACCCCTAACCCTAAGACTCCCTAGCGCTCCCCAATATTCAGTTGTAGGGTTTAGGGTTTAGGGTTCCGGGTACTTAGCTGTACTTGGAGGAACATGGGACTTATAAGTACCCTACTTGTGGTTATAAGTATAGTTACCCTAATGATAAGTCTAGTCTAGTTACTATAATAGTATCCTATAGATCCCTCATAGTAACCCTTATAGATAGACGCCTTTAAGGAACCCTATTCCCTATTCTACTTATAGTAGCCATGATCCTTTAAGTAGGGTCTAGGGTTTCAGGTTCCAGATCTCGGAGTTCGGGTCGACCTGGACCCTTACCTGTGCATGTGTGCGTGTGTGTATATGCACACATATACATATATGCATATGGACGGTATGCTATATATGTGTGTATGTAGAAGCCAATAGATAAAATTACATAAATACCAAACCGAATGAACGGTCATTATAACATGAATAAATACGTGCTTTGTTACATATCTAAACAAGTATCGGTGTGTGTGTGTGTGCATGTATACGTTCGTGCATGGGTGTATGTATGTATGTATGTATGTAATATGTATGTATGTATGTATGTACACTGTATGTATGCATGCATGTATGTATGTATGTATGTAGATATGCATACTCACTAGTCATAGACAATGTTGTGTACATGAAACAGAGGAAAAAGCGCTAACAATAGCAAACTCCTGCACTCTACAAGTGCACAGAGACCCGACACAAGAGTGTACTGTTCTGTCAACATATTGACAAAATACACTTATTTCGCCATCATGATAATCTTCTTAAACATGATAAACTATCACGGAGTCTGATACAACAAGAAACTCAAAAGTCACGTTCTTCCAACAAACACACAGACATGGTGTCATGCTCCATAAGGGGTACCAGTGCTCATTATTCCGACCCCGAAAGTACAACTTCCGAAACCGTGGTCATCTAGAGTCGAGACCAACTGCTCCTCTACGAACAAGTGCCTCCAAGTACATGCGACTCGGCACAGTAGACCGTGAACAATGAACAACGTATGGGTCCAGGATCCTGGGTTGGAACTTTAGGATTTAGGGTTTAAGGCTGACGTTTTTCTTATGCCACCTTCTTCTTCTGCTTTGTGGCAGCCCGTGCCGTGCGCGCGGCAGCACTTCGAGGTGCTGGTCCCTGAGGCACTTGAAGTGTTCTTGGCAACGCTTATGGCGGCTCATGCTCTAAGTTTCAAGCTTTCGGTGCCAAAGACCAGTCCGTACGAGGCTTGCCGGCCTTATGAGCCGAAGAATGAGACCTCAAATCAGGACTTTCGTTCAGTCATGTCGGAAACTGCTAAACCCTAAGCTCGAAAATCCGTGTCTCTGGGCCGTTAAGCGGTGGAGACCGGCATCCATAGGATGGTTCACTACGAGCAAGGTCTGAATAGTTACTGCAGTATAGGTAATCCATTATCACACCATATATACATATATATATATACATACATACATATATATACATGTCTCCTCCGCAAACCTTTTGTCACTAGCCAGGCCTATGTTATACATAGTACACTTGATCGGGAATCTATGTGAACCTTACCGCCCGATTTCGAACAGTCGGACCCAGCAGGATCAAACTGCAGCCTTTGATGGTTTGTAGGCTTAAGGCTGAGAACTTGATTGTCTTTCCGAGATCGGACATAACCGCAGAAAGCAGTAACGAAACCTCGAAACATGAAAACGCAAAACCCATAAGCAATGCAATGATTGCCCCAAAACCCGCCTGCACAAAAGCCGTGCATGCGAGAGTGACCGAGAGAATCGCAGCTGCCACAAGTCCTTTCAGGAGTGATTGTCGGCGTGCATGCAAGCTCCCATACTCAGCAAATCGCAGACGACGGCTTGGTGTTGTGGGGTTGTCTGCAACCATCTGACATCCCGCTGCTGCTCAGCTGTGACAGCCTGGGTTTAGATTGCTGAGAAAGTGGGAACCGAATCGAACAAGTAAGGCCGTAAAGCCCATGCCGGCCTAAAATACCAAATTCCATTGCAAGATCCTCTTCAAAAGTTACGTTCGGCTGGAATGGTCGTGGTTTGCTGCAAGCGCATTCCATGAAAGCCTCGTCAAATCAGGTCACCTGCTGAAGGTTAGATTTGTGCAAGCAGGTCATGATTATGCTGATGGTTCGTGAAACTTCTCCGCTTCGTCCTCCGGCGACAACCCGGCAGCTCGGATTCTCAAAACTCTCAACCCCAACCGGCTCCACATGCCTGAAACGGAAACCTAACTCACGACGGCGGCTTTGCGATGCACCTGTGCTGCACAGCCCTCGACGACGGCGTGTCGCGCCCTGTCTGTCTTGAAGAACTGGGTGTACACAGGATGTCGGTGCTTCTTTGGTGTTGCCCCATGCATGCAGCAACGGGTGAGAGCTTGGGTCGGGGTTTCTCAATGAAAACCTCAGGTTAATGTATGATGCGTGGTTTGTTTACGGGTTCTTTCGCGCACCCCATCTGCATTTGCAAGCACACCTAGTTCTTAAAACCAATGCCGCCAGCGTCTCATGCTCGCTTGCCCCACGCAAATGTCGCGGAGCCGTGCTTGACTTGCGGCAACCAATGTTTAACCACAACCCCGGACTTGGCCACTTCGTACCAGCACCTTTAAACCGCCAATCTCACAGTAAGATTAGCAACACCCAAAACTTGGCTTTTGTGAAGGAATTTAATTTAAGTTACCATAATAGGGATCGATAGTAAACAATGTATGGTTCCCTCATTATGGTATCTTTAAATTTAACCCCTTGGCAAGAACCCAGAAAAACCATGAACTCCGTGGCCGCAGCCGTAATCTCGAGGTTGACAACAGCAAGACTGTTATCACTGTGACACTGTGTTCGCCGGCACAAAGAGGAAACCAAACATTCCTCAGGCTGGCATAAAATGAATGTCTGCGGGTTCCACTAGGGACTCATAGTTGAGACCACGTAGACATAGGATAATGGCGAATACTGCTTTATACACGTGCAGGTGGGTCGGTGGTGCGGCTGCCAAACAAGTGCGCTGGGGCACCAACCATACTTTGGCACGTAGTTTGCTGATAAAATTTGTTGCGTGAGCTTGGACTTTCATATTTAGGACCTGGTCAGTGGTTTGTGCTACGGTCCTCAGCCTTCCAAAACATTGCCTAAAATCTCTGTTCGTTCGATGACCCAAAACATCTCTAAACTACAAACGTAAGCCCACCGAAACAAGTCGCACGATTCCTGCAACATGGAGCCTTTGGGTTCAAGGGTATGCACCTTGAGGTTCATGGGTAGTTATAAGTGGGGCTGAAGGTAGGATACCTACAAATATCACCCATATTCGGGGACTTCTAACCCTGCTTATATCCACCCATCAACCTCCGGGTAGGGTCGATTATGTAACCCTAAATATCCAAGTACCTAATGATCATATCCTCTCGAAAATAGCAACCTACATACCATCCCAAACCCAAGTACCTAATTATTCGCTCCTTTGAAGCCTTGGGGTACGTAAAGGCTTCTACAAGAGCCCAACAAGGCGAAAAGGTCACCCAATATAGGGGCCTTAATAATTGGAAGAGGGTTTTGGGCCCGTTATGCCATATGGGTAATAATCAACCCTAAAATAGTAGAGGCAGTTATTTAAGCCCCTGCCCTATATATTATTCATATTCAGCTACTGAGGAAGACTTGAACAAGACTGCAGCGATTGCTATTGCGAACAAGCTCTGAACTGCACTGCTGGGACTGTAGACAACGGGCGACCACTCGCAGTCAGAATGCAAACATCTACTACTTAGGGCCTTTGGATTTAGGCCCTGGAATTTACTGCGGGTCGTACTGTTTTTCCAGGAGCGGCAACAGAGTTGAAATTCACCAAGTCGGTGTTCATACGGAGGGCCCTCACAATTATGCTAGGATTTGGGAATCATATCACAGTACGGTGTGTCCAAGGGCTAAACCCTAAAAAAACTAAACCCTAATGAATCTTTCCGAGCCCCACCTTAAGCCACACAACCAGGATCCTGAGGACTAAACGCCGTCTTCGAACCCCCAAAACCTCCCGGCCCTAAATCCTAAACTCTGCCATGTAGGGGCTTTGAGAATTAATTAAGAATCTGTATGTATTTTGGGACACTCAAACAACAGTCACATTAGGGGCTAGAGTAAGGGAATGCTACTCGTAGGTACTCCGACCCCCCATGTTACCCTGAACCCACAGCCCAATGACCCCGGACCGTCAAAATCAACTTGCGGGATGCCCATAAACCCACACGCAATCCTTCGATGCAAAAGGCACCTGAAGCCGCTATAAAACCAAAAAGGGTTCAGGTACCCAACAGGTAGGGCTTAGGGGCTCTCTATTCTAGAAACCTGGCTTATCGAGTTCTACCATTAGGAAGGTAATTGATGAATGGGCATCGGGACCCCTAGTGTAGTTAGAAGCCCAGCAATACACAGTGTTGTTCCCTTACAGTCGCTCTAGTCCTGTAGTATAAAATGTCCTCAATGTTCGATCCTAATCATCAAGGTCCCCGTACTAGTTGCACAGGCTCTGAAGTATCCAGGGAACAAACATCCAGCATTGAAGTATGGCACTCCAGCACCCAGTTTCTCTTACTCGAGTTCATGGTTTGGATAATGTCAATAGTCTAAACTTGTTTTCCTTGTTTGGAATGAGTACCCATAAAAATGTAAAACTGTAGCCAACCATGACAAAGCACTAGTTGCAGTCGTACACACCAGCTGCAGAATTCTGTGAACACAACCCTACACCCGAAACCCTAAACCCCTAAACCCTAAACCCTAAACCCTAACACAACCCTAAACCCGAAACCCTAAGGTCACTACGTAGCCGCTAGCGCCCCTTTTCGGCCCGGCCAAGCAACCCCAGAGGGACAATGCACACGACCATCATGGAATTAAGTCCAAAGGGGTTTAGGGGTTTAGGGTTTAGGGGTTTAGGGCTTAGGGGTTTAGGGTTCAGGGGTTTAGGGGTTTAGGGGTTTAGGGTTTAGGGGTTTATGGCTTAGAGTTTATAGGGCTTAGGGGTTTAGGGTTTCAGGAGAGAGCGGAAAACACACAAGCAACACACAACCCAACGTGCTAAAACTGAGAACCGAAGGCTTTGAACACGTGAACTCGTCCATTAGAACATCCTGCTAGAACATCCATTAGCAAAGCTCCAGAAATCCTAACAGAAAGTCTACGATAATCATGGGTAGTCTCAACAAGCTTACTCTAAAAGCCGTCGCCCTAACGAAAACAACGCAGACCTTTATAAGCCTTACATAAGCCCCAGTCGCAATATGTTGCGCAAAAAAACACTCTAGAGTCTACCCTAAGGCTCCATAGTAGTTGCTTGCTTGGGGTTAATATTTAGAACCCTATGAGGTAATCCCAAAAAGGAACTACCATGGAGCCTATGGGCAGGGTCTGACCCCTGCACTTTGCCTCGGGCGTGCTCGGACCTGACACGCGTGGTGGTGGTGCGGAGCTGACGGGGGTTCAGAACTTGGGGAACCCTCAACCGCTAAACCCTAAACCTTTCAACCCTAAACCCCTAATCCCCTAAAGCCCCAACCCAAACCCCTAAACCCTAAATCGTATTGGGGTGGAGGGTTCAGGGCTTAGGGTTCGGTCTTGTGGTGTCTTCTGACTAGAGTCTTACAGCTTTTTCAGGGTTTAATTCCGGGTCCTTGATAAATAGAATAGGCTCAGAATTAGGGTTTAGGGTTCGGGGGCTTGGGCACCATAGCACGGATTATGAGCGGTGTAGGGTTGAGGGCCACATGTTTTGGTAGTTCATTGAGTCAGGATGCGTTTCCGAGAATAGGTGACCCTAATATGGTAGCCTAGATAGTAGGATCCTTATTAATCAGGACCCCAAAATAAGATACCTTGAATTTTCGGAAACTCTTAAACCCTAAATAAACCCTTTAGATCCCTTATAGGAGCCCTTAAAGGAACCCTTATAGATCCCTTTGAAGGTACCCCTCAGTCTCGGAAGCTCGCATTTTGCGGTCTTGGAAGAGCACATCATTCGTATTGAAGAAACCCTAAGGACTTGGGTTTGGAGACTATCACTTTCGTCCTAATATAGGGGCCTTAATAGTTAGAATAGGGTTCCTTTACAGGGGATCTATAGGGGGTCTATAGTAGGGTTCTATAGTATAGGGGCCTTAATAATTAGAATAGGGTTTTGGGGCCCATTGTATTTTTAGTTATAATAAGGAACCCCCCCAAAATAGTATTGGTAATTATTTAGGCCCCTGTATTATAGGGTTTATGGTTAAGAGAGTTCTGTCATCGTGGTCGAGTGCGTCTGATGACGATTAGGATTCACAGCCCACGGAGTGGGCTTAGTATTTCGGGCTTTGCCCTAAGGCTCTATGTACCCATATAGTATATACGTAGGCCTTAAAGTACCCATATAGGGACCTCTTTAAGGCTTAAGTATCTACTATACAGGTACATGGAGCCTTTGGATTAAGGTTTGGAGGGCGACGGATTGCTTGCGGAAGCGGGACCTTGTTGAGGAGGGCAGCCACGCGGAGGACAAGGGGACTGAGTGAGCGGCGTCATAGGGAGGAGAAGCATGGTTACGTTGATGTGCAACCTAACTCTTGTACTTCTGACCCTGATCACTGTTAACCCTTTAAATGATCCCCTAAATGTAGGTCTTGCAAAAGGAAACGCGATCGCAGGAATTTTACCAGTAGGACACCCTGTCGCGGGTTCTCTACTCCAGATCCGTGAAAAGTTGGGTACTAGGTCAAAGGCACCTACCTGGAGGATCATGGAACTTAGTAGTTAGGTTATAAGTACCCTGATTGGGTTATAAGTAGTTATAAGTACAATTGCCCTAGTAATAACCCTAGTTACTAAGTCCCATGATCCTTTCTTTAAGTACCTCATTCCATCTACGTATACGTGGCCTTTGACCCCCAAGTCCCCAAAGGCTATAAAAGCCTTATAATTGTAGTATGGTCTTTGGGCACCAAAGCCTTAAAATATGCGTCCTTAGAGCCTTATAGGGTTATAAACGTTCCCCTAAATCTTATAAACCCTAAACCCTAAAGGAACGGGGCCTCGTGATCCCATGGCGCCGACTCGCAGCATCGACAGCTCAGTGCCCCTCTCAAAGCTCTAAAAGCTGCAGAGCTGCGGTGTGGGCTGTGGGGTTTAGGGTTTACGGTAGGGGTTTAGGGCTTAGGGTTTGGGGCTTCCGGTTTAGACGTTTCGCCGCTTGGTTTTGGGCTTCCTTTAAGATTCCTAGAAGGTTGCTATGACGGTTCCTGTTTAGAGTTTAGGGTTTAGGGGCGCTTTTAAGGGCTCCTTTAAAGGGATACTACAAAGGGCTACAACACGGGTTCCTTTGCCCGTTCTTTGCGCACCCTTTACGTTTAGAGGCTCCGTTACGCGTCACTGTCTCTGTTCCCGTCACAGGACTATCTTTTATAAACAACTTTCGATCAGATTTACGAGTTTTAGGCTGTGGGTGCTTAGCGCTTAGGTTTGGAAATGAAATTTAAAGGATTTAAAGGGCCTAGTGTGACAGGAAATCTGATGGATCTACCACACGATAGAAACACATGGTGTGCAGGGGTACTAGGGCTTAGAGGTTTAGGGTAGCGCCGATACTACTTGGGTAGCTGGGTTTCCAAGGCAAGGCAATGTATGCATCAGTTTGTGCAACAAATATCAACAAAGAGACAGTGACAGTAGTGTGACAAACAGCCAATAGAGGAAATTCCTCTAAACCCTAAACCCTAATCCTGATTAAGTACTACCAGATGTTAGGGAACCCACAAGGTCACAAGGCTTTCTTTCAACCCGAAGATTGCTTGCGCACGGTTGAGGAATCCGTTCCAAGCCTTGCGAAAAAGCTGAAGTATGCTTCAGCACGCATGCTTAAACCCCAACCCCTAAACCGTAAACCGGAATCATAGGCAGCTCCCAAGCCCTCCAAAGCCCAGAAACAGTGACCCCAACTGTTGTCCCAATCTCCCAAATCCCAAAACCCCCTGAGCCCTAAACCCTAAACCCAAAGCCCTAAACCCAAAACCTTAAACCCAAAACCCTATACCCTCAACCCGAAACCCTATGAGCTCTAAATCTGAAATCCTGGGTCCTAGTCCTCAACTCTCAAAGCGTTTTGCCCACTCACTGTCCAGGAACCCCCAAGGGACTTTAATGGGGCCGCTATGGTCCTCAATAGTGGGTAATTGGGGTAGATTAGAGGCTATACTTGGGTCTAGGGTTACCCGAAACCACCCAAAACCCTAGTCTCTGGGAAGAGGTGCCTCCACGATCACAGGGAGGCTGAATAAGACTCCCTCCTTTGAGATTGCCAACAGGGTCCGATTGGGTTCAGGATAATGTAGGAACCTGATTAAGAAACCTTGGGCCTTTAGTAGGGTTCCGCATATGAATCCTACTATTTTGGAGTTCATGTGACTTAGTAAGTAAGGCTGTAAGTACCTAATTAGAGTTATAAGTATAGTTATCCTAATAATAACAACCCTAGTTACTAAGTCCCATGATCCTTTAAGTACCCTTGTTTTGGCTTTTTCTCCAGAGGCCACCTTATCAATGGAACACGACAGAACATCGACAACTTCCAACCGGCTTCAGTGGGGGGTTTCGCCTTTAGGGCCTTGAGTGCTGCCGGGGTTTTAGGCTCTGGAGCATTCAGGGTTTGCAGGGTTCGGGGTTTGGGTTTTAAGGTCCAGCAAACTTAGGGATACTGGTTCACTTTCAACACGGCCCACGCCCGGTTTATGCACATCGACAACCCTAAACCCTACACCCTAAACCCTAATCCCTAAACCGACACCCATGAAGAACGAATCCTGACTGAGGCGGGGCCTGAACCAGAATGCAAGAAGATACCTTGCCTTGACCCCCAAATTGAAGCCTGATATAGGGAATTTAATAATTTGAATAGGGTTTGGGGATATACTCTACTACTATATTTGTAAGAAGGAACCCCCCGAAAAAAAATAGTACAGGTAGTTTCAAAGGCCCCTATAGTAAGTAAGCCTCAAACCATTTCAAGGTCGTCTCCTCAACCCTACCTATAGTCTCCATTGTAGTTCCTTTTTTTGGATAACCAAAATCTCTATTATAGGGTCCTAACCATAAAACTGGTCAACCAAAAAAAGGAACTACAATAGAGACTATAGGCAAGCCCTAAACCCTGAACCCCTAAACCCCTAAACCCCTAAACCCCTAAACCCTAAACCCCTAAACCCTAAACCCCTAACCCCTAAACCCCTAAACCCTAAACCCCTAAAACCCTAAACCCCTAAACCGTAAATCCCTAAAACCCTAAACCCCTAAACCCCTAAACCCTAAACCCTGAACCCCTAAACCCTAAACCCCTAAACCCTAAACCCCTAAACCCTAAACCCCTAAACCCTAAACCCCTAAACCCCTAAACCCTGAACCCCTAAACCCTAAACCCCTAAACCCTAAACCCCTAAACCCTAAACCCCTAAACCCTAAACCCGTAAACCCCACAACCCTATAGGTAGGACCCCAAAGGTTGACGGGTGTCCCTACTTGGAGGCCCTTTTGACTTAGTAAGTCTACAGTAGAAGCCAGAAAGTTGGAACATGGCTTTAGGAGGATTCGTGCTAGGATCCCTTATGATTTACCTTAAGGGCATGAGGAGAATGCTGTTCCAACTTTCTGGCTACTACTATACTTAGTATCCCCTAGAAACCATATTATAATTCCCCATAACCCACCTTACTAAGTCAAAAGGGCCTCCAAGTAAGCATCCATGTGCCCAAATGGTTTATGCTTGGGCCTTAAAGTAGTCCCGATATATGAACTTTGGGCCCCAAGTTTATACTATTTGGGAGCATTACCCCAAGGGTTCAAGTACCTAATAATCATATACTCTCTTAACTATTGAGCTACTTATCTACTAACCTAAACCCAAGTACCTAATTATTGGGTCCTTTGGACCCTTAGGGTTATGGAAATGGGTCCCAGAGGACCATCCTTAGGTCAGTCCTACGTCCATAGATGCTGAGCTCCGGCTTCCGAAACCACACCAAGCCGGGCAGGCGCCGTAATAATTGGAAGTTAGGGGTCTTTTTTTCAGGGATCCTACAAGGGTTCCGCTAAGGGATCTTTAATAAGGGTTCCTTTAAGGGATCCTTGAGGGTTCCTTTCCACAACCAATAGAGCGCATGTCTTCCTCAAGCCACTCGATAGGTTTGATCGCCTCTTGAAAGCTCTGGGTTACTTTCCTTTCGAATTCCGCGTCCTACTCCCTCCCCGGCACCTTGTCCGGATGCAAGCATCTGAACAGCGTCCGGCGAGCCTGTTTCAGCTGCTGTGGGTCCTGTAGGGAAGTCGCATGCATGCCGAGCGCTTCCAGTCCAAGGCTGCTCGCAGCTCGCAGAATCTCCATCTCCGAGCCGTGGCACGGGTACGCCGAAGAGACGCAGCAATTTATCCATAGCTTCGTTTGTCACGCTCCGGCCACATGTCATGTCTGGACGAGCGGACTTTTGACAGCAGACTGAATCAAGATTATGTCATACCGTGAAGAAGAGCTACATTGGAGGGTCAGGTAGGGTACACGTGCAACCTATTGCTTACGGCTCGTACGGACCAGAGTTTTCGGATAGGGCAGGGGCTGCCCACTGTTGCACTTCGCACCCAGGTAGGATGTGGGGTTTCCCAAATGCTATGGCACTTGAAATTCCCCTAAACCCTAAACCCATTGGTTCGGAAGTATCTGAGGGGTCAAGGTGAACGTGTTTTTAAGTCTAAGTAGTACCTTTTGGGCACTTGTAGGCTGAGCAAAGGGGAAAGCACGCCCTGATATTGCAGGGGATGCTGGGGGACCTAGACTACTTAGAAATATGCTTGATTTTTTGGTTCCTATAATCCCTAAGAAACAACTATTTTTTAAAATTTTTGCTAGGGGTTTAAGTTCAGTATAGCTACAAGGGTCCGACTTTGGGGATTATCCTGCTGCCACACTTCTACAAGCCAGCCCCTGCTCATTGAAGTCAAATTCTGAACATCTTAATCATGCTGTTCCTGGAGGCTCCCTTTGATATACCTTAAATAGCCACTATTAAGGACCATAAACCCCTGCCTCCCAGGCATCGGGCGCAGTGCCGGAACCAACCTTTCCGCTTGAGTATGGGTGAGTTGCCATGCCAAGGATTCGAACTTTTTGCTCAAAAGGTTTTGGTGCAAATTTTCGGGCTAACTTTAGAGCTTTTGTTTAGGAGGGTTGCCGGTTGCGGGAATGATGACTTTCCTCAACGTCATTGCGTTGACGTTGTTGTCGTGAACCCTTTCAACCCCCTTTCTCTGAACCTCCAAGCCGAAAAGCAAAATGAACTCCACATCCACCCAAAGGGTCCTATGTACTGTTATGGGGGATACTTCCCTAAGTCATAATAGTGATTCCTAATATATGGAAACCCTACATTCTACTATATCGGTACATAGGACCCTTTGGGCCAGCGGCATGCCTTTGAATCACCCGATTGAACCGTCACTCAGATGGTTCGTTCATATATACAGCCACTTTTTAAGCCATTGTAGGGATAGTGTGCTGGATCCTAACTAAGCGCCTTTGAAAATCGAAACAAATAGTGTTGTTCTTACTTTGGGCGGGTGGAGGGGGGCACATTCTGTTAGAGTTATGATAAGGGGAGCCCAAAGCAGTCATAGTATATCATTGGCAATTTTTCAGGCGGCGTCTAGCCGTCCTACATCCTAAAGCTTTGAAACGCGAAGATCGCAGGCGCCCACTACACGACGGGCTGTTTCGGGCTTGGGTTTAGGTCCACAATACGAACCAGAGGCTTCAGGCTCCACTTTGGGGGCCTTACTAATTAGAATAGGGTTTCGGGGCCCACTATTCTACCATTATAATAAGGAGCCCCCCAAAACAGTGCAGGTAATTATTAGGGCCCCCATATTCCTCCCCAGGCTGGGACACATAATTATGCAGGACTTTGTTTTGCTTATCAGTTCCCCTCCCAGAGGGTCCATGTACGCGGTTTAGGGTTTAGGGGTTTAGGGGTTTAGGGTTTACCATTATGGAAGTAGGTCCTCAAAACCATAGTAGGGATGGTCTTTCGGTACCTAATTCCAAAAATAGTAGTGCAAATGGACCCTCTGGGCCTCCACAAACGAATCGACCGGGCCTGAGTTTGACCATGCCCCGGTAGATCCACAGAGAGAACGCTCTGCTGGTGTTCCTACCACGATGGCTCCATGTACCCATCTAGTATATACTTAGGCCTCAAAACCCCTAAACCCTAAACCGTCGAACCCTAAACCGTGTATATTCCCCTAAACCCTAAACCCCTCAAACCTAAACCGTGTATATACCTAGGCCTTAAAACCCATAAATCCATAAAACCCTAAACCGTGTAATTATATACCTAGGCCTTACTATATTAGAGTTTAGGGCTTAGGGTTCCCCTATTTTCGGAAACTCCCATATAGGCACATGGAACCTTAGGGGAAGTAACCAAACTAGCGGTCCTTTACAGGGTTTCATTTACGAGTTCTACAAGGGATTTACAACGCGGGGGCTTACAAGTGAGTTCAGGGTTTGGGAATTTCGGGTAAGGTATGGTAAAACTATTTTAAAGAGCCCTGAGGAAGAGTAGAGCTAATCAGTCAGGCCTGTCAGGCCGCCATGTCGTTACAACCTTGAGAAGCTGAGAGAAAATCGGGTTCGAGGGTTTCCCTGAGGGAATTATGGTTGGTGGTGTAGACCTACCTGGAAAATGAGGGTTTTATAAGTGTAGCTCTGGGCCACCCAACTCCTAATGAAGGGTTGAGGGTCTAGGCAACCCGATTTAAAGGTTAGGATATAGGGCTTGACGGGGGTTTGGGCACGACACTCTCACCCGAAAACCCGAAACCAAAGAACCTCAAACCCAATGTTATGATACCACAGCTTTCGGGTTAGAACTCTTGCAAAGAGAAGGTTATTGGATCCCCAGGTTGGCTTTATGGCATAAGCCTTCCGGGTTTGACGTTTAGAGTTTAGGGTTTGAGGCTCTTCCAGGGAAGTTTTCGAACACAAGAAGCCGCCCTTAATTTGTAACCCTATACAAGCCACATGAAGCGCGTAAAACACCTCAGCAGCTTCCGCTCCTCGACCAGGCATTTGGACACTTCTGTCCAATCGGCCTGTAAGCTGTGAGGGTCTCGGGTTTAGGGTCGACGGTTTGAAGGTTTCAGTAGGCTCCTCCCAGGGTCTCGAAGCCTTAGAGAGGCTCTATCAGGGTTGTCTAAATGGGGCCCCCCAAAAAGCACATAAGCGAAACATAGGATAGGGATATCCCATATACACCCCCTTATAATGAAGCCCATTCAGGTAGGGATATCCCTATACAAATGCTTATGCTTATGTGCTTTTTGGGTCCCTAACTAAAGGCTCTCTCAGGGATGCCTAACGGTTTCATGAAGGCTCTGCTCGTGTTTGAGGCTGCCGATCTCGCGAAGAGATGCGATCATGCTGAAGCGTTGGTCAAGCAAGCAGTGTCTGTGGCCAATCGCTGGCTTGCTCACTCTTGAGCTGCCAGTTTCATCAAAGTGGCCTCTATACGTTCTAGAAGGAAGGCCATGCGTTTCTGGGCGATGGCTGTGCGTCGAAGCTGTTGCACGCCGTCTTCCCACCCGGGCGGGGGGGGGGGGAACCCCCCGTAACTTCATGTAGAAAACTCTCGAAATCCAAAGCAACAAAGTTACAATATGAATCCAAAATCCTCAACCCCAAACCTCCCAGAGAGGGGAATATACCTTAAATTATAGTAGGACCCCTAACACGACGTAAACTATACTCCTGAATTAAGGGATATTGGGGTCCCTGGGCTGAGTGAACGGTAGCCAAGCCTCCTGGGCTCGGGGAATGGAGGGCTTGGAGCACTTCCGATGGTTTTGACAGGGTTGCGGTTTAGATCCCTGAGTGCCCGGATTTCGAGACCCTTAACTACCCATAGGCTCCGTAGTAGTTCCGTTTTGGGGTTCATAATTAGAATCCTATAAGGTCCTCCCAAAAAGGAACTACTATGGAGCCTCTGGGTAGACCCTGAACCCTAATCCCCGGTAAACCCCTAGAACCTGAGATCCCTGCTGCGTTTCCTTCCAGTGCACCAGAATACCCTAAGGGTCCAAAGGACCCAATAATTAGGTACTTGGGTTTAGGATAATAGTTAAGTAGCTCAATATTTAAGACAGTATATGATTATTAGGTACTTGAACCCTTAGGGATAAGCTTGTGTTCGGGCTGGCATCCACCCGAGAAGGTCCAGGTACGGGCTTTAAATCGCCACAACCTCCCATCGACAAACATCAGCTTCAGTTCAAGTCATATAGGGGCCTCAATAATTAGAATAGGGTTTTGGGGCCCATTATACTATGTTCATAATAAGGAACTCCCAGAAGAGTATTGGTAGTTGTTCAGGCCACTATATAATGAAACCACACACCAACAATACCCAGTAACCTTGGAATAGAAGCGCTATATAATGAAACCACACACCAACAATACCCAGTAACCTTGGAATAGAAGCGGCTCCTTTTCTGGTATTGGGTAACTGTATAAGGAGCCTAGGACTACAAAGAGGGAAAAAAGGGCCTACTGGGAGGTCGAGTGTCTTTCATCCCTAAATGAGCCATCATGTCCTCGAAACCATGAACCGTTCATGTTTGGATGTCAAAACTCCCTGAACCCTAAAGCCTTAACCTTTAACCTCAAAGCTATAACAAACCCGAGAATCCTCAGGCCCAAGTCCCTGTGCCCAAGCACGACCTAACGCCAAAACCAAACAACCCAAAGCCCTGACCCTGTTATAGGGGCCTTAAAAATTACCAATAGGGTTCCTAGGGTTCCGTCAAAGGGGTCTATACGGGATCTTTAGTAGGGTACTATATTGCAGGCGCCCAGTAATTACCTATGTATACTATTTTGCGGGTTTCTTACTTATTATTATAGCATAGTGGGCCTCAATACCCTATTCTAATTATTAAGGTCCCTAGAGTCAATCCACACACAAACCCTGAAACCTTGTAACAGCTCCTGCAGCACTAAAGCGCACACCACAGAATGGGAGTTTGCGAAAATAGGGGACCCGAATATAGTACCCCAAATAGTAGGATCCCTATTATAAGTTAATAAGGACCCCAAAATACGGTGCCCACAATTTTCGGAGACTCCCAAATACTAAAACCCCAAGCCGACGCCCCGAAACCATGAACCCCGAGAACTCCTCAAAAACCCGTAGCCCAAAAGCCCTGAAGCAGAAAAAAAGAAGCAACTAAACTGAAACCCCAAAGCCAACAACCCCAAAACCCTCCAAACCCAATAACATAAACCCTGTAAAGCCCGAGCCCTCTCAAAAAAAACTGTGCCACACCGTAAACGCGTCAGCATTGTTAATTACTTACCTTACCCTATCCTTCCAAGGACCTCATAGTTAGGGCCCTAGACCCCTTAAGGACCCAATAATAAGGTCCCTGGAGGCATAGGGTTATACTGAAACAGAAATATGCCACAAGACCCAATTAAAATTGCTAAATTAGGGCCCTACACTGAGTTACTGCCTATTCTTTGGAGGCCTCAAAAGGTGGGATGAAGGTAGGTAGGATTAAGGATCCCTTATATAAGGACTCTTGTTGTGGGATTACCCCACCTACCTTCATCCCACCTTTTGAGGCCCCTGAATTCTACAAACCCTGAAGGCGAATTGCGACGTGACGCGCTCCTGGCCTTTTCGCCCAGCCAACCATGCAGGAGAACGATGGTGGGGGCCTGCGCCCAAAGGACTCCTAACTCCTGAAGTCTCAATTACATATATATATATACACACACATGCACATGCACATGCACATGCACATGTACATGTACATATATATGTACATGCATATGTATATGTATGTACGTTTGTACGTATGTGTGCATGCAACTATGTACGTAATTATGTATGTATGTATGTATGTATGCATGCAATTGTGTTTGTAAGTATGTGTATAATATAACCGTAAGCTTTAAGCTACAAGCGGTTCCCTGGCAAATACGATTCAAGGTATATTCCTGAACTAAGGGGGCTTGGAAGTCTCTGTTCCGTTCAGATATAAACCCTAAACCCCTAAGCCCTAAACCCCTAAACTGTAAACCCCTAGACCCTAAACCTCTAAACCCCAAACCCTAAGCCCTAAACCCCTAAATCCTAAACCGGTTCGAGGGCCTAGGGTGCAAAGGTTGTACGGTTTAAGGATCATGAATAATGAAGGGTATCAGGGCCGGGAGAACTTTGGCAGGGTGGTTTTGGGGTTCAGGGTTTAGGGTTTACAATGACAAGCAGTGTTTTGAACACTACGGCTTCAAGTTTGGAGTTTGCGGCTTGCGTTTCGGTGTTTAGGGTTTGGGCCTCCTGTGGTGTCTTGCTGGCATGAGCTAGCCCAACCGAACAACAAACCCAAAACCTCATGCCTGGGGGTCGTCTCAGGGTTTGAAGGGGCAGCACGACCAAGGGGTATGAGACAGCTGAACTAACGCACGACTTAGGGAAAGGGCAAAGGGGATTGTCGCCGTTGCTGTTCTTGTGTGACACTAGTGATCATTAGCGCGCGAAGCGGCCCGGTCGCTCCATCCTGATTCATCGTCCTGGAAATCCTGAAACTGCAGCCATTCCAACAGCTGCCGGACGTACCGAAGAGGGTGACAGGTGGGCACTTGGCATTTGAATGCATGTGCTTTCAGACTGTTGCAAGCGTGGTAGTGGTAGAGACAACCATGTCAAACCCTGAAGGTTCATGCGCCCAAATAGTGTATACAGTGGCCTAAAAGTTGACCTTTATAGGTACGTTGGGGCCAAAGCATATACTATTTGGGTTCATGGACTCTCAGGAAGACCTTGTCAAGCAAATGCACCTAGGGTTCAAGCTACAGTCGGATCTTGTCCGCACAACTCAACCCAGACAGCACAATACCCGTCGAAAAGGGTTCTGGAATGAGGCCCCGAAAGACCATCCTAGTGATGGTGCTGGGGGCCTAATTCCATGGTAGTTGTCTGGGTGAACCCTGGTGGCATTCATTCACAACAACACATGCAACATCATTACACCACGCTACAAAGCCCCTAAATAGACTTCAGGGCTTGTTCCTTCAATTGGTGAGTTTTGCGCTCTATGGTCAGACCTTCAGCCGCTTAAGAACCTATCTCTTTCACAGTGGACCCGAACCCCGAACCTCTGTGTGTCTCTGTACGTACCATAAGCCTGAAACATTGAAAAATCCCAAATCGACGCCCCGCATAAAGGTGTTAAGCTCTCCTTCTCTTCTAAGCTCCTCGAAAAATATATTCGGTATATATCCCTTCAGAAACAGACCACAAGACCAGAAACCTACCACCCCCAGTACCCCTTCTAAAATAGGTATATCATTAGTTACGGCAGTGGGCTCTCTGTGTAGACCCAAAATAACATCCTAATTCCGAACTTCCCAAACCCCAGTCCTAAACCCACACCCTAGCATCTATACCCTAAGCCCTATGATGACACCCTTTACCCTATGAGCACGAAACCAATCGAGCATCGATGGACCTGCGATTTCCCGAGACTCAATGTCCAGCACAATTTCACCTCCCAGGAAGTTGATTTCGGCTGCATTACGGGGTCGGTAAGCTGCTGTCAGGGTTCCATGACGGCTTGAAGGTTCAGGAAATCGCAGGGTTTAGCGTTAAGGGTTTAGGGCTGGATGTTTTGGGGTTGCAGGCGTAAGGCTAAGGGGAGCTGTAGGAGTTTCAAGGGCTTTGATGGGCTGGGGGTCGCGCATTTGCTTAGACTTAGGTTTCTTTGTTCTTGACCTTGCTATGGCTACTTACAAGAGGTCTTATGAGTTCTCTTTCTAATGCCGTTATAGGGTCTCTTAAAGGCAGGGCTATGCCGGGCGCTTCAGACGAGGATCCCTAAACGGCCCACGCCCAAAGTACCCAACAATGGAAACATTGGAGTATTTAGGAGCATAGGTATTGTAACGTAGGGGCCTTAATAGTTAGAATAGGGCCACTATGCTATAATAGCAATAGTAATCATGGTAATAATAACAATAACAATAATACTAAGGAGCCCCCAAGATAGTATTTGGGATTTAGTAAGGCCCCTATATTAGATGAACGGCTTCTCCAAAGTCGCTACCTTGGGAGCCCACGGCCCCTTACTCAAAGGAGTATGCTTTACTGCAGTTTTACCTTAGGAATCTAAGGACTCATATATTAAGGCTTTTGGGCCCAAAGACCATACTATACAAGACTTTTGGGCTATTTTGATGCCCAGAGTTACTTAACTTGTAATTCATCCTGGAGCCCTGTGTTGCTTAGTTGCTGAGTTCATAAGCCCCAAAAAGTGTACACTTTCTGTTTTATAGTGGGTGATCTTACCCCAAAAAGTGTAAAGTGTATCCACTCAGCTACTAAGGTTGTATACTTCGTCAGTCCTTCTTCAGTTATAGGGGCTAATTCCTGTGCTCTCCGGGAAGGACTAGAGGCAAGACCGGGGCCGGGAGTTCTGGTTCACTTGGACTAGCTGGCTGTCCGTGGTTGATCCTGCGTTTCGTATCGCCTTGACCCTGCTTGACAAACTGCGGGCATCAGGTGCGAAGGCTTGCTTTCTGAAGGGTCTTGACACCGGGTATGATGGGTTCAGGCACGAAGGTGTGGTACGGTTGGCGCACCGTATGGGGAATACGTGAATTCATGGGAGTTCGAATACTATTGTAGTATGATCCACAGGGTTCCTTCCTAATGATATACCGAAAACCTTGTTCGAAGTACAGCGATGCAAGATTTCGTCCATCGGTATGTAGTAGCATTGAGACAATACCACCCCCTAGAACCATAATAAACACACTATTTCAAATATTCTCTTGGGTTTTAGATGAACAAAAATACAAAATCATTCCGAAGGAGACTATAGGGGAGTGCAAGCCTGGACCTTCAGACTTGGGCTTTCTAGGTTGAGGGCTTCGGGGCATTTCGGCTCCAGAAAGGGAGGGAGATCGGCCCCCGGGTGCAAGGGATCAGGATTAAGCTTCGGGGGTCTGGGTTGAAGAATGTACTATATAGGGTCCTTAATAATTAGAAGAAGGTCTTGGGGGCCCATTATACTATTCTAAGGAACTCCCAAAATAGTATTGGTAACTATTTAGGCCCCTATATAACAGCTTATAGCCTCAAGTTCAGGGCTTGGCTTCAGGATTCGTCGCACCCTCGACAGAAGATCTTGACGAACTGCTGCTGTCACATCCTCGCTAGGGTTTAGGGTTTAGGGTGCATCCTCGCGCAAATTGAAAGGAGTTGCTTCGCGCTCAGCCTTGAAGAACAAGTTACACTTCAAGACGGCCTGCCAGACTGAACTGATAGCATCTGATACTCTATCCCAAGGTAAACGGCACAGTTTCTATCCCAACCCATTCGGACCTGAAGCATTTGGAGCTTAGCGTTTTGGCTTCCAGGGTTGCAATTCAGATTGGGGCTTAGCTTTGATCTTCGGACGACCAGGCCGGTTGTAGGGTTGGGATCGATGCCTTATACTTATACCTCTGGGGTCATACCCTATCCCTCTCCTTGGGTACCTAGTTTTATGAGCAGGATCTGCTGTTACGCGAAAAATGGGTAATTTCTGACCCAGTAGGTAGGGTTTCGGGGACCCTAAGTTTCGGGGGTGCCTAAACCCTAAACTTTCCCAAACCCTGTTGCTTAATGTAGGGGCCTTAACAATTCGAATATGGTTTAAGGGCCCATTATACTATAATTATAATAAAAACTCCGCAAAATAGTATAGGATGTTATTGAGGCCCCTATATTGATTCTGAACCTCCTCCAAACCCTTATAAACCCTAAAAATTTTCCTAAACCCTGTTGTTTAATTCTGAACCTCCTCTAAACCCTGAACCCCCAAAACCTCAAACCCTAAACTGCCCTAAACCCTGCCTTATCCCGGAATAGCCTACCTTTTTAAGGACCTATAAAAGGAAATCAGAATAAGAAACGACAAAACGTAGGTTATGCAGGGTTGGGGTGCATGGAGGCCCTTTTGACTTAGTAAGTCTACTTAGTATCCCCTAGAAGCCATATTGTAATGCCCCATAACCCACCTTACTAACCCTACTTACTAAGTCAAAAGGGCCTCCAAGTGTTGCTTAATTCTGAACATGTTTTTTCATGAAAAATTCTGAACATGATTTTTCATGAAAGATTCTGAACATGTTTTTTCATGAAAGATTCTGAACATGTTGCTTAATTCTGAACCTCCTTGTTTAAATCTTGGAACCCGGGCTCCCGTCGGGGGCAGATCTAAGGTTTTGAACCGGAGTTTGGGACTCCAACGGGTTCCTTTAAGGGATCTATAAGGGCTCCTTTAAGGGCTTCTATAAGGGTTCCTTTAAGGGTTTCTAGAAGGGATCTCTAAGGGTTCCTTTAAGGGCTTCCATAAGGGATCTATAACTGTTCCTTTAAGGGTTTCTATAAGGGACTGATAAGGGTTAGGGTCTAGGGGACTCCACTATCCCTTAATCAAGGAATACCCTATCCCTCCAGGGACCTTATTATTGGGTCCTTAAGGGGTCTAGGGCCCTAACTATGAGGTCCTTGGAAGGATAGGGATATACCTTAAATCAACTTATAGGGATCCTACGAAATATTTTAAGGTATATCCCTTAATTAAGGGATGTTGGAGTCTCTGGGCTTTAACATGGGGGGCTCCTCTGGTTCTGCAACCGTAGAACAAAGAACGTGCCAATCATGACCCGGCAGCCCGGCACAGTGTCCCGGAGTACTGCTCACCTTCCCTCGAGGCCCCCGATCTTTTCTAAATTCTATTCTTGTAGGTCGTAGACTTGTCCCGGTAGCGCACGCCCGAAACTAATTTAAGTTCAACGCCCACATCCCGAAAGTTGTAGCCGAATTGTGCTCCGAGAACAGTATCTTGTGGTTGGATGTAGTCAACACGGCAGTCCACCCTAAACCCTATAAACCCTAAACCCTAAACCCTAACATAAGCCCTAAACCCTAAACCCCAAAACCCTAAGCCCTAAACCCCAAAGGTCTAGACAACATTCCCATGTTATAAGCCTGCTTACGACCCTGTCGACTCGGAACCCTAAACCCTAAAGCCTAAACTTCAAACCCCAAACCCTAAACCCCGAACCCTAAACCCTAGAAACCCTGAACCCTAAGCCCTAAACTCTAAACTTCAAAGCCCGAACCCTAAACCCCGAACCCTAAACCCTAGAAACCCTGAAGCCTAGACCCTAAACTTCAAACCCCAAACCCTAAACCCTAGAAACCCTGAACCCTAAACTTCAAACCCCGAACCCTAAACCCTAGAAACCCTGAAGCCTAAACCCTAAACTTCAAACCCCAAACCCTAAACACACATGGGCTCCCACCACTCTGGCACCCTCAACTCGATGTCCTCTAGCGCACTGAGAGAATCCATGTCGTCGTTGTCCTTCGCCTTCACCTTCCTGTCCAGTCTCACTGCCATGCCTACAGAGTCTCGATCCTGTATTCCCTTCACATGCGGTTGCAGTCCTCTGTTGCTGCCTCTCCTGACGAGTGGACATGGATCTAGCCTTGCACCGAGTACAATCAAGCAGCTCGCCTGTTCATCTGTGGGAGCATGAGGACGATTGGGACATGGCCCGTAGTCCAATTCGCACCATCAGAGAGATAGAGGTCGACCAGGTCACTCTGAGTGGATCAGTGCATGGCCATACCAGTAAACCCCGAACCCTCCCTATAAACCCTGAACCCTAAACCCTAACCTTCAAACTCCAAACCCTAAACCCTATAAACCCTGAACCCTAAGCCCTAAACCCTATAAACCCTGAACCCTAAAGCCCTAAAGCCCAAACCCCAAATCTCAGAAGTCCTGGCCAATGGCTCGGTGTAGAGCCACGTTCTCCTGCGCTCAGGCTCTGAGTGCTCAACACTCCTGAAAAACGTAATAGAGGGTTTAGGGTTTAGGGTTTTGGAAAAAGGACCATATCCCAGAGGGTCCATATACACTACATGTATGGACTTAGGTCCCAAAAGAGGTGTAGGGCAGCACATGTTTGCACTTCGACAGAGATCTGGGAGACATCACACTGCATCAAGTCCTCGCAGCATGCCAGCAGCTTCTTGACGAGTAGCCCTTCCTCCTTCTGCACGCTGCCTTGTCACAGACGTGAAACCAGGTCCTGACGAAGTGCAACGGCCTGCACAATGTCTTCCTGCATGAGCATCTGGCCACCTTCCACAAGCTCCTTCAGCTAATCTGCACTTTCGGCTGCAGCGTTTTCGTGGAATCTGCCGTTTTAGACCTAGGCTGTATTTAGGTCTTTGGTCCTAGGGATTGGAGTTTATGACTACTGTAGCTTGCCATACGCGTCCAAGTAGGAAATTGTTATATCATATACTCTCCAAAGTACGAACCTACAGTCAGAAGGTGCTGTTTTCACGGCTTAACCGCGCGGGTCCATGTGCCCAAACAGCAGATACTTTGGCTTCGAATCGTACTTTGGGGCCGGAGTATATGCTGTTTGGGTACATGGACCCTTACACCCTAACCTTATGGCACCCTTATGGAACCCTTATGGTACCCTGAAAGGAGCTCTAATTGGGTGCATGCACCATCAGGGTAAGGATTCTCCTAGGGCCGGGTGTTTACTGGTGAGGGGATGGTCCAGGTATGTCCGGCAACTCAAAGACAAGGGACTTTAGGGTCCAAGTCAAGAGCCCTAAACCCTACACCCTATAAACCCCAAAGCCCCTAAACCCTAAACACCCTAAACCCTATAAACCCTAAAACCCCCTGAACCCTCAGCCCTAAACCCTAAACCCTCAAGCACGGCTGCCGATAAACTCGCGGTTTGGGGGGTTCAGGTTTAGGGGTTTAGGACCGGCTGGCCACACCACTCAAGTAGGCGGGAGAGAACATCCACGGCATGCAGATCCGATACACCAGTGGTCGCATCCGGAAACCCTTAACTCTAGAGAAACATGTCCCCTAAACCCTAAACCCTTAACTCTAGAGAAACATGTCAGACCCCATAAGCCCGAAGCCCCAAAGCCCTTAAAACCAAAGCCGAGAACCCTGGACAGCCTTACATCCCACCATAAAGCCATATCTTTGAACAAAAAGACTCTTATTTAAAGCCCGATTCATTTAAAACGAATACAATACCTATAAGCCCTCAGCAATCCTCGAAGGAATGCGCCGGCCGCACTTCGATGATGCTGGGGCCTAAAACAGACTCGAAATGCTGCTGATGTCAGTGAACTACGCTCTGGGATTTAGGCCGTTTCGGCTCCGGGTTTAGATCCAGGGTGAGGTCGTGGGATTTAAGCCGTTTCGGCTTTGGGTTGTTTTAGCCAGGGTAAGCTCGTCCAAGCTTGGCTCGGGTGCCAAAGTATAATGTAGGAACCTGGTTAAGAAATCCTGGCCCTATAACCCCCAATATAATAGGATCCACATAAAGAGCCCTACTAAAGGCCCAAGGTTTCTTAATCAGGTTCCTACATTAACGGCTCGGTGCCTGCGATGCTTCAACCTGGAGACTCACTGACCGGTGCTGACTAGGGCCCCCAAAAAGCACATAAGCAATAATTAGGATAGGGATATCCCATATACACCGCCTTATAATAAAGCCCAATAAGGTAGGGATATCCCTATAAAATGCTTCTGCTTATGTGCTTTTGGGGGTCCCCAATTGACCATTGCTAGCATGGGACCAGACTCATTCATCTCACTCGGCTGGCAGCGCCACGGTCTGCCAGCTTTTTATCGGCTTCACTTTTACAAATCGGTGGAGGGACGACTAAAAGAGTTGTGGGACTTGTTTACATGTGCGTATGTCAATCACACGATATCTGAGTGCTCTGGGCATCAAGCCCAATTCATTTCTTAGAATGCGCCTGCGGGAACTAACGCCCGAGGGAGAAAGAAAGCAGTCAAAATGGTCAGGGAGTAGGGTGTAATTGTTCAGAGTACCTGCCCTAGATGGGCGGAAGGTGGGCTGTCTTTCTGGTACATGATTCCTTGTAAGGAAGCCAAAAGCCTAAGCTCCATTGCCCAGTTTATGGCTTAATTACCTATAGGATCATACCCTACCCCTTTTTTAAGGTACCTACTTTTCTATATAGGAGATCCTAACCATAAAACTAGCTAACCTAAAAAAGGGGTAGGGTATGACCCTCTAGGTAAGGGTTTAGGGTCCAGGCCCAGCCCTACTCCTGAACTCCACACAAATGGTCTGCAAAAGCCTGGACCCCTCAATAAAGCACATCTTGTGTTCTGGATTGGCTAGTCAAGCCCTGTAGCTGTTGAAGTGTAATTAATCCATAGTTCAGGCATGTTGGGTTGGCCAGGTACAACTCTAAACCCTAAATCGCCTGTTCACTTACATTGTGCGCCTGAGGAGGGAGGCTGATTCTGCGACAGCGCATATGCGGCCTCGCAGCGCCCCAAGACCCTAGCCTAGTTACGGTTGAAGGTTTAGGATCTACCTGAACTATATAATTGCAATCTTCCTCAAGGTGACTTCGGTATACGTGTCCTGAGAAAGGTGGGCTTCTTCAGGGCTCAGGTAGGGATGTTACAGAGTTATATAGGTGGTACGTGGCAAACCATACTTGTGTTTTTTTAGTGTATACGCATACCCTACCTTCACCTATTCAGGTATCGAGGACGCTTTACTTGGGACTGACAACTTTAGCTGCATAGCTTAGGCTCCATGGTATGCTCAAGGGCTTAGAGTTCCCGGTTTCAAGTCTCAAGATGTCCAGCTCGGGCCTACTAAGCTACGATAAGCGTCTTCCTGGTTGGAATGCAGCTTTGGGGTATCGTTTACGATTATAATATTATGCAAGCCCAAGGGACACATTCTAAACTAAGGCTGCCATACTACAGGATGCTATCTTTGCCGCAGAGCATCGGCTCGTAGTGTAGCACACAGCGATTTCTGTTCTGAGGAATTCCAGGCTTGTTAAGATCAGTGTCTTGAGTTATACCTAGAGGCTCATACCCTACCCCTTTTTTAGGGCGCCTACTTTTTAAGATAACACATCCTAACCATAAAAAACTAGGTATCCTAAAAAAGGGGTAGGGTATGAGCCTCTAGGTAGAGTTTAGGGTTAGGCTTGCAGCCCGTCTAGTTGACTTGCATCAGAACATTTACAGAGCGAGAGTTCTCAATCAAATCCTTTAGGCCTCGGAAAGGGATGTCTTCGTCAAGCGTCTCCGAAAGCCCTTTCAAGGAGACTGCGAACGATGCTGTCTCTGCTGTTCTGATCACGGTAGGCATTGATCTCGGAGCTCAGGCGTATAACGGGAATCAATTCGTGAGTCCATGGACCCTCTACAGAGAGCCTACGCCTGAAATCCCGGGTTGTGGATTTTATGCCCACCCCACTCCACCACAAAATACATTGAACCAAACCTTCGACCCCAAAACCCTGAAAGCATCCTAGCAGGAACCCTTGTAGATCCCTGTATAGATCTCTTCAAGGAACCTGTAGTAAACGAACCCTGAAGGATCACTCAAAAAGGGGCCCTTGCTGGAAAAGTTGTGGATCCATTGGGGGTGGAAGGAACCCTATAGCTCCCCTAAGCAGGGGAACCCAAAAGAACAGCACAGGAACCCCCCAAAAAAGGACGCCTGGCACGAACCCCTAGAGCAACCCTTGGCAAGGATCCCCCGCTCTCCCCTAACCCTAAATGAACTCCCGAAGCTCCCCTAAACCCTAACCTGGCAACCTCCCTAAACCCTAAAATCCCTGAACCCTAAATCCTAAACCCTAAACCCTAAATCCTAAGCCCTAAACTCTAAACCCCTAAACTCCTAAACTCTTAAACCCTAAAACCTAAACCCTCAAAAGAAAAAGGCTGCCTCAAGGTCCTCCAAACTGCAGCAAAGCGTGTAGGGGAGACCAAAGGCTCGACTCCTTGATGTTCCTAGAGACTCTAATACCCCAAGGGCCCAAGTACCCAATAATCATATACTCTCCAAAATCCTAACCTACATAACTACTATCCTAAAGCCGAGTACCTCATTATTGGGTCCTTTGGACCCTTGGGGATATCCCTTAATTACGGAATATCTAAGAATCCTTTAAGGGACCTATAAGGGATCTATAGGGTTTAGGAGACCCCGGGTTCCTTCAATTAAGTGTTATACCATAAATCATATGGGAGTTTCCAAAAATAGGGGATCCCAATATAGCACCCTAAATAGTAGGATCCTTATTATAAGGACCCCCCCCCAAAAAAAGGTACCCCCCCCCATTTTCGGAAACTCCCATATAGGGATCCTAACATGGGGTTGTTTACTGGGGTTGAGGTTCAGGGCCAAGGGATTCAGAGCTAGAGGATTCAGGGAGTTAGGGTTTGGGGTCTAGGGCTTGGGATTTGGAGATTGTGGCTGAAAGCATAGTATTCGGTGAACGGCTTCAGAGTTTAAGTGGTCAAGCTATAAGGGGTTAAATCCGAAACCCGTTCACAACAAGCCAACACTCTCTGGGAACCTGAAAAAGAAAGCCTTTTCTGAAACCTTACACCCGAAACCTCAACAAAAGCTCCCGCATTTTGGAATTCAGTCGTTGAGGTCCGGTTTACGAAGGGCCTCCTAGTCCTAAACCAGGCGAAAGCCGTTTAGGGTTTAGTAGAAATATGGGAGTTTCCGAAAATAGGGGTACCTCATTTTGGGGTCCTTATAATAAGGATCCTACTAGTTCGGGTACCATATTAGTGTCCCCTATTTTCGGAAACTCCCATATACATTCCTGAAAGCAGGTCTGAAACAAAGCGGGAAGTCTTCCTCGTTGCTTTGTAGGGACACCCTACTAAACCCAACCTAAACCCAAAGCATACACTCCACAAGCATACACTCCACAACTCTTTGCTCCAAGCCCCAAACTCAAAGTTCAAAACCCCCCAAGGCCTATCTGGGCCCTAAGAAAGCTACCTTTTTAGGCTTTCATATGATTTCCTTATATAAGTCCTTAAAGAGGTAGGCCATGTATCCGTAGAAATGCTGCCGAGGGGCACGTCTTCGAAGTCGGTCGCATGAGGCTCGCTGAAGAAAGGGGACAGAACCTTGGCAACATCTCCAAAGGGTTCCTTTAAGGCTCTGTTAAGGGATCCATAAAATTCCTTTAAGGCTCTGTTAAGGGATCCATAGGGTTCCTTTAAGGCTCTGTTAAGGGATCCATAAAATTCCTTTAAGGCCCTGTTAAGGGATCCACAGGGTTCCTTTAAGGCTCTGTTAAGGGATCCATAGGGTTCCATTGAGGTTCCGTTAAGGGATCCACAATGGGGGATGCATCAGGTTCCTTTAGGCTTTAGGGTTTTGGGGTTTGGGGTCCAGGGGTTACAGTTTAGGTATAATGGTTCCTTTGAGGTTCCGTTTTTAGGGATCATAAAAGGGGATGCATCAGGTTCCTTTAAGCCTCGACTTGCCACCTTGAACCTTCCTTAAGGACGAAATGAACCCTAAAAGGGTTTAAGGTTCATATACCATATAGGGATTCATAGTATATGGGTATAGGGCCCCTACTTTTAAGGGTCATTTGGTCCTTCAGGTTATAAACCCCATTGGCTGTGACAGATCCAAGGGGCTCCAACTCTTCCTGCACAGTTGGTACCGTCAGGCTTCTACTGGGCTTTTAAGTACTTAGTTGCTGAGTTCATAAGCCCCAAAAAGTGTACACTTTTCCTTTTATAGTGTGTAGTATTATCCCAAAAAGTGTAAAGTGTATCCACTGGTCCACTCAGCTACTAAGAGTAGCCTAGGAGCCTTGGGGGCACAGGGCATGGGGGCTCTTAGGGTTAACGTCAACTGTAGGAGATGAATACCCCGATAGCGTCAACCCCTGCAGAAGGAGCGGCAGCCTAAATCCTAAACCCTGAACCCTAAAAACATCCCACATGAGACAGTCATGACTCGACTTTCTGCTCGTCCCAAACCCAATATCCTAAACGCAGGAACCTTCAAGGCAAGCCGGGAAATCAAGCCCTACTGGGCGTCACAAGTTCAGGATCCACTTCAGGATTTCCAGCTTGGCCATCGGGGCGATTCTTCAGACTCTTCTCTAAATGGGCTGTACCCTAAGGGTCCACGTACTCATATAGTCTATACATTGGCCTTAAAGTAGTCCCTATATAGGTACTTTGGGGGCAAAGTATATAGTATTTGGGTACATGGACCCTTAGGGGTAGTTGTCGGGCTGCCTAAACCCTTTATAAACTCTAAACCCCAAACCCTAAGCCCTAAACTCTTCTCTAAATGGGCTGCAGTTGTCGGGCTGTCCATGAGGGGATGCACCCTTCGTCCCCTGAGGCCAGCTGGGAGTTTCCGAAAACAGGGGACCCGAATATAGTACCCTCAATAGTAGGATCCTTATTTTTACCCCTAATTGTCGGAAACTCCCATTTCATGCTCGGCCAGGTCTTGAACTGTTTGCACGCGCGATTGAGGTCCTTTTGCAATGGGAAGCCGAAGCTGGTCAGCCCTTGCCCCCACCCTGAGCCAATGTGGACACCTGAAGAACCCAGCACCAGTCACCTTCATCCCAAGGACACCGAAAATTCCTTAGGGTTTACAGTTGACGGCCTTCGGCATTCTAGCTAGGGTTTTCCAGTTGGGTCCCGGGTGCGGAGTTTAGCGTTTCGGCCCCCCCGACCGCCGAACTCCATTAATGTTTCATCAGACTTCTCCTACATCAGTAGCGGCCGAATTCTCACCGACAAAAGCATCATAATGCACAAAGGCTCGAAGGGCCTATGTTGAGCGTTAGCGTGAAGCCACAGCTTTTTGTTCCACCGGGGTGCGTCTGTGTGCTTGCCGATGGGCAGAAAAGAGAAGATCCCACCTCTCGAGTTCGCGGCTTTAGGTTAAAGAGTCTCGGGCTGTAGGGGTTTACATAAGGTTCAGGAGTGCAGGGTTTGAGTTCAGTACTTAAAGCCTAATGAATGCATAAGAGCATCTGCAGTTCATGCAAGGCTTACAGCCTTAAGCTTTAAGGCATTGATGCTTTTTGCAGTTCAGGTATGGCTGCAATGGAGTCGTCGATCTATTGTATGCCTATATGCCAATTCTATGCAGCTTAGAAACAGCACCAGTTTGAGTTTCACTGACACCCTAAACCCTGAACCCTAAATGGTTGCATCCACCAGTAGTCATTGCGGGGCGACCCAAGCAGTCCTTGGCAATCCATAAGAATATTGAGAACATATACAACCTCTCTAACCGTCAAATGGTAAGCAAAGTCATAAAAGCCCGTCAACAAAAAAGTGCAAAATCAGCTTGTCACGGCCACGCGCCCTACCCCCCAACTCCAAATCTCGCCAAATCGCTCTCAACAAATTGCAAATTCGCCCTGAACAACCTATGTGCAACGTCACAGCTACCAGAAACCAAAACAACATGAAACCCAACCCATTCAGCACGCAAACCCCGCCAAAACCCAAACTCTTACCTTGGGTTAGCAGGGAATGGAGGAATGGTAGTAATAGCGGCTATAATAATTGTACCCCATTCCTCCATTCCCTACTAACCAAAACCCTAACTGTAAACCCTCAATCCAAGCCCAAACCACGCCAAATTGCCTGACCTTAGACCCTATTTCTGAAGACCTGCCCTAAACCACCCTAAACCCTAAAACCCTCAACCCCTGACCCCTAAAACCCCAAACCCCTAAACTCCTAAACCCCAAACCACCCTAAAAAAACCCTAAACCCCTAAACCACCCTAAACTCCTGAACCCCTAAACCCCTAAACTCCTACACTCCTGCACTCCTAAACCACCCTGAACCCCTAATCTCCTTGGCTCTGAGCCGAGTCGCCTCCGCCGTTGTTCACCAAGACAATGGTCAAGGCAGGTGCCTCCAACAGGTTCTTGCGAGGGGGCTCCTTTGAGGGATATATAGGGTTTAAGGTTCCTTCAGCGGATCTATAAGGTTTAGGGTTTAGGGTTTAGGGTTCCTTCAGGGATCTATAAGGTTTAGGGTTTAGGGCTCCTTTAGGGGATCTACAGTGTCTAGGGTTTAGGGCTCCGTTGGGGGATCTTTAAGGGATCTATAGGGTTTAGGGCTTAAGGTTCCTTTAGGGGATCTATAGGGTTTAGGGTTTAGGGCTCCTATAGGGTTTAGGGTTTAGGGTTCCTCTAGGGGATCTACAAGGGATATATAGGGTTCAGGGTTATTTGGGGGTTTATCGCTGCCCAGAGACTCCAATATCCCTTAATGAGGGAGTATCCTCTAAATCATATTAGGGTTCCTACTCCCTAAACCCTAAACCCTACAAATTCATGTATATTCCTTACTTAAGGGAGAATGGAGTCTCTGGGTGTGTGTTTCGGGCTTAGAGCTGTAACTTAGTAAGTACCGGGACCCTAAAGGCCCTAAACAACCTACTCTTTTAAGGATCCTTACTATATGTTCCTTATAGAAGTCCCTAGAAAAGTAGGTTATTTGGGGTCAAGGTAGTTATTGTATAGAGTTGTAAGTGCCATAGCCCCAATTAGGATCCATTTGTCGGATACATATAACCCTACTTATTACCTACTTACTTAGTCCCCCGACCCTGCAAGTACTGGGCAGGTTTGAGGATTGGGCTTGGGATTGACAGTTCCGGTATACCCACCTGTATATTCCCTGATTGCATGAAGCTCGCCGCGAAGTAAGCGTTGGACCTTCGTGGTTTTGTTTAACTCTACGCAAAACCGCATGAGGTCGCAGGGAAGGGGGCCCAGTAGAGCCGGGTGATGGACCCATCCATCTGCTGCACATCCTTGAACTGCATTGCAGCTTCTTTGCGATCGATGAACTGTTGGATGTCGGCGGCTAACCCGAGACCGGGCAGAGCCAACAGCTGCTCTTTGGACTTCCAAGCAGGGCTCTGCAGGGAGGGTTCCACCTTCATGTAAAATGTTATATTTATATAAATTAGTATTAGTATATATTTTGTTATCATTAAAAAGGATATATCTCGTTTATATCTTTTTTATTAGATATAATCATGTATATTCTATTTAATCCTATACCTAATCCTCCTGCATTAGGCATTCCTATTGTTAGACTCGCCCACCGACACCTGGGCCGGGAGGGGCGGACTTTGGAGGGGGAGCAGTTGCCGGAACGGCCTTGCACAACGGCACAGGGGTGTGCTTGGGAGGTGGGCTTGCAGGAACAGCAGGGGCCAAGGTTTTTGGCATATCCCGCTCCATCTTGACCGATGGTAGAGCACAAGCTTTTGCCTTCTTGGTTGGAGGTGTGTCATCCCGACTTCGAAGTTCGTCCTCATCCTCCGAATCGATGGAAGCATTGCTCTCAAAGGATGCGGCAGTGGCGAAAGACTTGCTGCCACAGGCGTAGTAAAATGATACGTGCATGCAACAGGCATGCGTGGGAATGCTGGGTATGCAACTGAAGCACGAAAGTCCGAGGAGCGACGTTGCCGCCCTCCTCCTCCTCCTCCTCCTCCTCCTCCGCCACCGCCTCCCCTAAAGCCCTGAGCTAAACCCTACACCTAAATCCTAGCATTTTCTCTGTTGTTAAAGCCCTTCATGAGCTCGACGCACTGTCCGATGGGTGCCTCCGGACCCGCAAGCTGCTGGAGCGCATTCAAGTCCACCAGGCTCGCCACCTTGGCTCTGGGCCCAGCTTAGTACAGGGGTTAGGGTTTAGGATGTTTTGGGGTTTGGGGTTTAAGAAGTTGCATGGGCTTTAAACAGTTTTGCTGGAGAATCTGGGGGCTGTATATTTGGCTCTGGACCCGGCTTACCCCAAGGTTCCACGTTCCAGTATAGCATGTACTGTTGGTGCGCAAATATCTACTAAGAACCTACTATATTGGCCCTGGGTTAAGTTTAGTAAACGGGCTTACAAATGATTTGGCTAGGGAATCTGGAACCGTTATTTTTGAAACATGTTTGGGTAGACTTTGACTTGACTAGAGATTTCAGATGCTTTATACTACCGTAGTGGAAAGTTTCCTGGGCATGGTTTGACCGACGGAACAGAGCACTCCCACTTTAGCCCAGGGCCAGACCTGGAGTCTTAGAAGCTTCGGCATCGAGGACGGACAGCCGGAAGCCCGGCGGGGGGCCGTAGGCCTCCGCCAGGGCCTTACCAACGGTTCTGCCGTCGAAGCTCCGCCTGCGCGGTCGAACCAACGATTGGTGTTCAAGGATCAGGCCAGGCGGGGGCTTCCCCTGCAGCAGCATCTCTTTCAAAGAGGCCTTTTGTTGCGGACTTCCAGTCAGATCGGCTCGCCTTGACCATTGCAGTGCGCTCCAGCGGCTCGCGCCAACAGTATACACGAACATCCAGATCCCATCATCGAGTTGTTGCTCTTTTGGAGACGTCGGGCAGAGCCGTGTTGTCCTGTCAAAACCAAACTGCCAGCATATGAGCATGCTTCTACAATGCTACAACCCTAAACTCGCTAAACCCAAGTATCAACAGATCAGGTGCTTGGATACCCGTACGAACTTTTGTTACATATGAAACCCCTTCACACCCTGTTAACTGTTAAACCCTAAACCCTGTAGGCCCTAAACTCCGTAAACCCGAACACACTCAAAGCCCCGAGACTTACAACAATACATAAGCCCCTAAAGCCTGCCTGAACACTAGCCTCAGAAAAAATTAATGCCCAGAACCAAAAACCCCCGAAGCCCTACAATTTACGATCCCTAAAACCACTAAGCCCTAAACCCTATATAGATCCAGAAGAGAACCCTCTCAGTCACGGGAAGCCGGAAGCCTGATTGCATCGTCACCCCTCAACCAAAAACATGAACTCCTGGCTCTCGCAGCAAAAAAACTCAACAGAGCACCCCAAAACTCCCTAAACCCTAAACCCCAAAACTCCCAAAACGCCTTTCCTGGGGTGCCGGCATCGCCGATGACGAGAGTGCCGGGAGCCTCTGCACCCATGTCAGGGAAGGATTCCTTTATGGATAGTTGTCAAAATTAAGGTCCCTGTCTGGGTACCCTAAATAATAGGTGCCGCTTTATAATAGGGACCCAAAAAGGGACCATAATTTTGACAACCACCCTTATGGCTTCCTTTCAAGGTTCCTTTTGGGGATACTACAAGGGCTCAGGGTTCTGAGTTCAGAGGTTTTGAGTTTGAGGGGCTTCACAGGAGTTCAGGGTTTTAGGGTTGATGGTCTATTAAGACGGGTTGTGTCGTAGAATGGCTTGATTCAGATTTGAGTGTTTCCGTGTTTTCGAAGGGTGTTGATGGGTTGTTTTGGGTGGATACTGCCACCACTCAGTAAGAGTTGAATTATAAAATAGATATAGGACGCTTTGCAGTAGCTCTATTATAGACTGTTACTGTATGAGGGCAGTACCCAAGGTATTGTGGATTTTGGTGCTGATGTCAGATGTCTGAATAATCAGCTTTGGCTTTGGTGGTTTGGGAAAACCTAGTGCACGATCGTAAATACTTGTAATTTTTCCGGTCGCTGTAGGCTTAGTCTGGGAGTAGGTTGCTGAGGTTTCGGGTTTACGGGTTCACGGAAACCTGATTACCTAGAACCGCTGGGGTGGTTGCGGTCCTGCTTGGAATGCATCAGAATCACGGCGACCTCGCGAAACTAAACCCTAAACCCCGCATTTGACAGTGTAGAGCTTGGGATGACAGGTCAACTACAGGTTTGACCCCAATGCATCACACAAAGATACGTTGCAGTGTACCGTGAAAGTTTCGAGGTATGTCTCCACGGATGTTGTCGGATGCCGTACATGTGTTACCCCCAAATTTAGGACTCCAGGCGTTGTTCAAAGAACTTCACCTTTCCGGATGTTGCTGCGAAGTCTTAGAATAAAAAACAGTCCTCCTGTATCCCTCCTCCTGAAACCCCGAAACGGCAACGAAGGCCTTGAACCCATCAACACTGCGCAAGCTTGCAAACACCTGCATTTTGGGCACCTCTCCGCAATATAGGTTGGCCCCTGAAATCCCTTTGAACAGCAGTCTTGAGCAAGATCGTCTTAGTGTCAGACCCAGCAAAATCAGAAACTAACAATCCCAGCGGTCCACCTAATGTAGGGACCTTACTAATTAGAATAGGGTTTTGGGGCCCATCTCTAATTGAGAAGGAACCTCCAAAATAATGTAGGTAATTATTGAGGCCCCTATATTAGAGGACTTGTCAACTCCGCCACAATCGGTTCAGCAGAAGCGTGCGGCCTGGCCTGGCTACCAAGACAAACCCCCACCGCCGTGCTAATGACGCCGTCGATGCCTGCAGCCAGGGTGCCCAGATGCACTTAAGGGGCCTGTTGTGTCGGAGAGTTTGGGGCTGCAGGGTGGTTGAACTTAGAGTCTTGTTTTTGTCGGGTTTTGTTGCCTGAAAGGTTCAGTTAGGGAAATTGGGCCATTGTAGGGCTTAGGATGGAATTCAAAATCCGAAACCTTTCACCGCTGCCGTCAATTATGGACATGGAACTAGGTTCCATGTAGGCTCGGGTGAATGCAGTGGCCCACAGTGGAAGGCTCTATTCCTTATACTATGAATATAACCGAATCATACAAAAAACCTAAGCCCCATAACTTAGGTACCCCAAAACCCAAACCCTGAGATTTGAATCCAAACCCGATCCCCCAAACTGTAAGTCTCCAACCCAAACCTCTCTTCTTCAACAACCGGGCCCCAAATATTTCAAACTTTGTAAGATAGAGCTAATATAATAGGCCAACAAGTTTAAAGTTCCCCCGTTCACTATCTAAGAAACCCTGTGGCCTGAATCAATTGTACAGTAAAACCCGAACCTAAACCTCAAACGCCAAGCTTCAGCGCTCCGAATTTTAATCCAACCCCTGCGAACCATGCCCCCGGAGTTCTCGGATGCCGAGCAGCGAGTACAGAAATGGCAATAAATGGTATTCCCTACCAGACAGCCAGACAAGGGTAAAAGGAGCATCATCATCCTCTTACGATGTTGAAAGCTTATGGTCTCTAGACCTCCCAAAACAACCTTAAACCTAAGCCCTAACCCTATGGTCTCTATGTTTCCCCAGACCAGAGTATGCAGTACTTGGCACGCGGACCCTGATGCAGAAGAACTACGTTGCCTAGAGACCTTCTGAACGACAGCCTCAGCGTCAAAAGTACAAATGCTTGGGCTAAGGCAAGGATAATTGGATTCATAAGCTTGGAGGTATGCTGGATTGCCAAATAGTTGTACCCTTAGGGGAATGAAGCAGCAGTTCCCAGAGCAAATATCAAATAGCTAAGCAGTGGCTAAGCAGTGCCTGTATCCCCAAGCCCTGCAAAATGGTAGGTTATGACCCCTTAATCAGAGGGTCTAACCCCTAAAACAGTAGGTTTGGGGATTCCCAGGTACACCTTAAATCAGAATATCTAGCGCTCCACCCTACAAGGTATAGGGCCGTGATAACTGAGAAAGACAGTGTTTGGGGTATATGATGCTATATTTATACCCTATCCTTCCAAGGACCTCATAGTTGGAGCCCTAGACCGCTTAAGAACACAAGAATAAGGGCCCTGGAGGCGTAGGGTATAACGAGGAACTCTAAGAACAGATATCGGTAATTATTCAAGCTCCTCTACTACCCGAAGGCTCTAAGGTACCTGGGGAGTCCCATCACCTCCTGAAGGAACCCCGGGCCCTCCCATGTTCGTAGGCTTTGAGTGCTCAGGAGCCTGAGAGTATCGCTTGCTAGAGATGGTGAGAAGAACCGTAAAAGACTACTAAAAACCCTCAACCCTAGACCCTAAAGCGCATCAGACCCTGAAGCAACCACATAAAATCATCAATCGAGATAAAGGTACATCGGAGTCCTCAGCGGTAAAACTTACATGACCCTTGAAATAAACATTCGGGGAACCTTAACAGATCAGTTAAGAACATCTTTAAAGGAACCGTTTTCGTCGTTACCCCGGTGCCTTATGGATCCCTTCAAAGACTCTTCAAGGAACCCTTAAGAACCCTAGAAGGACCAATAATCAAGAACCCTGAAAGAACCCGAAAAGGATTCTTCAAGAACCCCAGCAGAACTTTTCAGGAAGCCTTGAAGCCCTACAAAGGAACCCCTAAAGGACTCCTTAAGGGTTCCTTTCAAAAAGGCCCCTAAAGGACTCCTAATTAAGGGTCCCTTCAGGCACCCTGAAAGGTTTCAGGATTCCTCAAAGGGGGAGGATACAGCTAAGGCACCCTTAGAACCATAATCCAAAAATATTCTTATTAATCCCCTTAAATTTTATTCTAGTGAAGATAAAACATAATTCCCAAGAGCAGTAAAAAAACTTAAGGCACCTTAGCTTCTTGCAAGTCTCCGGCCTGAGGCACCTCGGTTGGCCGCCGGCGGCTGCAAAGGAGCCTATTAGGATTTAGGGTTTAGAGTTATGGGTTGAGGGTTTAGGGTTTATTAGGGTTTAGGGTTTAGGGTTTAGAGTTATCTTAGTTGCTGAGTTCATAAGCCCCAAAAAGTTCACGCTTTCAGTTTTTATAGTGGGAAATATTATCCCAAAACGTGTAAAGTGTATCCACTCAGCTACTAAGTTATGAACGAGGGTTTAAGGCTGAGTGTTTCGGATTTGAGGTTTGGGGCTAAGGGTTTAGTCTTAAGGGTTTGGGGTCTAGGTTTAGAGTTCAGGGTTTGGGGCTTTAAGGTTTAGGGTTAGGGGCATAAGGTTCTCGGCTTTAGGTACCTCCCTGTCTTATGGACCAAGGAATAAACACATAGTCGTAAGAGCTCCTTGAGACTGTAATTTATACGGATCCAGCGGCCATTCCGCCACCAAGAGATGCCTTCCTCCTCTGTGTTTGAACCACATAACATTGGCACTGCGTAGTTGGCAGTCCCGAATACAATAACTAACCCAGAGGGTCCATATACACTACCTATGGAATTAGGCCCCAAAAAAACATCCCTATTTTGGTTTTGGGGACCTAATTCCATAATGGTAGTGTATGTGGGACCCTCGGGGTAAAATCCCTGCAGCTTTCCATGCGCGATCTGTTGGCATGGCTTCCCTTAAGGACGAAATGAACCCTAAAAGGGTTTAAGGTTCATATACCATATAGGGATTCATAGTATATGGGTATAGGGCCCCTACTTTTAAGGGTGATTTGGTCCTTCAGGTCTTTTGCCGCCTCTACGTGTTCAGACGACTTGCAAGCGGATGGCACATTTCTTCAGCTCCGACTGCAAGGCCCTCACCTGTGAAACTCTGAACCCTACACCGCAAAGAAGCAAACGCGGACCACTTCTTAGGCCGGGCAACCCATGCCAAGGCTCAGTTCAAGGAGCTAACATCGAACAGGAATACTTAATCTGCATTGCGGTCCTGAAGCCCCAAACGAAATTGAAGAGCCAAAAGGAATGATATTAGTAGTTGTTCCGACACCTGTATGAAGCCAGTATTCCAAACATCACGAACGCCCCGCCCCGCACCCCCCCCCCCCCCNCCCCCCCGGTCCCCTGCCATCTGGCCTGGAGCGGATCTGCAGACGGCTTGGCGAAGAAGTCCAAGTCGCGGATGGGCATGGAACTAGCAAGGGCGCTGATCTTTAGTGCTTTAGGATTGAAGGGTTTGGGATTTTAGGGTTACGGCGTAGGGATGAGCCGGTATCTTGGTATCCCACCTCAACATGTAATGGTTGAGCCCTGACTTCGTACTGCCCAAACGCCAAACAATGCATGCATCAACTCATTCTGGAAGGTCTGGGTACCTTGCACCCCAAACACGTTAAGAGCAAACCGTAAGGAGAAAGGAGCAAAAAAACACATAAAAAGCTCAAAGCCCTAAACTCTGAAACACCCCAAAAGACCCCAAAACCCTAAACCCTTAAAAAGCCCAAAAGTCAGAGGCCTGGAGATCAAAAGCCGGCCGCCGGGAGCTAAAAGTTTCGACACCGTCTGTGCCTGGGAAGAAGAAGAACGGAAGGGCTCCACTAAGGAATCTATAGGGGTGCTTGAAAGGGATTAAAAGGGATTCTTTAAGGGATCTTTAGGGGATATTTGCCAGGGATCTACAAAGGGTAGGGATCTATATAAGGACCTTTGAAAGGGATCTATAGGGATATATAGAGGGATTCTCTAATGGATCCATACACGGACCCTTGAAAGGGATCTATAGGGATCCTCTAGCTGGAATTATAGGAGAGCCCAGCCAGGACCTTGTAAGGGCCCTTTAACAAAGCCCTTATGGTCCTTAATCGTGGGCATGATTGAAGGTAGTTGGGGGGTCTACCCTACGTAAGGGTCCATGTACTCATATAGTATATACATTGGCATTAAAGTAGTCTCTATGTAGGTGCTTTAGGGCCAAAGTATATGCTGCATGGGTACATGGATGCTTAGGGGTTTAGGGCGAGGAACATAGGGTTGCTTTTCAAGCGGTCTATAGGGGATCTACAACAGTTCCATTCGAAGTCGATGGCTGCTTCTTGTAGAGGGCTACACTTGAGGATTCCCGGCTTAGGGTGTGTGTGGGTTTAGGGTTTAGGGTTTAGGGTTTAGGGTTTAGGGGTGTGTGTGTGTGTGGACTCTTCCACACCAGAGGTGTAGGCAAGGTCCTCGGGGCAGAGGAAAACGGAAGCAATAGTGCAGCAACCCCTCGCAACATGTGTTCGCATCCCAGAAGCCTTGTGAGCTGAGGGTTGGCAACAACATGGCGTGCTGCGCTTCTTGTTTTTCTTACCTGCTGTCGGCCCAGAATCCGGTGCATCCTCTGTCCACTTCTGCTGCCCAGGTGGCGACAGCTGGGAACGCTCGGGACTGTGGGTTGCAGCAAAAGATTGCTCTGCAAAGGTCTGCAGCCTGCAAGTCGTCCGACAGCCCCCAAAGCTCTTTTACCTGATCCCTCCTGATGCACCAGAGGCTGCAAGAAGCCATCACGTGGATCCTTGCTGCTCTGGTGCGGGTGTTGCAGAAAATGCATCCTTGGATTTTTGCCAAGCTGCGTCTGCCATTCAAGGAGCTCATTGTGAGCGCGTCCCTTGCTGTTGGCCTGCGGGTCGAGGTCATCAGGCTCCTGGTCGCTGAACGTTCCGCGCAGCGGAACGATGAAGATGGGCTCAGTCTTCTCCCCACGCGGCGACAGATGTCCTTCGTCCGGGTCGCTCGGCGTTAGCGTTATTCCTTTATGAAGGCTTCTACATGTAAAGTTATGGTACCCCACTGACCAGGGTTGTAAGTTTCAAGCACTGTACACTGGAAGGTGGGTGAGCTTCTAAAGCAGTGTAGAGACCCCAAGATCCACCAACCTGGGCAAGATCCCTGAACCTCACAGGCCCAAAACCCAAGGAAATAAAAGTTGAAACTTTTAGAATCGACTACCTTATAAGAACCCCAAAAGTTGAAAAGTTGACTTTACAGCCAATAAGGAACTAGGTGTTTTCGGGGTTAAGGTTTCCGGGAGTAAGGCTTAGGAGTGGGCTTTATAGGGTGAGGGTCGTAGAAAGGATGCAGATACGGTTTAAGGTTGTTGTTGTTGTTGCTGCTGTTGTTGTTGTTGTTGTTGTTGTTCAAAACCTTGGTTCGGCTGCATCAGGCTTAGTATTCAAGATTTGGAGCAAAATTGTTGCGACTGCTCAGGGGGTTTTTGGGGTATCGGGTTAAGGGGTTGGGGACCTAGGAGAAACCCTGATGCCTGGAATTCTCGATCCACATGAAACTCCTGAACCATGAACACTATACCGAACTTAGACAAATTATAATTTTAGCTGTTTCTTAGGGACTATAGTAACCACAGATGAAAAAATTTTTCTAAGTTCCCCTAAGAACTGCTCCACCCAATGGCCATCAACCCGAAAGGCCCGGCAGCCCCCTAGGCTCCAAAGCCCTAAACCTGAAACTCGACACCCTAAACAAGAAGACCCCTGAACCTAGACCGAGAGTTCATCTGGGCAGTCGCACCACCATGGGCTCGCTCAGTGGCGCCGACGGGGCCAGATGCCTACTTGGAAATCAGAGCTTCATGTAAAAGAACCTCGGCCTAATCCCAAACTCTAAACCCTAAAGCCTAGACCCTAAAACCCCTAAACCCTAAAACCCCCCAACCCCTAAACCCTAAAACCCCCCAACCCCTAAACCCTAAACCCTATGAGTCTATAAGGGTTCTATAGGGGCTTTAGGGTTTAGGGTTCAAGGGTCCATGTACCCAGATAGTAGATACTTAGGCCTTAAAGTACCCATATAGGGGCCACTTTAAGGCTTAAGTATCTACTATATAGGTACATGGAGCCTTTGGGAGAACCTCGGGGATTTGAAACCAAACCAAAAGACACAAGGGGGTTTAGGGTTTAGGGGTTACGGGTTTAGGGTTTGGGGTTTTAGGGTTTGGGGTTTAAGAAAAGGAGTTCATGGTTGGAAGAGTATTTTAAAAACTGAATTCTAGTTCCTCTATTAATGAGTTGATGTACCCATAAAACCCTATCCTTCCAAGGACCTCATAGTTAGGGCCCTAGACCCCTTAAGGACCCAATAATAAGGTCCCTGGAGGCATAGGGAAAATGTAGAATGCTACCCAGGAAACGCGAGCGGCTGTCAGAAGGGGTCGGGTCGTCATGCTCGGACAGATGGGCCTCTTTGTGAAAAAAATCCGGGTTAGATCCTGCAAGAAAAAACACTCTGAGGACGCATATCCTCTATAACCACCTTAGAACCATACTAAAAGAACTGCGTTAATCAAAGAACTGCTTTAATATTCTCTTTGGTTTTATCAGAAGAAGCATAAACGAATTCTGAAGGAGACTACAGTCCTGGGCCTCGAAGAAGACTTTGCCATGCTTCTTGCAAAGGCATCGCTTTCTGTAAGTTTAGATGCTCGGGGACACTTGCTGCGAACACCCAGCTGAAACTTAAAGCATTTCCCTGGGATCAACAAGCCCCTCAAATACTAAATCGCCAAACCCTCACCCCCTAGCACCGGGACCGTTTGCCCTAAACCTTAACCCCGATACCCTAATCACTATATAGACCCCTAGAAAGACTGCCTAAACTCCTATTCGAAAGGCCCCACCTGTCGATAGCAAAGCCGGCGGCTCGGGACAGCCTCAGTGATGTGTGCAAATGTCAATTGCTGGTAACTGGCACTCTGTCCTTCGTCACTGTAAACCCAGATAGCCAGAATCATTCGACCGGGGCTTTGGGCTGCTTTACCATAACTGACTATAACTACATAAGGACTATAGGAGATGGTTTACCCGTCTTTCGTCCCGCTATAGCAACCATCCTGCCTAAACCCAGGCCTAAGACCAGAAACGAACTCAGCACCTTGAACCCGAAACATTCGCACTGAAAGATTGAAGTGGATGGGGTTTGGGAAGTAGCGCTAAGGCCAGGAGTTTCAGGGGGTTGGAGTTGTGACCTTCGGTCCGTCTCTACGAACTCAGAGTCCACAAAAAAAAACTACAAGGCCTTCTTGGAGGTTCATGGGTAGCTACAAGTGGGGTTACAAGTCGTATGTATAGCTATATAATCCACACAATGACGACCCACCTTACCCTTACACTACGCATGGACCAACTGGGCCCACGAGACCTACTCTCTGAAAACCCTTGCGGCATGGGCAGGCAATATGGGAGTTTCCGAAAATAGGGGACCCAAATAGCAGGATCCCTATTATAAGGACCTCCAAATACGGTACCCCTTATTTTCGGAAACTCCCATATCTCAGCACTTGGACCTGCGAAAGGCTCCCCCGTATCCCCCTCACACTCTCTTCTCCGATAGCTGGGCCCCAAAGTTAAAACTTCCTATCATCGTCGACATGTACAGTATGAGGCCAAAAGGGTCAAAGTTATCACATTGCCTAATAAGTGAGAACAATCAGGGATCATGGTCCTACTACTCAGCGTTGGCAAGGAAACCTCGAACTGCACAAGAACCAAAGTTCTGCAATAGGGCACTACTCGAACATAGGGCCTGAATCAGTAGACTCGGGTTTTGGGGTGCATATTCTACAATAAGGAACTAAGTAGGAAGATAAGGGAACGTTATTTCGAATTCTTTAGGCTTCTATATGGGTGGTTGTCAAAATTATGGTCCCTTTTTGGGTACCCTAAATACCAGGTGCCGTATTATAATAAGGACCCAAAAAGAAACCCTAATTTTGACAACCACCCATATGAAGCCCTCAACCCTGCGATCAGGGTCCCGCCTGTGCCAGAAACACGGCGGTGCCTTCGGCTGGAGACCAGCCTGCCCAAGCAATACCCGGTTTAGGGTTTGGGGCCTTCGGGTTTCAGGGGTTTAGGGCTTAGGATTTGGGGCTTAGGGTTTAGGGTTTAGGGTTTAGGGGTTTAGGGTTTATAGGGTTTAGGTGTTTAGGGCCTCCCGGTTCAGGGGTTTAGGGCTTACCTGTAGGATCATACCCTGCCCCGTGTTTATGGTACCTACTGTTCTGTATAGGAGATTCCAGCCGTAAAACTCGGTAACCTAAAAAAGGGGTAGGGTATGACCCTTTAGGTAGGGTTTAGGGCTTAGGGTTTAGGGTTTAGGGGTTTAGGGGTTTAGGGTTTAGGGCTTAGGGGTTTAGGGTTTAGGGGTTTACGGCTCAGGCCTTATAAGGTTTAGGGCTTAGGGTTTAGGCTGTATAGGGCCATAGGGTTTACCTGAACCCTGAATACTAGCCGAAGAAATCATAATAAGGAGCCCTCAAAAGAGGCAGTTTATTTGCGGTCCAGGTAGGGTTTAGGGCATTGGGTTTTGTTACCAAATCCAGGGTCGTGTTTATGCAGCTCCTCAGATCTTTCAACTTACCCGAATCATGGATTACTCTTTACATCATACTACGACTCCTACCATAGCTTACGTTATGCTCCTTTCCCCGAGGGTGTGCACCCAAATTTACATCTTGATTGGGCTCCTAACATAGCCTAAGTTACGTTCCTCTACTCAATTAAAAAACCTTAAACCCCTAAACCCCTATCAGGAATATTCGAAGATCAGGGTCGTTTTTCCTCCTACCAGCAGTTGTAGAGCCATGAGGCTGCCAGGAGACTAGCAAGCTAACCACCCCCTCGGCTCTCCCACCAAGGTGGGGGTTTAGGGCTTTGTTGGGGGGAGAGGGGGTTTAGGGTTTACGGCTTGGTGTGGGTTTAGGGTTTCGGGGTTTAGGGTTTAGGATTGCCAACTTGACGGTTCAATCGAAGTTGGGGTACTAAACTACTGTCAGAACATGATTTTCTTGACGGCAAAACTCCTAAGCCCTAAGCCCAAGGCAAACGAAAGACATGCTATGACACCCGTAGCACACCACCAATGAAACCAAATAAACACCGATCAAGTTACACTAATCCTCCCAAGGCTCAAAAGCAGCCCTACAAGCCCCGTAACACCCCATTCACAACAACCCTATCCCGCCTCAAACCCCTAAATCCGCAAATCCTTAACTAACCCCTAAAGCCCAAAAACCCCGAAGCCCCAAACACCAAATTATTAAGGCCCCTACAATATACCACCCTACTATAGATCCCCTATCCCCTGTAAAGGACCCTTTAAAGGGAACCCCTAAACCCTAAGCTCCTAAACCCCCAAACCCTCTCCGTTTGGACTCGAGGGCCTCCTGAAGGGCCTCCGAGAGCGCCTCGAGGCCACATGGCAGATGATGTGTCACCACATGGTCCTCTTAGGGTGTAGGCTTTAGGGTTTAGGCTTTAGGCTTTAAGGTTTGGGCTTTAGGGCCTACCGTAACCCTGAAGAACCTACCTTTTTAAGGACTTATATAAGGAAATCATAATAAGGTACCCTAAAAAGGTAGGTTCTTCAGGGTTGAGGTAAGGTTTAGGACATGGTCCTCTGTTGAATATACTATAGGGGCCTTAACAATCAGAGCCGAGTGTTGGTGCCCACTATACTACCCTAAGGGTCTAAGTACCTAATTAATAGTAACCTACATAACTACTATCCTAAACCCAAATACCCGACTATTGGATCCTTTGGACCCTTGGGGCTATAATCGTAATAAGGACCCCCCCCCCACAATAGTATTGGTATGTAATTAGGCCCCTATATTAGGGCTGCAGGTTCGGCTTTCGGCTTTCGGGCTTTTTGGGTTTAGGGTTTCGGGAGAGAGAGAAAACAAAAACAACACAGAGTCGTGTTATAGCAACATAAGGATGTTTGTTAGGATTTTGTGAGTTTGTGTCGGTGCTTATCGGGGGTTTAGCTGATTTCCGCAGGGCTTCTTGTGTTTACATAACTTCGTACCGGTGCCAGGTTGGGGCTTTGAGTTTAGGATTGGTCTTCACTTCGTAAGAACCCATTTTATCTATCCATCTTTGCAGAAACTCATGAAGCCCATAAGTGAGGAACACTTCCAGTCTGCTGCACCTGTAAACCTTTAAAGATAGAGGGTACCTAAACAGCAGGCGGTTCAGGTACAGCGACAGCACTGCCGAAGAAATTATTGTGCCCTTGGAGCAATATGCAAATTAGTTAGAAAACATGAGGAGACTAATATGAAACCCTATACCCTAACCCCTATACCCTAAACCCTACCCTATACCCTGAACCCGCAATACCCTACACCCTACCCTATACCCCGAACCCTGTACCTAAACCCTCTACCCTGGTGCTTTGGGACCCTGCAGATCTGCTTCCCCAAGCCGGCGTTCGTGGTAATGTAGGGGCCTTAAAAATTGGAATAGGGTTTTGGGCTCCTTTATAGTATCAATATAATAATAACCCTAAACCCTATAAACCTTAAGGAATAATATTGGTAATTATTGATACTTCTATAACTTCTGTATAATTAGAATAGGGCTGGGGCCCATTATTCTATAGGTATAATAATTTAGGAACCCCGAAATAGTAATTCCTGTGGCTTCTATAGTAAACTCGTGGTCCTGGTCCATCCTCAGTGGAGAAGCTGCCTGGCCCAAGGGTCCGCCGATAGCACCAGGCTCTATATTCAAAGGGGTCATAACCCAGAGACTCTACAGTAGAAGCCAGAAAGTTGGAACATCACTATCCTCATTCCCTTAAGGTTTAGGAGATCCCAGCACTAATCGTCCTAAATCCATGTTCCAACTTTCTGGGATTCATTATAATCCCCCTTAGTTAAGGAATACCTAGGGGCCAAGAGCTCCTTTAAGGGATCCTAAAAGGGATCTATATGGTTCAGGGTCAATATCCCTCAATTAAGGAATATACCTTACGTTATATTAAAGGTCCCGAATATGATTTAAGGCAAGGTATATTTTTCATTAAGGGATCATGTAGTCTCTGGGAACCTACTGTTCTATAGGGTCAGGGGTTGCCGGTAGGGGGTTAGGGTTTCGGGTTCAGGGTCTCGGCATGTAATCACACGTGACGTGAGTTAAGGAACAGATGCTTTCAATCAAGGTGTTTTCTTTGGGGCATGAAGGGTTTTCATAAGATTTTGTAGGATCCTTTGCTATGGAGCATCCCCCAAGTTACACTGGGACTCCTAGTAAGGTTTGAGGCATACACTCACCTTGCTTCGCAAGTGTTCTGCCCGCTGGGTTGTATCAAGACCAAAGGCTGAAAGATCCAGCAACAACAGATGTGTATTTCTCTAAACTAAGGTCCCTTTTAGGGTCCTTTCTGTAAGGGTGCCGTACTATTTCGAGACCTCAAAAGTGGCCCTATATAATTCAGAGAACCACCCATATGAAGCCTGGAGTTAACTGCAAGTCTTTCAGGTTTAGTATAGAAGGGCGGAAGGGGCTGCAAGGCTGTCCCTGAGGTCTCTATGCCTAGAACCTGCACCGTAAATCCTGAACCCTGAAACCTTGAAGCCTCAACCCTAAACCCTTAAACCCGAAACCCAAAACCTTACCTAGACGCGCCCCCAAACTACCCTCTATTATACCCTTCATGCCCAAGGACCAAGGACCATTAAAGGGCAATTTGGGGGGGGGGGAGGGTGGCCCTGGAAAACCTTACACCTGATCCTGCCAGGACCCCGCCATTGGCCCTGTAATGGAGCCCTTATGGCCCTTAATAGTGGGTATTTGGTGTATATTAGAGGGTAGTTGGGGGGTCTAAGCGGTCAGCTCCCAATCTGAGGCGCCCCGCGACGCGCAAGTACATTTGGCAGCAGCCAGCTGCCTCTCCAAAACAAGGTTTTCTGGGCTCTTTTTGATACTTAAAAGGGCCCTACAGTCCTGTAATAGGAATACTTGGACCCTCTGGGTAACCCTACACGTCCATGTGCTCACACAGTATAGACATTGGCCAATCTGCTGTATGGGTAGTACAGGGACCCATAGGGTAAGTACCCGTATAGGGACTAAGTTAAGGCGGAAGTATACACTATGGGATGCTTTGGGGCTTGGAGGTTCGGTAGGGGTTTGAAGCGTTCCCCTATAGCCTGTTCAACAGCTCCTGTGAGGGTTTACCGGTGCATTTCAGGGTTCAAGGGTTTTGGAAGGGTTTTAGGGACAAGGAGAAGAATTGATAAGGTTCAGGGTTTAGGGCTTAGGGTTTAGGGTTCAGGGCTTAGGGTTTAGGGTTCAGGGTTTAGGGTTTAGGGCTTAGGGTTCAGGGTTTAGGGCTTAGGGTTTAGGGTTCAGGGTTTAGGGCTTAGGGTTTGGAGCTTAGGGTTCAGGGTTTAGAGCCTACCAGTCCTCGGTCAACATGTCAAGGACCCACGAAGTGACCGGGCGTTGTACACCACCGAATCGTCCATCCCCATAGGCTCCATAGTAGTTCCTTTTTGGGATTACCTTATAGGATTCTAAATATGAACCCCAAAAAGGACCTACTATGGAGTCTCTAGGTCGAGTCCAACTCCTACAGCAGTCTGCATTCTCCGTTGAGCGGCCGTCGTGATCTGCTCGGAGGCCAAACTTTAGGGACGTTTTAGGGTTTTGGGAATGAGCTGTCTTGCAGCACTATAGCATGATTTCGACACAGAGAGTGCTGGAGAGGGCAAGGCAAATCCTCAACCCTAAACCCTAAACCCCTAAACCCTAAACCTTAAAACCTAAATTACTAATCCGAATCCGATTTGCCAAATTCCCTAAGCGCGAAAGGCCCCAAAGCTACCTTAACCCTGGATATCCTACCTTTTAAGGACTCATATAAGAAAATCGGAATACGGAACCCTAAAAAGGTAGGATATTTGGGGTTAAGGCAAAGCCCAGCTCAACCGGAAATCTAAAACCCCAAGCCCTCAAACCAATGCCTAATGCCCTGAACCCCTCAAACCCCACGCCCCCAAAACGATAGGCCGAACCTACTAGGAACCTTACATCTTCAAAGCTGCAACCCTCTAAAGCCCCTTTTTGCAGTCCTCATGAAACTCATGAAACCCTTTGGTAAGTTGGACCCCTCTTCAACCCACAGCCCTTATGGAATCACTGACAAATGTCACAGGCATCCAAGAAACCTGAAAGCCCGAGAAAGTCACTCTAGACCTGCCCGAAAACCTCCAAAGCGGCCTTGGCAAAGCCGTTGTGCCGTGCGGAACAGAGGGGGCCGCCGACGTGCACGACCTGAGCCCAGGTCTGCCAGGTCTTCAAGGGGTCTTCTAGACAGGTTTAGGGGGGTTTAGTTCAAGGGTTTAGGGTTCAGAGGTGTGCGGGTTTAGTTGAGGGGTTTAAGGTTCAGGGGTTTAGGATTCAGGGGTTTGGGGTTTTGGGGTTTGGGGCTCTTCTATCCCAAGCAGTCCTACGTGTATATGCTTATACATATATATATATATGTATATATATATATATACGGGGTGTACTGACCCAAACCATGATAGTAATGCCTACTACCCAAGCCCTTGTCTTTTAGGGGTCTTCTTTGGTTTATTGTAATCGACCCTTTCTCTCCTGCAGCTATGGAGGTACTTAGGGCTTAGGGGTTGAGGGGTTTAGGGGTTTCTTTAAAGGGATCCATAAGGGTTCCTTTAAAAGGATCTATGAGGGGTCCTTTAAAGGGATCTATAGAGTCTAGGGTTTCGGGATTTAGGGCTTAGAGGTTGAGGCTTTAGGGGCTTAGTAGGGGTTTAGGGGTTTTACGGGTTTATTAATTTATGGTTCAGCCCAAATAGAGACTCCAAAACCCCTTAAGCAGGGAATCTACCTAGGGATTAGGGCTCAGAGCCATGACGCAATGATCCCCCTACCTTAACCCTCCAAAACCTACTTTTTTGTGGGGTCCTTATAAAATCTGTATTAGGGTTTATAATAAGAGCCTGCAAAACTGGTAGGTTTTGGTAGGTTAAGGTATAATTAGAACGCAAAGCAGATTCATCCGTACTTGGAACGGGGTTTCGGAGCCCAGATTTGAGTTTCATAAAGGCTCTAAATGGCTCCTTCAAGTGTTCTACCGGGTTCCGTGAGGGTTCTAGGGTCCAGGGTTTATGGAACCATGAAGAGTCACACCTCTACACGATTGCACTACCACACCATCCCGCACAACACCAGCAATCTGTGCAAACTTCTGCAAGCTCCACGAGAAGCAAGTGACAGCTATAAACATGTAGTATCAGCCTGCAGAAGCCGAAACAGGTCCCAAGGCGCAAAACAGCCCCCAAAACCGGCGGAACTACATTAAACGGTCTGCGTAGACCCGAAAGCTCTATACTAGACTCCACACCCCGAACCACAAACTTCCTTTCTTCCACAGCCGGGTTGCTTTTTTCCTTAAAAAGCGAGAAAGCCACGGGCAACGGAGGCCATCGTGAGCCGTTTCAACACTGCTCCTCTTCGAGGTTTTGAGCTACGTAAGCTTTTTGGCATGTTACATAGGGGACACCTTGCCAACCCTGGGCTCAAACTCAAAACCCTTATGCACAAAACCCTGCAGGGCCCTGCAGACACTCTTGACTCAAACCCCCAAGACCAAACCTGAAACCATAGACCCTAAACCCTAAGCCACGGGCCTTGTTATCCTATAGTACACCCCAAAAAGTTGGAAACCGGATTACAGACACCTAATCCTGGGAATCCCTATACATTGATTGCTCTCAAGGATTACGGACACGTAGTCCTGGGAATCCCTATACATTGATTGCTCTCAAGGATTGAGGCTATTGGGTTTCCAACTTTCGGGCTTCTACTATACCTATAGTCTCCATTGTAGTTCCTTTTTTGGTTAACCAAAATCTCTATTGTAGGATCCTAACCATAAAACTGGTTAACCAACAAAAGGAACTACAAAGGAGACTCTGAACCCTAAACCCCTAAACCCCAAACCCTGAATCCCTAAACCCTAAACCCTAAAGGTAAAGCCCGAAGCTCCCAAATCCCTTCGTGGGTGAGGTTTCGGAGACTCTTGGGTCTCGGGCGCAGCAGGTCGAAAGGGCCCCTTTCGGGAGTTGAGTTGGCTAATATAGGGGCCTTGATAATTAGAATCGGGTTTGGGGGGTATATTATACTATCAATATCTTGAGTTGAAACATATTCGTAAATAAGTTCCTCTTAACATAAAACGTCCCAAAGGCCTACCTAGGGCTTACGATGATGCTTTCTATGGGGGGGGCTTAAACCCTAAACCCCTGCCCCCCAGACCTTCAGAAATTGAAGCGGCTCATTGCTACGGCGGGTGTCCATGCCCAGCTTGGTCGCTGTCCAAGAGACTCGCGGGGACAACTACGCTTTAGGGCCTAGGTGTCGAGATTGAGGCTGTAGGGCTTTGGGCTTTAGGGTTTCAGGGTTTAAGATCCTATCTACCGCCTAGGTTTCGAGATTGGGGCTTTAGGGCTTGGTGTTTGGGGTTTAGGTTCCTATGTACGGCTTAGGGTTAACATGGCCCTTTAGCAAGTAAGGGTCCCCGAGTGTGGAGAATTGAAAACTCAAGCAGCCCTCCCTATGGAGAGGCCTTAACCCGTGCGCTCTTCGCAGCAGCCAGGACTGAAAACTTGAATACTGCAAACATCCCGTATGGTCCGCTCCTCCGCCCTACAACTAACCTATCTTCTTTGTGGGGTAAGTTGTATTTTACGGTTAGGAACCAAACATCTAGGAAAGCAGCTGCAAGAAACCCTAAACCCTAAAGCCATAATCCCCCTAAATCCAAAGTCCCCACCCCCTTAAGACCTGAACTCTAACACCCCCCAAATCCTAAACCCCTTTTTTGTGGGATGTAGGGTTTGGGTTTAGGGAGGGTTTAGGGCTTAGGGGCTTAGGGCTGGGGTCTATAAGGCTCTAGAACTGAAGCCCGATCCGATCAGCGAGTTTCACAAGCAGTGTAAGAGCTTCGGAGACATTGGGACAGAATAAGTGTTGCCCTACGCCTCCAGGGACCTCATTATTGGGTCCTTAGGGGTTCTAGGGCCCTAACTATGGGGTCCTTGGAAGGATAGGGTAATTGTTGTATACAAACGATCTGCGGACGATAAGGGAATAGTTTAACGAATTAACAAACGCCTACATGAATCCCCCTTCCCCTTTCCTCTTCCCGTCCAGCCGGGTGTTGCCGTTCAACGAACAGTTCAAAGCCTCCGCTGTGAGCTTCACTCGACAGCCAGCTGCTTGATCAGCTCGAGGACCTTCGCTTTGCTCTCATCGCGCACCTGAGAAACCCCAAACCCCAAAACCCAAAACCCTAAAACCCAAAACCCTAAACCCCAAACCCAAAACCCCTAAACCCTAAACCCCCAAACCCTATAAAACCCAAAACCGTCAACCCTGAACTCTAAACCCTGAACCCCAAAACCCTCAAGCCCCAAACTAGAGACCACAGGGCCAGCAAGTGCTTTGGTAAACACAGCTGACCTGCTCAAACTCTAACTCTCACATTCTCTTATTCTCACACTCTCACACTCTCTCTCCCTCTCGATTGTGCATACATGGTGCATTATGCATGGGATGTGTGCACCGATCAGATTCTCAACAAATTATGCTCTAAAAAGGATGTGGGTTTGTGGATTGAGGGCTTGGGGGCTTAGGGCTGCACTGTAATGTTTAAGGCTTAAGGACCTCGAGGTTAGGTTTAGGGACTTCGGGTTTTGGTGTTAAGGTTTTATGGCCGTCCTCCGGGGTTTTTGTTGTATGTAAGGTAGCCACGGATGTTGGACTCGACACGCCTAGGTGGCTCGGACAACGGAGGTCAAACAGGACATGATAGACCTACCTGAAGGACCAAATGACCCTTAAAAGTAGGGGCCCTATACCCATATACTATGAATCCCTACATGGTATATGAACCTTAAACCCTTTTAGGGTTCATTTCGTCCTTAAGGTATAACATGGGGGAGACCATGGCCCGCGGGAGTGGGGGATCTTGGGTCCCTTACACTTTGGGGCGTTGGTTTATCCCAAACCCAGAACACTAAATCCGAACGGGGGTCTATGACGAAGATACGGTTACCGTTTTTACCAGACAGATTTGCTTGTTCCAGCATACAGACAACTTCGGAAAACGCCATCAACCAACCGTTAGCCAGAAGCAACGCAAGGGATCCGGCACCCCAAGAACGTGGACCTGCTGATGCTGGCGACAAGAACTTCTTTCTCTACTCTCCAAATGCATAGTCGTAGACTTATAGAGCCCTGCACTCTCAACCATTGAATTCCAATAAGCCGAACTCCCAAGCTGTGCTTTGCATTAGAGGAGCTCGCCGGTAGGCAGACAAGTCTCCCGGATCAATGGCAGGAGGATCATCCAAGTTCCTTGCTTAAACGGCTCGTATAGGGTTCAAGGTCTACCAGGACCCCAAAGTATCCGTTACCGGGGTCTGGTATTCGTCAAGATGGACTCTAAGTAGCACAGACTACAAATTTCAGGTAGTCGGAGGGTCTAGAGTCTAGAGGATGTTCAGTGTAGGACTTTTAGGCATTTAGGTGTCACACCGCTTGGGAATCAGGTTTCTGGATGTGCGACTGCGCCAGGAGCGTGTATAAATGATCAATCATGAATACACAGTCTGCAGCGCAGCATAACGGAGGGCGTGACATTCCCTGTGTTCATCATTGCTTCGGGAACCGCATAATCCGATGTACCCCAGAATGACTATGCGTGCTATGTTCCAATCGTAAACATCTCCAGCCGGACAAAACGTCCTAGGATCCCAAGCCCAGAAGCCCACTCAAGAAGACGAAGGCACCAAACCTCTATAGATCCCTTACAGGTCCCTGAAGATCTCTTGAACGGACCTCCCTGAAGGTACCTGAAGGACCAAATGACCCTTAAAAGTAGGGGCCCTATACCCATATACTATGAATCCCTATATGGTATATGAACCTTAAACCCTTTTAGGCTTCATTTCCTCCTTAAGGTAGAAACCCCTGGTCGGCTCAAAGTCGCCAGTCGCTGAAGTAGCTGCGCTTCTTCCAGGCTTCCTGTCCGAGACGGTGAAAACCATCAGCAACCCAACTTCCTTAAGGACGAAATGAACCCTAAAAGGGTTTAAGGTTCATATACCATATAGGGATTCATAGTATATGGGTATAGGGCCCCTACTTTTAAGGGTCATTTGGTCCTTCAGGTTAGATTCAGCCTTCTTGCTCCTAGGACGGCTACGACAACAGCCACAAGGACAAGGACAAGGACAGCTGCGGCAGCTGCTGCTGCTGCTACTGCTACTTCTACTGCTGCTGCTACTACGACTTACGACGAAGACGGCTGCAACTACCAGTACATCTACCAGCCAGTACCACGACCTGCTGCCACCGCTTCCGCCACAACCGAAGGACGACGACTTCCAGCACCAATTACCACTGCTGCTACCACGTCATCATGGGGATTTCCGAAAATAGGGGACCCTAAGAAAGTACCCTAAATAGTAGGATCCTTATTGCAAGGACCCCAAAATAGGGTACCCCTAATTTTCGGAAACGCCCTCATTTGTTTCCCTTCATGGACACAAGCGGACCCTGGTGGCGAGGGCTGCGGGGTCTGATTTTCTCTGCATAATGAAATTGGCCTCCTTTTGTCATGGGGGGGGTTCCTTTAAAGGGTTACTATAAGGGTACTATAAGGCTTCCTATCAGGGCTCTATAAGGGTTTAAAGTTTCCGAAAATTAGGGGTACCTTATTTTGGGGTCCTTATTATAAGGATCCTACTATTCAGGGTACTATAATAGGGCTCCCTATTTTCGGAAACTCCCATGTGAAGCCTGGCTTTGCCTTCAAGTATGGAACCAAGGCAACCGAAAGAAGCAACTGCGAAAGGAGGTTTTGGGCGTCCGTAGTCGTCCTAACTTGGGGCTTGTGGTCAGGATTTCGGGATGTTCGAATTTAAAGTTTTGGAATTTCCAACCGTCGCAAGACATCACTAAAGCTTAACGCGCTGGCCTTGTCACCATCCAGCTTGCTTCCACAGCCGCAGCAGGAAATCACAGCCTGCAGAATAAACCCTGAAACCCAATGTAACATGCCTAAAGTCATATATCTGAGAGAGCCACGGCCGACGTCAGCCCTTTGCCACCTCCTCCTCCTCTTCCTCCCCGTTCTCCTTCTCTTCATCCCCTACCTTAACCCTGAAGAACCTACCTTTTTAGGGTACCTTATTATGATTTCCTTATATAAGTCCTTAAAAAGGTAGGTTCTTCAGGGTCAAGGTAAACCCTAAACCTTAAGAAGGTTCAGAGCTCTGGTTGGGTTTTGCGCGCGGGCCTAGGGGTCCTTCAAGTTCAACTTCCTTAAGGACGAAATGAACCCTAAAAGGGTTTAAGGTTCATATACCATATAGGGATTCATAGTATATGGGTATAGGGCCCCTACTTTTAAGGGTCATTTGGTCCTTCAGGTTCGGGCCCCCCTTTATAAGCCCGCCCGGCTTAGGGCTTATAGGGTCGATTCTAGGGTTTTAGGGGTTCAGGTAAGCCGCTTGAGCGCAGAAGCCCTCAAGACTCATCCCAAAGGCTCCATATGTAGGTACTTAGGCCTTAAAGTACCTATATAAGGACCCCTTTACGGCCTAAGTACCTACTATATGGCTGATTGTCAATATTAGGGTCCCTTTTTGGGTCCTTGTTATAATACGGCACCTAATATTTAGGGTACCCAAAAAGGGACCATAATTTTGACAACCACCACATGGAGTCTCAGGGCTTAAGATCGAAACTTCCGCGAATAGATCCCTTAAGGAACCCTTAAAGGAAGCTTTATGTAGAGCCCTTAAAAGGAACCCTATTCTAAAGCCCTCAAGACTATAAAGATCGAAACTTCCGCGAATAAGCCCCTGGAGCCCTCCATCGCCAAGCCAAGATCATGTAGGAACCTGGTTAAGAAACCTTGGGCCTTTATTAGGGTTCTATAAGGGCTCCTTTGAAGGGTACTATAAGGGTTTTGGGGGTTTCATGTAGGAACCTGATTAAGAAGCCTTGTGCCATTATTAGGGTTCCTTATATGAATCCTACTATTTTGGCATTATAGGCCCAGGGTTTCTTAATCAGGTTCCTACATTAGTGCAAAGGACCACAGTGTGCGGGGCGACAAATGGCCCCGGCTACCCATAGGCTCCAAAGTAGTTCCTTTTTTCCTTTTTGTGGTTCATATTTAGAATCCTATAAGGTAATCCCAAAAAGAATCTACTATGGCGCCTATGGGTAGGAAGGGGCGGTAATTAAATGAAAAACAACACTCATTACCTGCACCCCTACCGTGTCTCTGACCTGACGGGTCATACGGGAGGCAAGGTATGTTGCGCAGAGTCTCGGTACGGCTCGAGATCAGAAGCCGACAGCCCCGATGAACTAGAAACCGCAGGTGCTTGAGCAGGTGCTCGAGTAGTATAAAACTCTTGGTCTAAGCAAAGTGGATCCTGCATCGTAGCTCCGTGGCCGGAGTATACATGCTGGAATCGCTCGCACTCCTTACGAAACCCTTCAACCCGAAATCGCAAGCCTCAGACTAGAAGCGAAGACATGGTAATGCAGGGGCCTTAATAATTCGAATAGGGTTTTGGGGTTTCCTTAATATAATCACAGTATAGTATACCCCCAAACCCTATTCTAATTCATAAGGCGCCTACATTAGCCCGAATCCCAAACCCTAATAGTCCTCCTTGGAGGATCATGGGACTTGGTAAGAAAGGTTAGAAATACCTTACATCTTATATCTGTTAGCAACCAATAGTCTGTGTTAGCAAGTCCCATGTTCCCGGAGCCTCCAAAACCCCTTAATTAAGGAATATACCTTATACTTTAAGGTATATTCCTTAATTAAGGGGTTTTGGAGGCTCTGGGCTCCTCTAAGTGTAAACTCTTAACCCTAAACCCACAAAGTCTTCAGACCCGAAAACACCCCATCCTAAACCCCCCAAAAGTAGACTCCTCGAAAAGGCTATTATTCTAAATACTTTTAAATTTGGGAGATTCCGAAAATAGGGGACCCTAATATAGTACCCTAAATAGTAGGATCCTTATTACAAGACCCCAAAATAAGGTACCCCCAATTTTCGGAAACTCCCATTTGTTGTCCAGGATAAACCTGTGGTAGCCGTCTTCGGGCTTAGGGTTGCCAAGGTCTCCAACAAGAGCACCCGCGACGCCTCAAAATCCTGCGGGTTGAAGTCCTTGGTCGCCGGGGTCGTGGAGTAGTAGTAGTAGTAGTAGGGTCTCTCTACTGTGAACCCTAGAAAGTTTTAATTTAACAGAAATTTAGGATAATTAGGGCTGGGATTCCCTATAACATACCTTAGGGGCATGAGGATATCGATGTTCCAACTTTCTGGCTTCTACTCTAAACCGTGAACCGTTTATAGCAGAAGCCAGAAAGTTGGAACATCATTGGCCTCATGCCCTTACAGTAAAGTATAGGGAATCCCAGCATGAATCCTCCTAAAACTCTGTTCCAGCTTTCTGGGGTTCACTGTAGTGTGTTGGAGGCTTTGCGGGGTGGGGTTTAGGATTTCTCCGTTTTAGAACCTAGGGTAGGGTGTAACCCTAAGGGTCCAAGTACCTAATAATCATATACTCTCCTAAATATTGAGCTACATAGCTACTATACTAAACCCGAGTACCTAATTATTGGGTCCTTTGGACCCTTAGGGTAAGGCTTACTCAGTGTCCTGACTACTCGTGCCCTGTGGTTGCGTGAATACGACAAGAAAGTGAAACACATGGACACGTTTACCGTCCATGTCCTGAAGTAGTCCCTACGTAGGTACTTTGGGGCCAAAGTATATACGAATTGGGTACATGGACCCTCAGGGTTACAGTTTTGCTCTATTCATGCAAGGTACCCCTAAACCCTAAACCACATGCACGACTTCCGGATCTAGCCCAGTCTCCGCCATCGCATCCGAGGTGAAAGACGAGATGTCCACCTCAGGCAGCGCACGGCAGTCGTCCTAAAACCAGGATCCCAAGTATCTGCAAAAAATATACTTCAAAGTATCTAAGTAGGGCCCCGTAAACTATGTATGTACATGGATCCTTTAAACAAAGCAACGCCGTGACCCCTACCTAACCATGGCCGTAGCTCCAAACCCTGAAACCTAAAACCCTTTCATTTCAGCTACGCTGCTCCAGCTTCTTTCATCACGGTGATGGCCCCCTCCTTCCTTGGGTCGAAAGGACTTGGGTGTTGCCAATATTTTGTGGAGTCCTTATAGGGGTCGAAGTCTTGGAATTGTATAGACGTTCCAAAGGACTCAGAAGGAAGTGTGTCCACTCACCTCACAGATCTTTCGGGGGTATACTGAGCGGTATCATTGTTGCAGGGTTCGTGGGATAAGCTGCTGAGAATGCTTGCGAGGACTCCATGAAACCTTTTGTAGTCCTATCCCTGAAATGACCTCATAGTTAGGGCCCTAGACCCCTGGAACACCCAATAACAGGGTCCCTAGAGGCATAGGGTATGTTTCAAGTAAGTGTGTTTCAGGCGCGTTTCGGAGCTCCAGAGCCCTGGATCCTAGAATTCGAGTGCGTGTCTCGCCCTTGCCACGCGTCCCTCTTCGACGAGAGTGAGGGCCCCTCGAATGTGCAATCATCACACAAATCCGGTGTTTTTTGAAAGTCTTCTGCTTAAGGTATCAGAATTCCGGTGACTTCCCTGTGAACGTCTTACCTGGGTTTTGATGAAGGAACTAAACTACATCATTGATGTTACACCAGTATAAGAAACGCCTGATGCGTCTGATTTGCTAGGTATGCCTTTGATGGTAGCCTCAACTATGACTCTGTCTAAGCCCCTTAGCAGAAAAAACAGCTGCTAGGGGTGTAAGTAGAGCCACGAAGACTTAACCCCCTCTGATGAGGAATACAATGAAATTTCGATCATTAAGGCGCTGAAAGAAATTGTGTATACGAAAGAGGAGTCTGGAGTAGATCCCTGTGACACCACCCCTAGACCCAAAGCTCCTAACAACTCGAAGACATACGTAAGCCCTATCAAATCCATGCCGAAGCCTACCAGCTCTGACCATGAACCTAATAAGCCTGCAGCCGTGACACTTACAGGGGCCTTCATACTTAGAAAAGGCACTTTGGGTGATATGGTACTATATAATAACGCATAAACGTGGACCCTGACAAATAGTAGAGCTTTAAACCCCCACCCATAACATGACATTCAGGGTGATTATTATGGACCAGACAACGTCAACTCCCAACCGTCTCAACCCCTTGTCATGAACCTGTGCAGCCCCTTGGTGACACACTCTGATAACCCCTATAGGCCCCTGACCAAGACCACAATTCTACAAATAGAACCTTCAAGACCTAAGCGTCACAAGCGTACCACACGATTAGGGCTTGAATCCTATAAGCCCTCGAACACTTAAGATACTTATGGTCCTTTCGGATTGTGCAAGCCAAGCGTCACAGCTGTGCCACCCACGATGCCAGCCGAGGCGACCCCAACAGAGGCGTTGCCGCGCAGGGCGCGGAGCCATCCATCCTCAGCTGCTTTCTCAACTCAGAGAACCGAAAGTAGAATCCGTGGCTTTGGAGCGAATAAGTATACAGATTCAAACATAATTCTTACATATATACACAGACATACATATATATATATATATACTGAGAAAGAGAGAGAGAGAGAGAGAGAGAGAGAGAGAAAGAGAGCCTTCTGTAGACAGGACTGCCGTGTTTGATGTGTGACTGCAGGAGTGAAAACCTTGAACTGAAACCCTAAATTCCAAAACCCCCAGCCCTAAAGCGCATAAGGCCTAGCCTAGCTTAAGCCCAATTTGAGCCTACCAATGCACTGTAAATCTGCAATAGTGGCATGGAGGCATGCAAGTGGATTCTGAGCCAAGAAACCGCCATCTGCGATCGACAGGAGTTGTGATTGCACAAGAACATGACGTTCTTCTTGTAGTGGGGGCCATACCTGTGTTAATATAGGCGCCTTGATGATCAGAATAGGGTTTGGGGGCCCACTAGAACAGGGAACCCCAAAAATATGAGACCCCCTATATCGGACAATCCGGTGTTTGCCTGTTTGACCACACATGCCAGCCCAACTCCCCCGCCCTCCCTCGACAAACCCAGAAACTCCAAAGAGACTCCAAAACCCCTCCTTAGTTAAGGAATATCCCTAAATCATATTAGGGATCCCACTATATGATTTAAGGTATATTCCTTCATTCGGGGGTTTTGGAAGCTCTGGGAACATGAACCCCAACTCGCCTTCCACCCCGCCCAACTCAACAATATTGGTGGAATCGACCCTAAGCCTAAGCCCCGAAAACCCTAAACCCTTCTTCTTGGAAGCTTGCAAACTCTAACTCAGCAGGTCCAGGCCCATGCCCTCTACAATCCTAATATAGGGGCCTAAATAATTACCAATACTATTTTGGGGTTCCTTACTATACTTATAGTAGTAATGGGCCCCGAAACCCAATTCTAATCATTAAGGCCCCTACATTTCACCCAAACCCCAAAACCCTAAACCCTAAACCCTAAACCCCCCAACGCCTAAACCCTAAACCCTAAAACCCTAGACCCCCAAACCCCAAAACCCTAAACCCTGAATCTGTGGTTTGTATTCGTGGGCCTCCGGGGGGCTCCGTACACAGCAACTTGACAGCCAAAGCCCCAAGGGTCCAAAGGACCCAATAATGAGGTACTCGGCTTTAGGATACTAGTTATGTAGGTTAGGATGTTGGAGAGTATATGATTATTGGGTACTTGGACCCTTGGGGAAGTATATGCTACAGAGGTACGTGGACGGTTAGGGGGTAACTGGTGCCGAATATGTCCAGCCTGCTGTGCTGCCACAGACTGGACCTCCTTCCTGTAATCAGGCTATATAGCAAACAACATATGCTACACTCTATAGCTAAAAGGCCACTCTAAGACCCTTTCCTAAACCCCCGTCCTAATTAGGATTTCTCAGCCTTCCTTTTCGGGCTTCTTGTGCAAATGTAGGAATTGTGGTTTGAGATCTTGCTGGAAGGCCCAGCAAGCTCAACAGGACACGTCAAACCCCGCTATCAGGAGCCCCAAACTCAAAACCATGAACCTGGATCGCGAGCAGGAAACCCCAAAATGGGAGATTCCGAAATCTAGTACCCTCAATAGTAGGATCCTTATTATAAGGACCCCAAAATCAGGTACCCTTGATTTTCGGAAACTCCCAAAATCTCAAAACCAAAAGCACGACTCATCAACCACGGGAGCGGGGAACCCGGCCGATCCCCAACATGCCGAAGCTAAATGACTAAACCCTCTACTAGTTCATGGTTGGGGTAGGATTAAACATGTACATTTTTCCTTATTGGGGTTAAGTACCTATAAGAATGTAAAATGCTACCCAACTATGACAAAGCTTAACTCCTAAACTCTGAACCCGAGATCTCAACGCCTGCATGAGCCAGGAACCAATGAAATTCCGGATATCAAAATCCCTAAATCCAAAAACCGCAAACCCTGTAAACCCCAAGCTCTCAACCCTAAACGTCTAACCTTGAACCCCTAAACCCCAAACCCTATAAACCCTAAATCCCATACCCAACACCTGAAGAGCTGGCTTTTCAGCTAAACTCCCATAGATCCCTTATCGAACCCTTTAAGGAGCCCTTTAAGGAACCCTTTAAGGATACTACTCAGGGACTGGACCCTTATAGAACCCTTTTTGAACCCTCTAAAGGAATCCTGAAAATATCCCTATTTGGGTACATGGACCCGTCTAGAAGCGCTGGCTTTCTGGCTAAGAAACGACTTCTGCAGCGCATCGAGGAGCTCCTGGACCTTTGCTTTGCCTCAGAGGCATATGGGTAATGTAGGAACCTGATTAAGAAACCCTGGCCCTGGGACCCCAAAATAGTAGGATTCATATAAGGAACCCTAATAAAGGCCCAAGGTTTCTTAATCAGGTTCCTACATTAGTTCTCTAAATTAGGCCCATGTCCCTATAAACAACACTATGGGACGGTCTCACCCTGTGAAAGCAGTGTCAACAGCCATAGAAAAGCTCATGATCTCCCAAACAACCCTAACACCGCCAAGGGTTCAGGGGTTTGGGCCTGCCTTAACCCTGAAGAACCTACCTTTTTAAGGACTTATATAAGGAAATCATAGTAAGGAACCCTAAAAAGGTAGGTTCTTCAGGGTTGAGGTAGGCTTTAAGGTTTATAGGGCGTTTCGGGTTTAGGGGTTGAGAGTTCGGGGGTTTATAGGGTTCACGGTTTAGGGATCTCCCCTAAGACCGGGCCACTCTCGTCCCGCACGCGCTTGTAGGCGGAGAGGTCGCCGGGATCGATGGCGGGCGGGTCATCCAAGTTCCAGTCCTCTTTGGGTTCCCATTTAAGGTTCCTTGTAAGGGATCTTATAGGGGTTCCCTTAAGGTTCCTTTAAGGGAGGGATCTTATAGGGGTTCCTTTAGGGTTCCTTTAGGGGATCTTGTATAGAGGTTGTTCCTTTAAGGTTCATTTAACGGTTTAAGGGATCTTATAGGCAGTCCTTGCGTCATGGTTCTGTAAAACTCCACAACACTCCAACATTGAAACCACACAGAGCAGCAGGGGTACCTCGGAACCGGAACCCTAAACCTTAAACCACGGCCGCCAAGAAGCCATGAACATGGCCCGCTTCTTCCAAACCTTCCGGACAAATTCTGTCGTCGGATATAGTCTGGGCAGTATCGGGTTCCGTTACCGGTTCTTGTTTTATACAGGGTTCCTTTACAAGAGTTCTATATACCCTAAACCCTAAACCCTAAACCGTTTATATAGGTGTCTTTAACGCTCCGAAAAGAATTCTATGAAGTTTATTCAGGCTTTGAGTTTTGTGGGTTGTGAATGTTCTGTCTTTCCCAAAGTGTCCAAGCACCCATGTAGTCTAGGTGGGGCTTTTAAAGCTTTTGAAAAATGTTAGTAAATAAGATCCTCTTAAGCCCAATAAGGGAAAATACAAAATGTCCCAAAGCCCTACATAGTAGTAGGTTATTAGTAGCTATTTGGGCCCCCACAGTATATACTAGACTGTCACTCGCACCCTGTGGGTTTGGGTTGATTTACAAAGCAGGGCTGTGGACCCAAGGCTAAGGACGTAAGGTTTAATTAGGGATTTAGGAGCTGCACATGTTCTGAAGGGCGCTCTTCGGGGGCATCAAAAGTTTGGGGTGGAGGTCTAGCCTTAGGTGTGGTGTGGGCTCACAAGCCCTCAACCACCATAGTTTTCGGTATCTGGCACCTTTTGCGCCACAAAAGCCCTTAACCTTGAACACCAAACCCTAAATCACCTCCTTGTCTCCGTCGAGCTTGCTGCCGCAGCCACAGCAGGAGATGACGACATCAAAGTCCTGGGGTCGGAAATCCTCGGCAGCCCGAAACACACGGGTTCGGGTTTAGGGTTTATGGGTAATCCGACCCGTCCTACCCAGAGACTCCGATATCCCTTAGTTTTGGAATATGAAACAAGGACTTCTTGTTGTTCGCGGTGGTGGTGATGGTGGTGGTGGTACGGTTGATGGACAAAATCCTGCATGACCCTAAGGACCCTAAACTATGGGAATTATGGTATATTCCTTATAATGATAATGCAGGATTTTGTCCATCAGCCGTAGTGGTGGTACCTGGTGTAGTTTTGCTGGATCTCCGGAGTTTGGGCTTGGCTTTGAGGTCTCGGGCCTTCTAGTTTTATAGGCTCAGACCTGGGGCTTCTGGGGTTCTTTTTTTTTTTAAAGTTAGGATGACGGTCTCTTTGTACGCCCGCCAAAGTCGGCTCCTAACTATGGGGTTCAGGCTGTAGGGTTTGAGCCTCAAGGTTCAGTTCTTGATAGTTGGACAAGTTCCTGCAAGGCTTCTACAAGGGTTCTGAAGCGACTTAGGGTATAGAAGAGTCTTAAACACTAGAAAAAGAAAGCATGAAATTGCAGGTAAGATATATCCTTTTGCAATTTCGTACCCAGCGCAACTCCGCCCAAAGCCCCGAGAAGGAAAGCCTGCAACTCTTTACTCGAGTCCGAGTGGAGGGCGTTCTGAAGCCTACGCGTCGGGGGCGGNGGGGGGGCGGGGGCGCTGAGCCCTAAAGCCAAACCTTGGCCCTACGTTGACGCCTACACCCTAACCCCCCCGCCCACGCAACATACTAGAGTTAGATCTCTGCAGATCTCTGGAAGAGGTACTTCAAATGAACCCGTAAGTTAACACAATAACATTAGTAACAGTAACAACAATAATACCGATCATAATTCTGCTACCAATAGCAACTAGGTCTGTGTAGATCTCGGGAAGAAGTATTTCAAATGAACCCTTAAGCTAACATAATATAGTAATAACAATAATACACATCATAACTCTACTACTAATAAGAAGGAGCCCCTCAGAACAAGAACCAAGCCACAGCCATGGCATCTGATGTGAACTGAGAGATGTCGACGCCGGCATCCTTCATCACCGAGATGGCGCCCTCTTTCCTTCAGGTCTAGAGGGTTTAGGGGTTGAAGTTTGGGGGTTGGGAAAGATGGCGCCATCTTTCCTTCAGGTTCAAAGTTTGTGGTTTAGGGCTTTAGGGCTTAGCATCTCGGGGAGATACGGCTGATGGACAAAATCCTGCATTACCCATTATAAGGAATATACCATAATTCCCATAGTTTAGGGTCCTGAGGGTCATGCAGGATTTTGTCCATCAACAGTAGCGCCCTTTTTCCTTCAGGCTGTAATACTGGGTTCCTTGAAGAGCTCCTTCAGAACATTCTAGCAATCTGGAGGGGTTGATGGGGTGTTCACGGTATATACGAGCCTTAACCATGTAAATGGGAGAAGACACTAAACATATGACTGCGACGGCTCATTCAGACATCTGCGTCTGCTTTGCTGCTTTCGGGGGTGCTTAAGCCTTATTGCTGGCTTCTGTTTTTGGCTCCCTTCTTGGCTTCTTTAAGGATCCTAAGCAGAGAGTGCAATGACTCCAACAGGAACCACAGTGCTAGGTTACACTTTTGCTCCTTTTGGGGTTCATGGTTACATAATTCAGTACCCCAGACCCAGTAAATCCTAACCTGAACTCTAGGTCCCAGAGTATAGGAGCCTGATGAATGGAATAAGGAGTTGGGGGTGAGGGTAGTGCATCTATGTACAAGGCCTGTAAGTACTATAAGGGCACGTCATTATCGCTCCCTAGTGCTGACGGTAGCCCTAAATACGGGCGTTAATAATTAGAATAGGGCTTTCAGTGCATACTATACTATAACTATAATAAGGAACCCCCAAAGTAGTATTGGTAATTACTTCGGCCCCCTATACCAGAGAACCCTACTATAGATCCCTTATAGACCCCTTTAAGGATCCCTTTCAAGGGAGCCCCGGGTAGTAGCCCCAAAGTATAGGTAAATAATTTGGGCCCCTATTTTATAAGCCTTGAAGCCTGGACTCTGAGGAAAAAGACAGGCGAAATTGGCAGGAGCATGTCAGGGGAAGGGAGGGGGGGCAGGGAGGGGGGTGGGGGTAGGGGGCAGGGGCGGGAGGGAGGGGGGTTGGGGGAAGACCAAACCCTACTATAAGGGATCTATAGGGTTCTATAGGGGGTCTATGGGTTCTATAAGGGATCTACAGGGTTTAGGGTCTAAAGGGTCTACTTGGAGGTTCTTGTGTCGTTTCAAAGTGGGGATAGAAGTAGGACAAGTATATTTATAACCCATATTCGGGAACTTCTAACCCCACTTATAACTACCCATGAACCTCCAAGTAGAAGATCATATTCAAACCTTATAAGTCTATGTACATCGCTCATACATCTCTTGCTGCGTGTACTCGTCTGTTACCCGAACGTTCCAAGTACCCCAAATAATGAAGTCTCAGGTGCCAGGAACTATACTCTAAATGAGAGTTTCCGAAAATAGGGAACCCTTAACATAGTACCCTAAATAATAGGATCCTTATCGTAAGGACCCCCCAAAAAATACGGTACCCCTAAATATCGGCACCGGGAGCCCTACGATTTGAGCACTCGGACCCTGTGGCCCTATGGGCCATGAGACCCTACAAGCTACAGAGTACCGTGATAGATCCCTTTAAGGAACCCTTATAGATCCTTTTAAGGGTACCCCTTATAGATCCCTTTAAGGAACCCTCCCTATGAACTCTGAATCCTTTGTAGGATCCCATGGAGGAACCCTGGAAACCTCCACAAACCCCCAAGCAACCTCCGTGGAAGATCCACTAGGTTCCTGAGTAGACCCTTTATAATGGGGAGACCCCTTTTCCTACTATTCTGTTTTTATAAGGAGACCGCCCCCCAAAAAAGGGACAAAAGCGTACACTCAGGGACCTAGTAGACCCTAAACTCCCATAGGTCCCTTCTAGAACCTTTGAGGAGCCCTTTCAGGGTACTACTCAGGGACCTAGTCCAAGAGTCACAGCCGTACCGCCCACGATGCCAGCAGAGGCAACTCCAACCTGAACGGCTCTTCTTAGTTGCTGAGTTCATAAGCCCCCAACAGTCTGCACTTTCAGTTTTATAGTGGGTACTATTCTCCCAAAAGAAGGATCATGGGACTTATTAACTATAGGGATATTATTAGGGTAACTGTACTTATAACCCCAATATTATCCCAAAAAGTGTAAAGTGTATCCACTCAGCTACTAAGTCTGTCTTCGGTCCCAGATACGACGAAACCAATCCGATCCTTCCTAGGACCTCATAGTTAGGACACTAGACCCCTTAAGGACAATAATAAGGTACCAGGAGGCATTGGGAAATAGTGTGATAAAGTTTGGTCGAGCGTTTTGTGAACACTTTTGAGGATCTTCTGTGAGGGCTTAGGCCTAGGTGCTTTGTGTGAAGACTCCATTCACTGACCCAGAGGGTCAAAGTACTCCCTATTGTAGGACTTTAGGGCCTTTCTAGGTATCAGAAACCATAGATAAGGACTACTTGGACCCTTAGGGTGAGACTCCGGCCGAGGCGTTTCCCCGCAGAGTGCTCAGCCAACCGTCCTCAGATACTTTCGGACGTCGTTTTTTGCCCGCGAACGGGTAGGAGACTGACCTAGGGGTTCTTATACATTCAAAACGAAATGGGCCGTAAATGGGTTTAAAGTTGAATGATCAAATATGATCATATGACATCAAGTATAAGGATTCATAGAACTTAGGCCACAGCTTTTATCCGTGGGGCCCTTGAGGTACTTGGCCATTCGTGGTTTGTCAGAAAGTGGTGCGTTCAAACTTCCTGTCTTTAAGCTGCCCTTACGTCTTTCTTCGCTGGCCTTCGGCGAAAGCCCCTCAGTACCTCCTAATGCTACTGATGGTGCTACTCATCGGTGTATGCTTTTGCAAGGCTGCACATGGCTACACATTACTGGGCTTCCTCTCTCTCTCTCTATCTCTCTCTCTGTTCGTTCTCTTGGCCTTGGTCCCTGGACACTGCACCCGAAGCATTGTATCCTGAAGCTCCCCAAGCTTTGGATTCCGAACCCATGACATGCGCCAGTCACACCCAGCATCCGCCATCTGAGAGCGGCAGGAGTTGTGGTTGCAGAGGAACATCACGTTCTTCTTGTAGTGGGAACCGTACCTTCGCCGCGCACTCCCTGCACAAACCGTGATCCTTAAGCCCCAAGCGTCCGCAGCGCTGCAACCCTTATTGTGTATATATATATATATGCCCAATAGCAAGCCTTAGCCAGCATAAACTCTGGAAAAGACCAAAAGCCTGATGCTCAAATCCCCATGAGACTCCCTAGTATTCGGTTTAGAAGCTTATATAGGGTTTAGGATTTAGGAACCCGCTATACTCCCCACTCCCCACTGTTGAAAACCTTTTATGGGGTACCATTCGGGTTTAGGATATTGTAGACCAGGTACGGAGGCTATGACCCAGGGGTCTACATTGCCGCATGGACAAGATGCGGTCTGCTCAGCATGTCGAGAAGCTCCTGCACCTCCAAGTCAAAGTGGTTTGGGACTTAACGACATGTTGGGGCTCGGGGGGGTCTACTGATCATGCGCCAACACTCCAAACAAAGAAAAGGTACCCTAAACCCTACCCTAAACCCTAAACCTTCAAGCCCCAAACCCGCCAAACCCTATCCCTAAACCTTACACCCCTCAACCCCAAACCCTAAACCCTGAATTTGGAAAATTTCGACCCGAAAGCAGGCACTACTTCTGTGCTTGATATCTCAGGGATGCGCCGAAAGCATGAGCCCTCGACCACTTTTTTGCTGAGTTCATAAGCCCCAAAAAGTGTACACTTTCAGTTTTATAGTGGGTAATATTATCCCCAAACAATGATCATGGGACTTAGTAACTAGGGTTCTTATTAGGGTAACTGTACTTATAACCCCAAATATTATCCCCCAAAGCGTAAAGTGTATCCACTCAGCTACTAAGGCAAGGGCCCTGGACCTCCGATCCTAATCCATCGGAGGGGCAGTAACCTTCCGGGTTCAAGTAACACGGTTAGGGTTTAGGGTTTAGGGCTTGATGCTTTTTGGGGGTGGGTTTAGGGTTTCGGGTGTAGGTTTGGGGCTAAAATGCACAGGTTTAGACCCGGTCTGCTTGTTAGGGGTTGAAGTAGAATGAGGTCTAGGGCACTTAGCGGTTGGTTGCAGAGGGTTCCTAGAGTCGCATTGAATCGAGGTTCTAGACGAGCTTTCTAATAATAATACCAATGGCGATGGCTATGGCAATGGCTATGGGAAGTCTTAATACTAGTTGCTCATAGGAGCCCTTGGGTAAGGGGGAGGGGGGTAGGGGACTATACTTCCTTAAATAGGCCGTATTAAGTCCTTATTATGGGCATTACGGCCCCCTACCCCCCCTCCCCCTACCCCCCTAAGGGTTCCTATGAGTTGCGGAGTCTTGATCACTTTGCGAGTTTGGGGTTAGGCTCCACCTCACTAGTTGCCGCCTGATCAAAAGCGCCGTGTCGGTACATACAGATTCAATATATAGGGCTTAGGGTTTAGGGGTTTAGGGGTTTAGGGTTTAGGGTTTGGGGGTTTAGGGTTTGGGGGTTTAGGGTTTAGGGGTTTAGGGTTTGGGGGTTTGGGGGTTTAGGGTTCCTCTGAATGGAAATTGGTCAAAAATTGTTCAGACCCGGGCCGATCAAGATTGCTTGACAGCATTTCTGCAACTCTTCCAAACAATCCCAGGTTTGGGGGTCGCCGGAACCGTGTTCATCGACGAGGCTGGCGGGATTGCTGTCGAGGGCCTAGTGTTTAGGGGTTTGAGGGGATCCCAGGCGTTTAGGATTTTGTCGCTGGGGCTTAATTGGGAAAGTTCACTGCTTGACTATCAGTGACTAGATATTTGCCAGCAGCATTCTCGGGAAACATGTCAGGCCCAATACAACATTGCGGCCAGGCTTTGGTAGCGTTGCAAAATTGAAGCTTTTAGATTTGTAAACCCTAACTTACTACCCCAATAAGCCACAGAAATGCAAGGTTAAACTTTCCGATTCCTTCTAAACTATAAGAACCCTAAATCCTAAACCCAAAAAGTTTGAAGGTTAGGTGTTTTGGGATCTAAGCTAAACCCGACATGGGTTTCACAGGTCGAGCCAACCGCCGATCAATCTGGGATCATGACTCTATAAGCCTAAGGGTCCACGTAGTCCTTATTTATGGTGTTTGATAACATCCCTTTAACGGGTCGAAACTAGGCTAGGTTCCTGAGTAGCCCCTTGAGTTTTAATAAGGAGACCCCAAAATATGAAGGTCAAGAGGGTACTACTCAGGAGTACCTTAACCCCCCAAACCCTACTTTGTTGTAGGGTCCTTATAAAATCTGTATTAGGATTTATAATAAGAGCCTACAAAAAAAGTAGGTTTTGGTAGGTTAAGGTAGGGTTTGGCTACTAGCGCACAGGAGTGGAGAGCTGAGCCTTCGTCTTGCACTCATCGCGGACTCGACGGTACCTGAACACGGCGTAGGGTTTGGAGTCTATTTAGGGCGACGCAGTTTCTACGAAGCTCAATACGGCTTGGTTGGCTTGGTTATGCAAGATACCAAAAATGGAAGCCTGGTGCAATTGAAGCTGTCCCTTAACCCTGAAGAACCTACTTTTTTAAGGACTTATATAAGGAAATCATAATAAGGAACCCTAAAAAGGTAGGTTCTTCAGGGTTAAGGTCTTCCTTAACTGAAGGGTATTCGTTCAGTGTCCAGTGCCTTCAGGAAGGTCGGGGAGCGCTAGCCACTAGTCCCTATCAAAGGTTCCTTTAAGGGGTTTCCTTTAAGCATAAGCAAAGCTGAATCCCGATCCCCGAATGCAACATCAAATCTCAACCGTGACGAATCCTGAACCCTGCAGCCTAAGTTGCTTAGTTGCTGAGTTCATAAGCCCCCAAAAGTGTACACTTTCCGCTTTAGGTTAATATAAAAGTGTAAAGTGTATCCACTCGGCTACTAGGGTGCTTGGCATTACAAACACCCGGATTTCCAAACCCACGACCCTAAACCCTGGTGCTGCGACGCCTAAACCCCTAAGCACTAGACCCCAAGCGTACCCTAAACCCTAAACCCTACTTGAAGGGGCAGGGGACTTAGTAAGTTGGTTATAAGCAGGGTTATAATTAGAATAACTCCATTTAGGGCACTTATAGCTCTACTTGTAACCTGCTTACTAAGTCCCCTGCCCCTTCAAGTAGGCCCTAAACCCTAAACCCTAAACCCTAAGCCCTAAACCCTAAACCCTAAGCCCTAAGCCCTAAACCCTAAACCCTAAACCCCAAGCCTTAGGGTCCAAGTAGTCCTTATCTATGGTTTTTGATACGTAAAAAGGCCCTAAAGTCCTACAATAGGGAGTACTTGGACCCTCTGGGCATACCCTAAACCTCAAGCCCCTAGGAACATTCAGTCATAGGGACCCTTAGGGGGGTAGGGGGAGGGGGGGTAGAGGGCCTTAATGCCCATAACAAGGACCTAAATCAGGCCTATTTCAGGAAGCATAGTTTCCCTACCCCCCTCCCCCCTACCCCCCGAGGTTTCAAGAGCCAGGTGGCTCGGAGAGATCGCCAGGATCGATGGCGGGAGGGTCATCCAGGTTCCAATCCTCTGCGGGTTCGGTTCCGTTAATGTAGGAACCTGATTAAGAAGCCTTGGGTCCTTATTGAGTTCTTAACAGGGATCCGAATACATTGGGGTTATAGGGCCAGGGTTTCTTAGTCAGGTTCCTACATTAAGGGATCTTCTATAGGGGTTCCTTTAAGGTTCCTTGAAGGGATCTTAGATCTTATATAGAGGTTCCTGAGAGGCTCCTTGGAGGGATACAGTTTTTGCGCTGTCCTGAGCCACAAGTTGCAAAACCCTAAACCCTAAACTCAAAGCTTCTAAGCCCCAAGTTGGAAAGCCTGGACCCTAAACTGTCATAAGTTGAAAAGCCCCTCATACAGTTTTTCCTAAACTCTAAACTCTAAACCAAGAGCCCCACATTGAAAAAGCCCAAGCCCTGAACCTCAAGTTGAAACAGACTAACCCCTGAACTCCGAATGCCCTAAGACCCAAACCCTGAACTCTGCACTCTATACTCTATACTGTGTTATACTATACTATACTGCACTATACTATACTATACTATACAGTACTATACTGTACTGTACAATGCTGTACTATACTCGATTTTTCTGTGCTATGCTATATCTAACAGGCCTTGGGCTCAGGATTTGGTGTTGAAGCACTCGGACGAAGGGTTGAGGATGCACGAACTTAAAGGTTTCCCGGGTTTAGGGTTAGGTTCCGGGTTCAGGGCTTCAGGGGTTTAGGTTGTGGGTTTAGGGTTTAGGGGTTTAGGGTTTAGGGTAGAAGCCGGGCGACATCTAAGCGGGCCTCTGACTGGGCCTTGCGACAGAGACTCACTCGCAGAGAGAGAAAGCCAAAACAAACGAAAAAGAACAAAGCGCTAAACACGCTACGCCACGCTTCATAAACCCACTTCTTTGCCCCTGCTTACGAGATCCCTCTCAAAACTGAAAGATACCCAGACCCCCGGGAGGATCTAGAAAGTGGATCCCCTAATTCGGGGCCCTATACTACTAAGGGTACTTTACCCCCATTCAGGGATCTACTTTTTGGATCCTCCCGGGGGTCTAGGGAAACACAATTGACCACACAGTCCAAGCCTCTGGGGCCCGAGCAGAAGGTCCAGGACAGCTTTGAGCAGAAACCAAACAACAAGGGTCCGAAGGATCCAATAATTAGGTACTTGGGTTTAGCATTAAGGGTTCCTTTAAAGGGGTACTATAGGGGTTTAGGGGTTAAGGGCCTATAATTAGGTACTTGGGTTTAGGATAGTAGTTATGTAGGTTACTATTTTGGAGAGTATATAACCATTAGGTACTTGGACCCTTAGGGAAACAACAACAGACTCACCGCAGCCCTGGAGCCCGAAGCCCTCAACACCGATGCATCTGGTTAGGTCTCGTGCAGGTGCAGGGGCCTATTTTTACAAGTTTATAAGTACAATATAGGATTTGCCAGGCACTTATATCAAGTCTAACTATGTAAATTCATCTAGAATCTAGGGGTTATAAGCGGATACTATTCTTCCTAAAGCCTTTGATCAGTTGAGACTCCATGAACACGGTGCGCTTTTTCCAGACCTGCCAGGGAGAACCCCGCATTTGACGTTTAGGGCCGGTGGGGTTTCGGCGGTAGGGTTTCGGGCTTGGGGACCTAAACCCAACCGCCTAGACCCAAATACCCCGTTTTTAAGGTACCTACTTTTCTATATAGGAGATCCTAACCATAAAGCTAGGTAACCTAAAAAAGGGGTAGGGTATGACCCTCTAGGAATCGAGCACTGTCAACGCCCACCCTAACAACCTGCTAGGCATTCCTAGCTGTAAACTCCACATGGGTGGTTGTCAAAATTAGGGTCCCTTTTTGGGTCCCTATTTTAATACGACACCTATTATTTAGGGTACCCAAAAGGGGGCCATAATTTTGACAACCAACCACATGGATAATTGGAGTACCAAAACTCCGCACTCCAACCCTGGAGCGCGAAACCCCGAACCCCTACAGCGCTATCTGGACAGTAAATAACCTACCTACAAATATCAAGAACTCGGAAAAACCAGATTAGAATAAGGAGCCCTGAAAAAATGCTAAATTATCTTCATGATTCAGGTCAACTTCAACATCCAGAAGCTCAACTTAGACTTAGCCAGATCTTGCGCCTGAATATTGAGAGCAGGTGTATTTTCAGGTATAGCACACTACAAGTATATATCTAGCCGACTTGCAGCCCAAGTTGTGCAGCCGAAGTAGGTGCTTAGCATGTAGATGTTTAGGGTTTAGGGGTTTAGGGTTTAGGGTTTGTGCTTGAATTCTGAACACGGGCCAATGCCCTGAAACTACGAAATCGTCGCCTCCGATACTCAAAACTTCTTCCCCAGAATCCCAAAACCCAACCCCCTGGTTTAGGGTTTTGAGGGTTGAGGGTGTAGGGTTTTTTTAATGAAATGACCTTTCTCCGCAGCGACAGGTCTGCCTCTCGAGAGGCTTGCACTGAAAGAAAAGGCATCAGACCCTCTTACGTGTAGGAGGTGTCAGCAGGGGGTTTAAGGTTTTGAGGTTTTGAGGGTTGAGGGTTTAGGGTATTACATACCCCGTTTGGGGTTTACCAAATCCTAGAACCCTGGCGCGCCCTAAGACAGGCCCCGACTGAAACCCCTTAAATTACCAAAACACAACCCAGAAGTCTTCCTCTGCCATCTCTTAGACCCAGTCTCTGGGCCTTGATCGTTACAAGCAAGATACCTTGCGTGTAGAACAATACCTAGAGGGTCATAGCCTACCCCTTTTTTAGGTTACCTAGTTTTATGGTTAGGGTCTCCTATATAGAAAAGTAGGTACCTTAAAAAAGGGGTAGGGTATGATCCTATAGGTAAGGGCCTGCTCCTACTGAATATTTAGACCTGTATAGCTCCTAAACCCACACCAAGGACGCAACAATGAGGCACCTGAGACTTGGCATGGTAGATTGATGCGTAGTATAGGAAACTTAATAACTAGAATCGGGTTTTGGGGTATATTATTATAAGTATAACAAGGAACCCCCAGAATAGTATACGTAATTATTCGGGCCGCTGCATTAGTGGGTTTAGGGCTGGACCTTTGGACCTTTATGGAAGCTTAAGACAACCCTGTCGACTCCCCCGGCCCTACGCTGCCTGGTGCTTGGCGCTTTAAGGGTTTAGGGTTTTGGTTTAGAGTTTGGTTTTTTAGGGTTTGTAAAACCAATGGCTTCTTTCAACCATATTAGCTCAACCGCTATTTAACCTATAATCCTTGTCCAGGCAAGATGTTGTCACTGCAAATAAAATCACAGGTCCCGCCTCTTTCTCGCCGTCGAGCTTGCTGCCACAGCCGCAGCATGAGATGACCACGTCGAAGTCTTCGGCGCGGAAATCCTCGGCTAGCGATCAGAGTTCAAAAGAGTCACCCTAAACCCGGAAAAAACTAAACCCTGAACCCTGGTAGGGTTGTAAATACGGATTTGAATATGGATCCCAAGAGCCTCGTATCTGAAGTCATAAGGGTTGAAAAACTGAAACCCTGTTAAGTTCGGGGTTTAGGGTATAATTCTGCAATCAGCCCACTGACCCTTTGGATTTAGGCTTTGGGACCTTTTGCTGCAACGGCGATCTCCCCTCTAACACACAGATCACAGAGCCAGATAGAGGAATAAGGAGTTGTATCGGGATTGATGGGATTGCTTATGCGCTTGATGAGCCGCTTCGTAAAGGAAGATACCCTCCCTGAACGTGCAGATAATCTAGTGGCTTAAGACTAAGAGTTGGTGTATTCCTGAATTACTATTAGTATCGAGATCTTTGGGGAACGCTGAAGGAAGAAAGCACACCAACAAATAAACCAGCAGGGCAGAGGCATGTTGATGCAGGCTCGGGGCGACATCATGAACTTGATATATAAGAGACATGCCTTAGACATGGGCAAGACGGACACCGTACGAGGTAGAATCTTGCCATTCTGGGGGCTCGTGCACTACATCCATGTAGATGCAGAGTGACCCAAACGGGAAGGCTTCTAGCACCAAAGACTACCTGAACCTTGCTATCTCTGTAACCGGACTCTAATTACTTGGCATACATGTAATACAGGAAGAGGGTTGAAGAGGGTTGTGGGGCATACCATAGTATGATGAAACATAGGAGCCGAGCGGGAATGTGAATAGCCCTAAACCCTAAACCCTAAAGACTGCGACTGGTGGGATCCTTTTGCAAATCGCAGCTAGGGTCGGCCATTGCATCCGAAGTGAAGGAGGAAATGTCGACGCCGGCTTCCTTCATGACGCTGATGGCTCCCTCCTTCCTTCAGGGCACCAGCTTTATTATGTACGGTTTACATAGGGGTTGGGGCCAAGGGTTTAGGATTTAGTGTAGATAGCTCCCTCTTTCCTTGAGGTTTCGGGTTTGGGCTGTAAGGTGTGGCTTATGAATCTTTGTGGCTCCGTATATAGTCTCGATTGTTTAGAGTGCATACAAGTCAAAAGTCTGTATGTGTATGCTATGGTCTTACAGGAAGAATCCAACTGTTAATGGTGATTGGGCGGGGCGCGGGTGCACGCGGGGGCTGTTGGGGTCCTCGTTTTCTGAAACTCCCTGTGCCAAGTTTAAGAAATTGATCACAGTAATCTTTTCACGATTCGATAAACACCCCAAGACAAATGCAGAGTCAATGGACAACGATACAAGGTGTGGTTTAGAGCTTGGGGATTGGGATGGCGTTGACATTGCTAAGCCGATGGACAAACGCCAGTGGAAACGGCGTAAAGTCTCGAAACGACAAGTCGTCACGTCGCACGGTCGATCCCTGCAAATCAACCCCCAAAGCTCTCCGGCTTAAAACTCTATAGCCCTAACCCCAAACCCAAAAACATCTCCCTTTCACTGTCGATGCGAAGCGTCACAGCCGTGCCACCGACGATCCCGGCAGAAGCCACACCGACCGACGCGGAACCGCGCAGCGTACGGAGCCAGCCATCCTCAGGAGAAGAACTGGAAGTTGAAGGCATTTAGGGTTTACGGTTTAGGGGTTTAGGGGATTAGGGGGTTAGGGTTCAGAGTTTAGGGGTTCAGGGGTTTAGGGTTTGAGCGCTTGGAGTTTAGGGGATTAGGTGGTTAGGGTTCAGGGTTAAAGGGTGTAGGGGTTTCGGGTTTAAGGAGGCTCATGGATTGAGGGTGGCCTTACAACAAGGATGCTTCTATTTAAGAGTCTGTCATCAGGTTCTTGCTCTTTTTTGCTGAAATTGCCAATCACGGTGGGTTCAGGTTTAATTAGAGCATCATAGAGCATCATTAAATCTTGACCTGCGAACGAAAACATGCAATCCGAAGCAAGAGCTCGATACTGGAGCGGCCGTCAGAAGTAGCAACGGCTTCGGGGTAGATTTCTGGTGTAAGTCTACCGAGACTGTAAGGCAGCTGAGGGACTCTTAGAAGAAGCCCTGTTTTGAAGCCCAGTATAGCGACAGACTGACCGGGCTCATCTTAGCCGCCCTTGGAACCAGAATCAAACCGATAATTTCTACTCATCCCCGTAAGGTGAAAATTAGGGTCTCTTTTGAGTCCCTATTATAATACGGCACATATTTTTTAGGGTACCCAAAAAGGGACCATAATTTTGACAACCGCTCATATAAGAAAAATACAACATAGTTCCTAAGAGCAGTACAGTCATGCGGAACCCCTATCGTGGTAGAAGCACTCTCTCAACTGGCATGCTTAACTTCATAAGGAGGTCTTGAATAGTAGGTAGCCTCAGCTCCATGTCCAGATGCGAGCACTTGGAGGCCCTTTTGACTTAGTAAGTCTATTTAGTATCCCCTAGAAACCTTATTATAACCCCCACAACCCACCTTACTAACCCTACTTACTAGGTCAAAAGGGCCTCCAAGCAATGAACCCTCTCATAGAAGACGGATGTACGTTCATGCAAGGACCCAGAAAACGGATACCCTTTCTGCAATCCTGCAATTACCATCAAAGAAAGAAACTAACTGGTAGAATCCTGGTCATTCCGATCGAAAAGGCCCCGAGACCACTCCGCAGTTACGTTGCCCAAAGGCTCCATGTACCCAAATAGTATATACTTTGGCTTTAAAGTCATCCCTAGATTGGGTCCAAAGTATATACTTGGGTACATGGACCCTTAGGGTTAGGGAATTTAACAGCACCAAAGTGTCGGCCATCTGCGATCGACAAGAGTTGTGGTTGCCTGGATCTTGGCCACCGTAGAGGAAGTTTACGGTTCGGCTTTTGGCCCACAAACTGACAAGTCTAAAGTCCAAGATCCTAAAGTCTTCCTTAACCCTGAAGAACCTACCTTTTTAGGGTTCCTTATTATGATTTCCTTATAAGTCCTTAAAAAGGTAGGTTCTTCAGGGTTAAGGTTGAACTTTAAACCTCATAACCCCGTAAAAGCCCTAAATCAGTAACTCGGAACACGCTTCAGCAACAGTCAGTGTTCAAAGGCCTCTGCTCCAAGTGCTAGAAGCCCAGAAAGAGGGCTGAGGCCTTAGGGGTTATGGAGAACCCGCAGCTGCACCTTATGCATGACAGAAACCAAGCTCTCTATGAGTGAGGGGTCGTTTTCCGACTATGAAATCCCTACACCCTAAACCCCAAACCCCTGAACCCTAATCCTTGGTAATGGTATTCTTTCCGGGACACCTTGTGCTTCGTGCCAGAACTGTGCCCTAAAGTTCTGGGACGCGACGGACATCCTCAAATCCTAAACCCCGGAGTTCCAAAAAGGGTCTAGGATATACTGTATAGGGCTTACTTAGGGCTTAGGGTTTAGGGTTTAGGGCTTAGGGTCTAGGGTTTAGGGCTTACTTGAAGGGGCAGGGGACTTAGTAAGTTGGTTATAAGTAGGGTTGTAATTAGGGAAACTCCTTTTAGGCCACTTATAACTCTACTTATAACCTACTTACTATGTCCCCTGCCCCTTCAAGTATAGTGAACCCCAGAAAGTTGGAACATCGATTTAGGATGATTCATGCTGGGATTCCCTTTAATTTACTGTAAGGACATGAGGCTAATGATGTTCCAACTTTCTAGCTTCTACTGTAGGATATACTGTAGGGCTTGGGAGTTGGGGTAAACGTTTGGGGTCTGGAGTTCAGGGTTCCAGGTTGTGTAACCTAGAAGATCACTTCTAGCACAGGGGCCTTCGTACTTTTGGTGAGGCTTTCGGGGGATGTACTGGAAACTTTAGAATACAAGTATGGGGACGACTACTACTATTCAGACGTGTATCATGGGACAAGTGCTTGCGGGGTGTCGGCTGCGCTCGCCAGTTCCACAAGATATATCTAAACCCTAAACCATGAATTCACACAACTGATACCCAGACTCTAAAGGCGAACTGCACCCAAACATTATGTACATGATTTTGGCTAGGTTGGCCCCTCCAAGCCTTTGACAAATATTCGAAAATACAGAAAATAAGACATTACGGGCCCCATATTTACGACACTCCTTCTTTATAGTCAAAACGATTTTGCCTATATCTCATGCCTTCTGCATTTCGAGACAGAACATCACGCCCTGGTTGCGACATCCTCTTATGCCCAAACAAGGGCAAATATGAAATGTTCCAAAGGCCCACCTAGCTGGGGTGATAGAAATGTAGGTTCGTATTAGGGGGAGTATATGCTTGTTATGTAGGGGAATCGTGATGGCCTTACTGTCGCCAAAAAACCCATGATCGGCGATGACCGAAGCCGAAGCTGTGCTTAACTACCCCACTGCCCGAAACCATGCCCTCGCTTCTCCGCGGCTCAACTCGAGCATCTAAACTCCAGAACGAAGGTCAACATCAGCTGCAAAGTGCGAACTGTTGATGGACAAAATCCTGCATGACCCTAAGGACCCTAAACTATGGGAATTATGGTATATTCCTGATAATGGGGAATGCAGGATTTTGTCCATCAGCCGGAAGCAAGATCGACTGCCACCCTGTGATCTCTAGGCCTCAGGGTTTGGAGGGTTAGGGTGTAGGGCTTCAGGGGCTTAGGGATTACCCTAAGGGTCCAAGTACCTAATAATCATATACTCTCTTAAATATTGAGCTACTTAACTACTATCCTAAACCCAAGTACCTAATTATTGGGTCCTTTGGACCCTTAGGGTTAGGGTTCAGGGAGTTAGGGTTTAGAGGATCAGGGTTTCGGGTTTCGAGGCATTCTACTCATTTCCAAGCTGCATAGGAACATCACGTTGAACTTGTACTGCGGGCCCCATGTCAGCGACATGCTGCTGTCCTGGGCTCCCAACCCTCTCACCTCAAGACTTGAGACCTGTGGCATAGGGCTTCCTATCTGCCACTGCCACTGCCGCTGCCGCTACCCGCTACTGCTCCTGCTTCTACTACTACGACTGCTACTGCGACGACGACTCCTACTACAAGGTGCAACTTCTACATCTTGACCTACTACCATGAAGACCAGAGGTGTATTCCTCCATTGCAGAGTCTTGGTCGCTCTGGGGATCAAGTGGCTTGGGCTACGGGTAAGGACTCCCAGAGTTGCATAGGATGTTACCAAAGGTTTCCTTTCCTAGAGGCTCCAGGTTCCAAGTACTAAACACTGCTTTGGCAATTGTCGGAGGAGTGGGCACTTAGGGGACTATTGCTACTTTTTATGACTCGAAACCCTAAACGTTAACCCCAAAAGAAACCCAGAAACCCTGAGCCCTGAAACCGAACTGAAATCCGAGACTTGGCACCGGAGCTTCCGACTTTCCCTCACAGGCCCCCATGGCTGCGAAGCGGAGACTTCAGCTTGGGAGTTCTGCGAAGGCGGAACCCGGCCCTTTTCCTAAAAACTGAAGATGGCATCTCTCTCGCTAGAGCACAGGGTTCAGTTCCCAAATATCCACAGCACAAGGCACTTGGGAAAGCTCGAGATCACGAGCCAAATGCTTGGGCATCGGCATGGGCAGGGATATGGCTGTCGACACTTGCGAGCTTGGGCTTGACGCTTTTCGGCAGTCTGGGCGCAAGCTTGGAGAAGGGACTTGTTGAGCAACAGTCAACAGCAAAGAGGAAGCGAGCAGCTGCCCTTGCAGGAACCCCAGGGTTCCAAGTACCTAATAATCATATACTCTCCAAAATACTACCCTACATAGCTACTATAAACCCAAGTACCTTATTATTGGGTCCTTTGGAAACTTGGGGTGCGAGCTGTTCGAACCAAAGCTGTGTACGCTAGATGCCCTCCGAACCCCCCTAGCCGCAGACTAAGCTTTGAATCCCAATTCAATGCACCAAAACCGCAAATACCTAGGCCAATCATCCTGCCGCCCTAAACCCAAACCCAATAGAAACGAAATCCGCAAGCAGGCCCAGCAAAACCCTGAAAAGCAGCAACTACAAACCCTAGCATCCCATAAAGCCTCAACCCCTAACCCCTGAACCCCTAAACCCTGCTGAACCCCTAAACCCCGAAACCCAAAACCGAAACCTTCCACTTGGCTCCGATGCTGCATCGAGCTGGAGGACGGCGGGAGTGAGCAGCGGCGAATTCCTCTGAAGTCTTATGGGGCTCTAGGGGGTTTTAATAGCTATAATGTATTTAGAGTAGGGAACCCAATGTTTCTAAGTAACAAGGCTCCTAAAGGGTTTCTGGAGATCACATGGGCTAAGGCTGTAGAGTGTAAATTTAACGGGACCAGGATCTACTGAATGCCCTGAACGCTGCCAAATTCGGAATGCAGCTGTTGGATTCTCCAAAAGCTGAAAACCGAACAAACTACGAGTTCCGAGTATGTTAGGCAACGAACATCAGAAACCCATGTGTATGGAGGCTCTATCTGCAAGCGGTTCACAGGCCCCTGTGTTGCGGCCCATGATGAGCCATAATCCAACTATCCTGCAAACGCCTCGTAACGGCAGTTACATCCCAAAGCTGGGCACTGAAACTCTGAACCCAATACCCCAAACCCTAAACCCTGAACCCTAAAGACCCTGAACCCTAAACTCTAAACCCTGAACCCTTAACCCTGACCCCCAGGGTCCAAGCACCTAATAATCATATACTCTCCCATATCGTAACCTACACAACTAGTATCCTAAAACCGAGTACCGAATTATTGGGTCCTTTGGGCCCTTAGGGTAGACTCTTCTAAACCCTAAACCCTGAACCCTAAACTCTAAACCCTGAACCCTAAACCCTAATAAACCCTAAACTAAAAAACCAACCTTAACCCAAAACTCTTCTCGTAACTGTGTCTCGCTAAGGGCCCGGGCAGCAGCTGATCCGAGAAATTCGCGCAGCTCGGTCGCTGGCGAAGCCCCGAGGTGATGTCAGCAAAGACCTGGACTTTAGGGCTTTGTAGGGTTTTGTAGGACTTTTTCAGGTTTTTTGTAGTGTTTTGCAGGGTTTTATATGGTATATGGCTTTGCAGGGTCGTATAGGATTGTACAGGGCCTTGTGGGTTAGGGTGTTACAGGGTTTTGTGCGAGGCTTTACAGGGTCTAATTCCAGTGACCTTTCTGTTGACAAAAGAGGGGCTGCTTATCCGCCAGATCCCCTGCCGCAACGGAGAGATTGGAAGCCAACGGCCACTGGTCGAAACCTTGATGCTTGTGCAATGGCCCATCATGCCATCGCCCTCAGCCAACATGGTGTTGGCACGATCAATGGTGACTGCCATGGCGAATGATGCAGGTCTCTGGTAGCCTGGTCGCTAGTTTGAGGCTGTTCAATCACTTTAGGTTGGCAAGTGTTGGTCCAACTATGTAGATGGTAATGTACTGCAGAGCAAAGGCGCCAGCTTCACCAATCAGTCCTTTGTCAACCGAGTCTTGCTCGAAGGTCAGATAATAGGGTCTTATAGGGGTGATCATGGTTGTATGGATATTCGTAAGGTTTGTAATCCTTTATATGGTTCATGCGAATGTTGGGGTCTAGGGCTTTCTAGGGCTTTACAGGGCTCATCAAGATGTTAAGACCTCTAATTTTAGGGCTCTCCACAGAGAGCCCAACACCCTTCATTAAGGAATATACCTTGAAGTATAGAGAGCCTAGTGAATCTAGCATTAGTTTGTTAGATGTTTCGAGGTATGTTCCTTAACTACGGGGTATTGGGCTGTCAAACGAACTGGTAATATTCCCAGCGTTCATGCGGCTTCTACTTTCGGCTGTGGACTTTACTCATAGGGACCCTTATGCAGGGGGGTAGGGGGAGGGAGGGGGGGGNGGGGGGCAGGCCTATTTCAGGAAGTATAGTCCCCTACCCCCCCTAAGGGTCCCCTAAATTTCACACTAAAATACACTAAACCCTAAACCCTAAACCCTACACCCTAAACCCTACCCCCCCCCCCTAAGGGCCCCCTATGATTTACGGGTTCTTGAAATCATCCTTAGGGGCTCTACATTAGGATCCTGAGAACTGGACTTTGGGATTTGACCCTGAACCCAAGGGTCCAAAGGACCCAATAATTAGGTTTAGGGTTTAGGGTTTAGGGTTTAGGGTTATAGGATAGAGTTCAGTAGTTATGTAGTACTGTAAGTTAGGATTTTGGAGAGTATATGAGTATTAGGTACTTGGACCCTTGGGGTGAACCCCTAAGTCTAAACGCCCGGTCTACAAAACCCAAACTATATCCGCAAAACAAACCTTAAACCCTATAAGCCCCAAACTAAGCCCAAAAACCTATACCTCGAACAAAACCCTAAACACTATACCCCAAACTGAACCCCAAACCCTATAACAAGCCCCGAACAAAAACCCCAATACCCCAAACTATGAGCCCCAAACTAAACCCTAAACCCTACCCCATACCCCAAACTAAACCCAAAGCCCTAAACCCTAAATTGCGAACCTTAAGTCCTAAACCCTAAGCCCCCAAACCTAAGCCCCAAGCGCCAAACTAAGCCGAAACCCTAAGCCGTAAGCCCCAGCCTTATACCTTCGAGTGGTCCAGGTTTATGTTCTTGGTCCAAAAAGCCTTAAATACCTTAGGGCCAGGCTCCAATGGTTTTGGGTTTAAGGCTCAGGGTTTCGGCTTGGTGGCCCTGGAGCACAAAGCCCTCGCGGAGTGAGGGCTGAATTCTAGAAGCCTTTAACGGGACGATTTTGGGCTAGGGATTTCAACAGGGTTAAGAAGTTTAGGGCTTGGGTTTATAGGGATTCAGTAGCTCAACAAGGAGAACCCCTCTCCAAGCCGTTCCCGTGTAGCGCGACTTTGGCCTGAAGTCTACCTGCCAGCGCCTTTCAACCTCGTAAGCCCTGAGGCTCCATGTACCCATATAGTATATACTTAGGCCTTAAAGTACCCATATAGAGATCCCTTTAAGGCTTAAGTATCTACTATTGTGGTACATGGAGCCTTTGGGAAGACTCACAAGCCCCAAGAATCCTGAGAAGTGTAGCCAAGGCTTCGAGGTTCGTTAATGTATAGGAACCTGATTAAGGAACCTTAGGCCTTTTTTGGCGTTCCTTATATGAATCCTAATATATTGGGGGTTATAGGGCCAGGGTTTCTTAATCAGGTTCCTACATTAACATATTACTGTATGCTTTCATCTAAGCGGTTCTTTACGGGTCCTGTATAGATTGGCTTTCAGGGTTCTATACGTGGAAGGAGGTTAGTGTCCGGCGATTTAAGGTTCAGTGCGTAAAAGCCGGAATCCCCACCACGAATACTAACCCTTTCATACACTCCGTTTCATTCGGGCTCCTTGGATATCTATCCAAAAGGCTTCTATTTGGGTTTTAGGATTTAGGGTATACAAGTACGGCGGATATCTCGGCTTCTTGGGAATCCCATGCCCTATGTTATAAGGCCAGGGATCTTTATGAAGATCCCTGGCCTTATAACTGCACAACTAAAACTCAGTGCCCCGCAACAGCGCCCAAACGTCGAGCAAGGTCCTGCAACAACAAACCCCCAGGGTCCACGTACCCAAATAGTATATACTTTGGGCCCAAAGTACCTATATAGCCACTACTTTACGGCCAAATTATACATTTCTTGGGCACACGGACTCGTAGGGAAACAACAACAGAGGCTTTAGGGTGTTGGCTGTTCAGGGTTTAGGGCTTTGAGGCGCCAAAGCCTACCAATCCAGCAGTGTGAAGCGGCGTGGCCTGAAAGATATGTTGCGACGTTGTCTGTATAGATTTGCTTAGCTGCACATAGAGGGTTACCCTAAACCCTAAACCCTGAACCCTAAACCCAAATTATAATAGCCTAGAGGGTTTCAGGGCGCAATCGTCAAAGTCAGAAGTAGACGACAGAATTGTGCGCCCTCAAGAGGATGACTACCTCCCGCCAACGCAGGAACAACTGAAGCCATAGGATGGCGTAGGATTGGAAAACTTTCTGCCCAGCCTGCCTAGCTGCTGCGCAGCTTCCAGATCGTCCGAAACCTCGCAACCACCTCTGTGGAAGCTTTTGTGGCAGCTTCTCCCGCCATCCTGTCCGTTTCAGCTGCTTTTTTGCAGGTTTCGGCCGTTTCGGGCGCTGTCAGCCTGGCGAGCGCTCTCTCCTTTTGCGCCGAGGAATCCTCGGTGGCCTGTCCGAGGCCCCATAGGCTCTTTTTGGGTTTAGGGTTGTCCTGCAAACTGGCCACAGACTAATGTTGTCGGCCGAACCCGCAACTACTAAACCCTGTAACCCCCAGCCCGCTTCAACAAACAATGCGACACAAACCCTGCCGCAACAGACTTCCGAGACGCCCAATAAAACAGATGTAAAACCCTCTACATCCACAGCGCTGTGCCCAAAACCGAAACCCTAAACTCTGAACCATAACACGTGAAAGTGGAGCCCTCCGGCCAGAGCTCCTCCACTAAGAGGACCTGATCCGTCGACTGAAGGGTGCCCACCTCGTGAGTTCGGTCCTTTACGCTATGATGGGGGGTGTAGTATAGGGGCCTATAATAATTCCCTATACTATTTTGGAGGTTCCTTATTAGAATGGTAGTACGATGGGCCCTCTTTCTTGGGTCCACTTAATTTCTGATATGTCTTATCTCTTCCACACCTCCCATATGCCCATCATATGTAATCGCAGCATGTTCAATAATGCTTGAGGTCTAACAAGCTAAAGATGGCTCCAAACGTGATGATCCGGTCTGACTGAGGTTTGTATAGGTTTGGGACTTAGGGTTAGGTGCTGCAGTGATTCGACATGGAATGGCATGGAGTTTGTCTGTTTGGGGTTTAAGTTGGTCTCGTATCCGTCCCTCAGTTATTGATTTGGTCTTTCAGCCCCATACCGTCTGCTCAGGGTGCGAACGCTCCGTATTAAATGTGAGGGACCCAGAGCCTCCAAAACCCCTTAATTAATAAATCATATTAGGGATCCTATGATAATTTAATAAGGTATATTCCGGTATATTCCTTAATTAATAAATCATATTAGGGATCCTATGGTAATTTAAGGTATATTCCTTACTTAAAGGGTTTTGGAGGCTCAGGGGAGGGGTCGAAAAGTTGGGGATCCGCAGGCATTCACACCCTAAGTCCAAGCGCATTCGGCTGCTGCTCAGTGCCGTGCAAGCAGTGCAATGCGAGCATCCCCTGGCCAAGAGCCAAAGTGCATCAAACGTCCTTTGGGATTTGGGGTGGTGGGTTAAAGATTCGCTTACATTGAAAACCCTGTGATATGAAGCTAGTGACCCACCCTCTTGAAGCCACACAAACACTAAACCCGAAATCCTAAACCGCCAAACAGCTTGACTCTACGACCCTAAAACCCTCGACTGCAATCACTACCCAGGCAAGTACATTCCTCTTACGCCGGCACCGGTGCTTCATAATTTTAGAGGTTTGGGTCGGGTCTCAATGGCCCTCGCAGGGCTTTCTAGGGTCTAGAAGGTTCGTTTAGGGCTCAGCTGGTTTATATAGGATTGTGGGGTTCTGTGTGTTCGGGGTTTAAGGGGTTTAGGGCTTGGGGTAGGTCGAACGGTTCGAGGTTTGGAACTCTCTTCCGGCGCCCAGCTATCTCGACTCTGCCTCTTTGACACAATTCAAGGCCCATTACCTTCCCCTTATTAGGCCCGAGTAGTCCTTATCTATGGTTTTTGATACCTCAAAAGGCCCTAAAGTCCTACAGTAGGGAGTACTTGGACCCTCTGGGTTCTCTTTCCTCTGGCTTGCAACTAGACTTAGGACCGGATCGTTTAGATGGTTCAACAGCTGCTGCCCAAAGCCCAGCCTATCCTGACACCTTGAACCGTCAACCCTAAACCCTCAGCATCAAGCCCTAAACCCTAAACCTTACTTAAACACTATATCCCTGAGCCCTAAACCCTATGCACCTTAAACCCACACCCTAAATCCTGATCCTCAGACCCTTAATAGATGACCTCTGCAGGGGTCCAAGTGGTCCGCTGAATCCAGTGTTTGGGGTTTAGGATTTAGAAATTGGAGTTTCGGAAGTTTCTCTGTTCAGGTACCCAAGACCCTTCACAGTCTACACCCCTAAACTCCTAAGCCCGAATATCTTTCGACATATCGTAGGTTTTTCTCGCACGGTGCCTGTGGCTAGCTCCACGAGTTCCTCCGCGCTTTCTTGTTGTTGCTTTGCTGCTACTAATGCGATAGTTGTGAGCATGGTATGAGCAGCGCTATGACTGTGATCACCTTGTTTGTCTTTTTTTATTACTACTGCTGATAATGTCTTGTTGCGGTGTTCTTTGAAGAACATATCATCAAATTTCATTAAATTACTAAACTAACTACAGTACTCGTAAAAGCACAACAGCGAACATAGCTAACATAGGCTATACTTGCTGTCGTCATGTTCATGCTCTCTTGAAAGTTGCATTGCTCTCTCCCGGGTTTTGATTTAAGGCACCCAGGAAAGTCAAACAAGTGCCTGGACATGCCACCCAGTTTAACATTTTCGTTCGGGGCATGGTTACCCAGAGCCTCCAACACCCCTTAATTAAGGAATATACCGGAATATACCTTAAATCATATTAGGGATCCTATCATATTTTAAGGTATATTTCTTAATTCAGGGAAACTGGAGTCCCCTAGACCCTGAACCCTATAGATCCCTTATGGATCCCTTAAAGGAGCCCTAGGCCCTAGGTATATTCCTTAATCTGGACCATTGGAGGAAGGCCTTTGTTTTGGGTTTGGGGGTAGATTTGGGAGTTTCCGAAAATTAGGGGTACCTTATTTTGGGATCCTTATAATAAAGATCCTACTATTTAGGGTACCATATTGGGGTCCCCTATTTTCGGAAACTCCCATTTGAGTTTTGGCTTCTTTTGGTTTGAGATTGGTGCACCTCTTACTGAAAGCTACTCGTGTAAAACTTAGATCGAGGCTCTCGGCTCATGAGTTTAGACGCTGCGTCCATGCGGATGGATATTCCATCCTCGGCCACAGGTGACCCGGATTTCAAAGGATTGGTCAGGTCACATCAATCCAAACTCAAACCTGGATTGTTCGGAGACATTATATTGTAGGCGACATGGCATTTGCTAAATGCATGTTCGTTCAAGCCATAACAAACAAACGCACTCATGTGCACATATGCATGTGAAAAATCTTATGTACACATACACTCATGACATACACACACACACATACATATACAATATTATTAGCCTAAAGCACAACGTAACTACGTGGTGTATATATATATATAGATATATATGTAATCTTCTTAATATATATATATTTATACACTCACACAGAGACGACATTAACTGAAGTGAACCCTTTCAGGTTACCAGCACTATGACCCTGAAGTTAAACCCTGAGCCTGGAAGTCCTTGATTTGATGCGGACAAGAAGCCCAAGCAGCCAAACATAAAATAGCCTTCCAAAAACTAAGCTACAACCCAAAACCCCTTAAGTAAGGAATATACCTTAAATTATCATAGGATCCCTAATATGTCTTAACAACAAGTACTTCATCATTAGGCATAGGGCCTTGGACCCTAAGCGCAGGCTCTGGGAGCCTGAACCAAACTCAAAAATCACTGGCAAACGCCGCTCCTAAATCCTACACTGTCAGCCTCAAGCAAAGACTTACACCATCGCGATATCCTAATCTCCGTGCATTCTAGACTCTAAACCCCCCAACCCTAAACCCCTGAACCTCAAACCTAATATGGGGCCGAAATTAATAATGACCAATACTATTTTGGGGGTTCCTTACTATATTTATAAAACCTATTCTAGTCATTAAGGCCCCTATATTATAGAACCTAACTATTAAGGCCCCTAAGTACAAGCAGCCAAGGCAACCCGGAACCTGTCCTCGAGCACGGCGCAGGGCTCCAGCTTGGGGGAGGGCCGCAGGTAGGTGCCTCATAGGCTTCCCTTACAGGGTTTCTTTAAGAGTTCAATGAGGGAACTCGAACAAAGCTCCACAAAACCGGGGTCGTAACAAGGAACCCTACGGAAGCTGTAGGACTTCGTTAAAACGTTTCGGGCGTCTCAGTTAGGCTTATGGACTCGGTCTATCGCTTCGGGTCTCGCGTTTACTGTAACGTTTGGGGTCAGGGTCTGGGCATTGTCAGGCACCCTTGGCTGTCTTCTGAACCCCTCCGAAAAGTTAAACTTTTTTGAAGTAGTTGGTCGATAGTCGGAGCCGATCTATATAGCCCTATGACACCCTGGAGGAAATTATAGCTATTTACGCTGTTGCGTCGGTGTGGGAAACCACCACTTATCCTTGAGCACGCAACCGTCGTTGATGTCGGCAGTGTTGCTTCTGTAGGCGCCCAAACAGCAACTAAACAGGTGCCGTTGAAGGTGATGTCCCATCAGTGCGATGAGATTCAGTGTCCTCCCAGGTTGGCATCTCCTATCGAAGAGCCTGCTAGAAAACCTGAATCAAATATTCACAGGAAATCTTCTTGGAATCGTAAGTTAAGTGCACCTCATCACCCAGAGGTTCCGAGTAAATATGAATATGCAATGCGACAAAATCAGACATTTCGTCCGAAGTTTTGGGATTTGGGGGTTCGATATGTGCCCTACTGCATGTGATCGGATAGACGGCAATCTACAGCTCTTCATCTGTTTACGTAATACTGCTTCCGCAGACACATAAAAATCTGAGGGCATGGCTGCGAGGCGAAATGCTGGATGCCCAGCGCTGGATCTCATTGGTATTGATGTAGGCCTGCTGCAGAATGTTCATGATTTCAGAGTTTAGTTAGGGTACCCTGAACCCTGAATCCCAAAGCCTGAATCCAAAACTCCAAACCCGAACAACTCAAACCCCAAACCATCGCAAGCCCTGAACCCTGAAAAAGCCCTTACATCCTTACATGCTTAAACTCGGGTTCAGGATTTAGGGCGTAGGGTCTGGGGTTCAGGGTTTCGGGTTTAGCCTGGCCATCTGACACCTTGTGTCCGAAACCTGAATATAGAAGGTTGGCCTCAGATCCTAAACCTTATAAACCTTGATACCCCTAAAGCACTAAAATATGCCAGAAACCCCTAAACCCTAAACCCTACCCCTAAACACTAAAACCCTGAAACCCCACAGCCCTCAACATGCTCTTTAGCTGAGGAGCTGGATCCCAGGAGGCAGTGCGACCAGGACAGCCCCTTACCTCGGGGTGCACAGGGCTTTCCCGAAAGGGTGCTGGGTTTAGGACTTATAGTTAGCATGTTGAAATTTACGGCTTTGGGTTTTGGGGGGTTGAGGGCCCTCCCACAGGCTTCACGTGCATATAGTGGAAAGTTTGTCTTCCGAGTATGCACATGCACAAACCCGAATGTCAAAGATATATACACACACACACCCTCGCTATTCAGCAAAAGCCCCATATGCACTCACCCCAAAATCCCAATCTGAACCCTGCTTCATAATGTATTCCTTTGACCCTACATGGAACCGTGGAGCTTGGGTTGCCTAAGGCTGCTTTAGGGGTTGTGGTTTAGGGTGTAGGCTTTGACGTTGAGGGGTTGGGATTTAGGGATCTGGATCCGGGTAGAAAAGTTGTTAATGTGCTATAAGGGTTCTTGGGTCTCATACAATGTCGAGTGGTTTCAGAAAGCTTGAATGGGTGAGACCCTTCGACCCAGGGTGGCCGCGACCACACGAGTGTCCTGTGAGACCTCTGTCGGAGGGATATCCACGGGCTCTGCAGGCGAGAAACTGTTGGGCACGGGCACCAAAACACATACTTAACCCCTTTCCGAAGGGTCGAGACTGGCGGGGCGACCTCCTCTGCAGGCACTGTGGTAGGCGAGACCGGAGGGTCCCGGAAGATCACATGTTTTCCTTTGGTGGTCACGCGCTCCCCGCCCTTGGAGGCCATCTCCTCTTCATACCGCTTTTGAAACTCCAACAGTAGCTTCATTTCCACGGCCTCCTGCCTGAAGGACGAAAAGACCCTTAAAAGTAGGGGCCCTATACCCATATACTATGAATCCCTATATGGTATATGAACCTTAAACCCTTTTAGGCTTCATTTCCTCCTTAAGGTGTTCATCAAGTGAGGCCGAGGCGGTGTCCCGACTTGAGGATTGCCCCGAGACCGTCTGCGCAGGCTGCTCGCTCTGCTAGGCCACTTCGGTCTTAAACCCTAAATCCTGAGCCACCCTATTTAGGGTTCCAGCAACAAGGGTTCTTTCTAGAATTTAGATGGGTTCTATTTGGTTAGGGCCGTTTAGGGTTTGGGGCTCAAGGCCATCATGCTTAAATGGGCCGAAGGTTCTACTGCTAGATGTTCCAAACGTCCTTTGCCAATCCCAACCTCGAAATGAACAGCCGCTCATCCTAAACCTTGTAGTGAACCCCAGAAAGTTGGAACATGGCTGTAGGAGGATTAGTGCTAGGATCCCTTATACTTTACTTTAAGGGCATGAGGATAATGATGTTCCAACTTTCTGGCTTCTACTGTAAACCCGTACCCAGACACCCTCAGCCCCAGACTGCAAGCCATAGCACTAGCTCAAGCTTTCGGGTTTCGTAACTTCGGGGTCCGGGGTCCCAACCGCTCCTCCATCCGGCGCCAGGTTTTCCTGGCGATGCAGCATAGGGTTTAGGGCTTTGGATTTAGGGTTTAGGGCTTCAGGGTTTTAGGGTTTAGGGCTTTATGTGGGCCTCATGAAAAGGAAGTCATCTCTCTTCTACGCCAAATTGTAACTGGCAGTAATCCCAGTATATTTTGCTCCCTGAAACTGGGCTTTTAAGTAACCAGGGAGAAAAAAGTATAAACTTCTATTTCATAATGGTTCCTTTAAGAAAAAAGTATTAAAGTATGGTACTCCAATGCCCAGGAAAGCAACCCCAGGACTGTCGCGACCTGCGACAAAGAAAGCTAGACTTCAGAGTTTGTTTGGGCCACTTTCGCGGAATTCACCGAGGGTCATGCGACCCTAAACCACAAACTGCGGACGCTCAGAACCCTAAACCCCAGACCTTACAGCCTAAACCCTCAACCTCCATCGCTACGACCCCACTAGAGAACAGTCATCATATCAACTGCATGCTGCCGCACTCAATGACCAGTCTCATCCCGACTGCACCCCCAAAAAGCCCAGATAAATCCATATGGGTAGTCGTCAAAATTAGGGTCCCTTTTTGGGTCCCCATTATAATACGGCACCTATTATTTAGGGTACCCAAAAAGGGACCCTAATTTTGACAATTACCCATATAACAGCCGCATGAAATCTGTTGGAGTCCAAGTAACACAAGGACGCCTTCTAACAGCCTCGTCAGCAATCTTGCAAAAGTCTTACAGCACCATACAAAATCCCAGCATATAACATAAAAGACAGTGCAAACAAACACGTTTTCTGCAGGTGCTCCAGGAACGGCACTAGTAGCACTAAATACGACTGCATGAGAAAGCCCTAAAGCCTCACCAAACCCCTTAACCCTAAACCCCTAAATCCCCTAAAATCCCCTACACCCCTAAACCCCAAACCCCCTAAACCCCGAAACCCTAAATCCTAAACCCCTAAACACCCTGCATCTCCCAAATCCCCTGAGTCCCTACACCCCAATTGCTGAACTGTTCCCAAAGGGTCCTATATGTACTGTTTGGGGGATACTTCCCTAAATCATGATGGTGATTCCTAATATGGAAACCCTACATTCTACTGTATCGGTACATAGGAAATTACTCATTCAGCGCTGTCCGCCGTGCAGCATGCTATGAGCGCGGCTTGGGCAAGCTACACACCCTCAACGAGGGCAGCGCTTGAGTGCCTCGCAGAGCAAGAGCCAGCAGGAGAGCACTACGCTCGACCGAGTTCCGCCGAAGCTCGTCTTGCGAAGGAACAAACGATCGACGGCCTTTCCCGAGGCACTCTTCGCAAGGAAGTCGCTCTCCGGTCTCCCTGGTGTACAGGAGCCCCTGCCACAGAAAGTCACGCACTTCACCTCCCCGAGGGCGGTGCGAAGCAAGCGGCAAAGACACCCCTCGGTTCCAGGAACCGGAGGAAAATTGGAGACGAAACGGATCCGGCGCTGGCCTTCCGGAGGCTGCTGGACTTGCCGAGCGCCACGGCCGCACCAACAGACACGAAACGCACCTGTTTCGTCGGGATCGAAGCCAACCGGCACCATTTGCCTGCTTCCTGCCCTGACACGGCAGCCCAGCCGTCGTTGCCCGTCAGAACGTTTACTGTAGGGGCCGAAATAATTACCAAAACTATTTTGGGGGTTCCTGAATATAAGTATAGCAATTAGAAAGGGCCCCAAAACCCTATTCTAAGCATTAAGGCCCCTATATTTTATTAGTCCGGCACGCCACTTCTTCCGAGATGAGCCGGAGCCCGAACTTCAAGGCCCCTGGTGCAGCCCCTAAACCCTAAACCCTAAATCCTAAACCCTGAACCCTAAACCCTAAACCCTACACCCTAAACCCTAAACCTGACCAAAGAGTCACGCACGCCCCTAAGTCCCCTGAATCCCCTAGCCTAAGGCTCCATGTACCCATATGGGGTTCCGATAAGGGGTGCCTTTAAGGGTTCTATGAATCTATAAGGGTGGGGCTTTAGGGTTTACCCCCAAATCCCCCAAACCCCCTACACCCCTAATCCCCTGCTAAGTCCCCTAGGTCTCCCACCTCCCTAACTCACTGGCCCAAAACCCAAGGAAATAAAAGTTGAAACTTTCAGAATCGACTACCTTATAAGAACCCCAAAAGTTTAAAAGTTGAGTTTACAGCCAATAAGCTAAAACCCCTAAATCCCTAAATTCCCCCAAAGCCCTGGGGCCGAGGTCGAGGCCCGGAAGCAGAAGTTGAGATGCACGGGCCCGGGGTTTTGGCCCACGTCGCCTCGGAGTGTCGGGCCTACTGTTTAGGGTTCAGGGATCGGGGTTGAGGGATTAGGGTTTAGGGGGATTTAGGGTTCCTTAAAGGGCTGGCTCTACAAGGGGTCCATAGTAGGGTTCTATAATGTAGGGCTTAAAGTTTAGGGTTCAGGGATCGGGGTTGAGGGTTTCTATTTTTTGTGTTTAGGGTTTAGGGGACGTAGGGGATTTAGAGTTTAGGGCTCCAGGACTTGCTTCCTCTGGTCTTGAGTTCATATACCTCCGCCACTTTAGGCTCTGAGTTTAGACATACACGGAAGAGTAGAATGGGGTACAGTCGGGTGTTGGCGGGCCGAACAGCTGGGCATTTGCACCAGAGGCTGCGAAACCTCGGCGAGGGTTCTAAGATTAAAGCATGGCCTAAAAAAGCAACAACATCCTTGAACCTGAAACCTTGGCCCCACGAGCTTAGGATTCATAATAAACCCTCAACCCTAAACCCTCATAACTCGTGTCTGGGGGGGGGCACCAGGCTCAGAATTCGGATGTCAGCTCGGGAAGTCTAGCGCTCAAGCAGTTCAGAAACAGCTTGACTAAGGTTATACAAGACTCTTATTGTTATCATGACCATTAGTGTTGTTATTGTTATGAGTACTATCATGATTCGTATTATTGCTTTTTTCAGGTTATTGTTGTTATATCATATTGGGAAATACAGGACATGATGCTATCATGTTATGTAGTTTAAGGTTTCAGGTGTTGAGGATACGATTTAGTTCAAGACCCAGGTATAAACTATGTAGGAACTTCCAACCCCTATGCCACATGGGCCCTGAAGGACAGGCATTCTTAGGGATATCCGTTGAGGGTTACAGGGTCAAGGGCTTAGTGCCATTTGCGGTTGATGCGAAAAATGATCTCAGACTCGTCGAAAGTACTTCACCCTGCACCTCCGCTCTTAACCCAAAGGGCCTACAGGCCCGAACCATCCTAAACCCAAGCCCCAGACAGCTTCCGTTGCGAAGTGACGCTTGGCTCGGCGTATGAGGGCTAAGGCTTTCGGCTTTGCATGTCGGGCTCGGAGTTCAAGGTAGACCCTACTTGAAGGGGCAGGGGACTTAGTAAGGTTCCTAAAGGGCTCCTTAAAGGGATCTATAGGGATCCTTAAAGGGATCTATAGGGTTTAGGGTTTAGGGTCTACTTGAAGGGGCAGGGGTCAGAAATGCTCGGCTTCCCGGCCACTAGCGTAGGCGCATGCAAGGTCCTTCAGGATGTGATCGGGTGCACTGGAGCGCGGGAATTGAAACTTGCTGCTTTATAGCACCCTTAAACCCTAAACCGAAAACCCGAGCCGAACCATCCCCACAGTCGCCATACCCTAAACCCTGAACATGTTGAGGCCTGGGCCGTACTCCGGCCCTGGGACAGAAATCGTATATGCAGGTTTATGGGGTAGAGGGCTTAGTCGATATGCTTAAGCAAAAGGGGAGCGCCTTAGCGCAGAAGACAAACACCAATGGAAGGGAGAAACCCTAAACCTTAAACCTTGTAAACTCCAAACCGCAACCCCTGAACCCTAAACCCTAGCGGTCCACATCGCCCAATAGCGCCGTGGCCGGGAACTCGATGCTCGGTGGAGGCAAGTCCTGGCGAAACCGCGGTCTTTAGGGTTTAGGGTTTAGGGAACCCTAAACCCTAAACCCGGGGTTCCTTCAAGGGTTCCTTTAAGGAGGGGCTTTTAGGGTTTAGGGTTCCCTTAAGGGCTTTAAGGTAGGGGTTTAGGGTTGAGTTAGGGTCTAGGAAACAAGGTCCCGCTGTTCTGTATTGGATAGTTTGTCAACAACAAACTTTTCTTGACCACAAAGCAGAGGAAAAAGGGCCCACTGGAAGACTTTGAGGCAAAGTACCCAGAGCCTCCCAAACCCCTTAATTAAGGAATATACCTTAAATCATATTCGGGATCCTATCATAACTTAAGGTATATTCCTTAACTAAGGGGTTTTGGAGGCTCTGGATAAAGAACTTTGGGCTCTGAAACTTGGGGCTTCGGACGTGCTCGGGTGTGGGCTAATGTAGGAACCTGGTTAAGAAACCCTGGGCCGATAACCCCAAAATAGTAGGGTTCATATAAGGAGCCCTAATAAAGGCCCAAGGTTTCTTGATCAGGTTCCTACATTAGGTTCAGGGTCCAGGAATTAATTAGGAATTGAGACGGCTAGCTGATAGAGGGATGTAGATGTTTGGGGGGCTAGTGGTGTTTTGAGGTAGAGCCTTCAACTTGGCTTCTATGGCTTGCGCAGTGTGAATGGGTATAAGGCATCCAATGTAGATGCTAAAGACATCTGAAGGTGCGTAGGCCAGTGCAGGGAGCTGCCGTACAGGGTTGGGGGCATGTGTGTTTGTATGACAGGGCCTATAGAGTTCTGCAATTAGCAGTGTAATTTTCGCCCAGAAACGGGTCAGGACTGCATTGACCCTGAACCCTAAACCCTCGACCAGTAACAGAAGGTTGGAGACTCCTGTGTTAGGGCCAGGGGTTCATGGAATGTATACAATCGGTTTTTGGAGCGTCTGTGTAAGGTTTGTACTCTGGTTTTGGGTGTGATTGGGGTTTAGGTTTATAAGCTGTAGCCTAGTTTCCTGCTGCGTTCGGGGGATGAGAGCTTCGGCTCTAGCGAAAGATGTTCAATGGAGCATCTCAAACTACAGCACCAAACCCGCGTAAGGTTTGTTCATGAAATCCTCCTCGTGAATCTGTCTGCTTGCATGTCCAATAGAAAGTTTCTATAAACATAGTTCCCGAATATAGCATCACCTTCAGTTTTTGCGTCGTTCGCTGGAATGATCTAAGCATCCAGAGCGACTGCTTCTTTCAACCCGTCATGACTCACCTGCGACACGAACCTTTCTGTCAAGAATCGGTCTTCTGGCGAATAGGGGGTCGCGTTTGCTGTGAAACCGAGCTGCGGCGAACTGCTGCAGTGCCCAGAAACTCCAATATCCCTTGATTAATGAATAGGTGTATCCTTTAAATAAGGGATATTGGAGTCTCTGGGTGTGAGGATCCTAAACGACGTAGCAATGTAGCAACGCTCTAGGCTTTGGCTCTGGTGTTTCGTCTAACTTCGGGGTCAACCAGGAGCCTTTCAAGCACCCCTTAATAGAGTCCTTATGGCCCTTATAGCAGTGGGTCTTTGGAGTATATTTTAAGGTAGTTGGGGGGTCTAGGAATAACGAGGACTAGAACAGCTCCATCGAAGAAGCTTTGAATGCCTGTAACCGCCATAGCCTTGCCAACGGCAGCACATCTATCGAATTTGGCAGGAATCGTACCGGAAGGGTCCCAAACCCCAAAACCCTAAGTTTTAAGCTCGACACCCTAAACATTTTTTTCATCTTCGGCGATCCGTGTCTTTCTCTCAAGCCCCTACGAACCCCGCCCCCAACAACAAAAACAATGACTGTACGCTTGGCCTCCAGAGTCCCAGAAACAGCACCCTACACCAGCCTCCGTCTGTCTGTGTCTGTCTGTGTCTGTCTGTGTCTGTCTGTGTGTCTTGTCCGTCTGTCTGTCTGTCTGTGTCGTTGTCTGTGTCTGTGTCGCTGTCTGTGTCTGTGTCGCTGTCGCTGTCGCTCTCGCTCTCGCTTTCTCTCTCTTTCTCTCTCTCTCTCTCTCTCTGTCTCTCTCTCACTCTCTCTCTCTCTCTCTGTCTCTCTCTGTCTCTCTCACTCAAGATATAAATATTTCATATATATATATATGTATACCTGTTGGAGAATATATGCATGCACACATACATACATACTTACATACATACATACATACATATGTATATGTACATATAGATATACATACACACACCCAGTATACAATCCTAACGCTTCGCGAACCCCAAACCCTAAAACCTGAACCCCTATATACCGAAAGCTGAGGCAAGCTCGGATCCTCAAAGAATGCNGTTAGTGCTGGTAGCAAGGGCAAACGCATATGCAATCTTGCGTATGCCTTTGATGACAAGCCGAGCATTTTGAACTGCGGCAGCCACCGCTACAAGCGCTTAAACCTCCAGCCATGATCCCAAACCTGCCACCACCAACCCGCTATCCCGGAACATACAACCGTAATTCCGTTTTTGTGGACCTGAAGGCTATACCCCCCTTAGAACCATCATAAAAATACTATTGTTTATATTTTCTGGGGTTTTATATGAACAAAGATAAAACACCCAATTCCTCAGAAGACTATAGAGGGACCCTCCTGGTGAGGCAAAACGTCCCTTGGGCTTCCGAAGAGAGCCAGGCCGGTGATTGGGTTTAGGGTTTTAATGTAGGAACCCGATTAAGAAACCCTGGGCCTATAAACTCAAAATAGTAGGATTCATAGAAGGAACCCTAATAAGGGCCCAAGGTTTCTTAATCAGGTTCCTACATTAAGCTCCAACAACAATCGGGCGAAGGATGAACAAATACATCGGGGCATCTGTGCTTCAGGCACTGTACATACCGCACTAGGCTTGACGTGTACGGGTTGCGTATAGGATCTGATATCAGTAGTACAGTATAGGCCCCAGAACTCCTAAACCCTATTCGAATTCTTCCGGCCCCTACCCTAAACCCTAAACCCTAAACTAAGCTCCAAAAGCTTCTTCCCTTAGCCCGATGCCTTGAGCAAATATCCCCAAAAGAAGAAGTACCTCTGAGCCCAAAGCCTAGCATATAGCTTAGTTGCTGAGTCCTTTAAGTGCTTCCAGGGTCCCTTCTAGGGTTCCTTTATAGCTTAGTTGCTGAGTTCATAAGCCCCAAAAAAGTGTAGACTTTTAGTGTTATAGTGGGTGATATTATCCCAAAAAGTGTAAAGTGTATCCACTCAGCTACTAAGATAGTGGGTTACGACCCCTGAATCAAACGGTCGAACCCTCAAAACGGTACCGTAGGTTTTCGGATCCCCAGGTAGTTACTAAGGGTGTCTTCTTTTCCAGCTAAGGTTTAGGAGCAATCGCAAAAAGAACAACATGCTGGTGGACCAGAAATGGCATAAAACCCTTCGACGGCCTATTCTCAAAAATGCGCTTATAATTTCGCACTGGTAGGATGTAGGATTGTGTTGATTTCATTGTTCCGGCGCCCGCCGGCGACCGGCTCGAATTTGCGCCTCAAGCGCTTTGAAGGCGTTCTAGTGCCCGGTGCGGAGAGGCAGGTGCAAGCTTTCGCAAAGGATTCCCAGCTTTGTTGGGGTCCGACGGTGTTCCCTATGCCTCCAGGGACCCTATTATTGTTGTGTCCTTGAGTGGTCTAGGGCCCTAACTATGATCGGTCCTTGCAAGGATAGGGTTTACCAGACTGATTATATTTATAGGGTTGATGAGGGTAGGGATTTCCGCGCAAGCCCCGCAGTGCTCTTGCATCTTTCCCCGGTCAGGCGGCTAATTCCAGGTGGGAAAGCCCACCACGTACCAAAGGAAAATCTTGGCATTGCCTGGCTTCGGCTGAATCGGGTGCTATGAGAGTTTCCGATAAATTAGGGGTACTTTATTTTGAGGTACTTATAATAAGGATCCTACTATTTAGGGTACTATATCAGGGTCCCCTATTTTCGGAAACTCCCTTATGGAAGGGCCTTGGAGGATTTTGAGGGCTTTACGAAATTTGGATATAGGGGTGTCTGGTATAGCATGGGGATTAGGCCCTTGTGCTCGTTTTGAAGGTCCCATAAACGAACTAGAAGGCCAAGTGGAAGACCTTACTTATGTGCTGAAGGAACACCAAGGCTTATAGGAATGGGGCCAAGGGTTTCTGAAGGGTATCTAGCGTTTCAGTCGAATGCGGCCGTAGCGTCCAGGTCTTGCTCTACGGATGCCTGAACCCCCACCCCCCACCCCGAAAACCCATCATGCACAAGCAGATAAGCTCCTTTAACACTGCCTCCTGAAACCCAAAGACAGCGTCTACCCCTTGCGAGGCCCCTGAGCATCCGAACGAACACGGCCCTAAACCCTGAGCACTAAGCACCCTTACACAGCCTCAAAACCCTAAGCCCGCAAAAGCCTGTAGAAACCCTCATGGAAACCCCAAAAGCCCTATGAACCCTTACCCGAAACCCCAACCCGTCAAAACCCACCCGACCCGGAAAAAAAAACTATGAAGCTTTATAGAACCGCAACACTGTGCGAATCTACGAACCCTTATAGAAACCCATAGCCCCCTTCAACAAAGCAACAACAAAAACCTACGAACCCTCATAGAATGCCGGGCCTCACTCAGCTTCTGCTTCCGCTGGCTCCGGCGGTGGCGGCGATGGCGGCGAGGGCGGCGGCGGCGCCTCGAAGCAGTCGACAGGCGGCTCCTGAGGGCCAGGGTTTGGGGTTTAGGGTTTAGTTTTTTTTTTTGAACCCTCGTGTCTTTTCAGCCTTGCAGCCTCCGGACTACCATGTTGGTTGAGGGAGTGGGGCTCCTCCACCTGCCACAAACTCGCAAGGGGATTCACCACCAACACCACCAACAAATCCCCATATCATACCTCACGCCACCTAACACCCCGCATGATGGAGGAGTCCCAGCAGCCAGACGACATGACTTCCTGTGGGTACATTACAACATGCCAGGGTTTAGGGTTTACGGTTTAGGGTTTCGGGGGTTTTAGGGCTCATAGGGTTTACCTTAACCCAAATACCTTAACCCCGAATAACCTACCTTTTTAAGAACTCATATAAGGAAATCGTAATAAGGAGCCCTAAAAAGGTAGGATATTTGGGGTTAAGGTAGGGCTTGGGGTTTAGTCTTCTTTTTTCAACATGGTGTTTAGGGTTTGAAGCCTTTACATTTATCGGGCCTTGTGGGTTTGGGGTTTAGGGTTTGGGGTTTACGGACCCTTAAATGTGGCATGTTCTATTGAATGACGTTCTGACTTTTTTGTGGTTAGGATTCCCAAAGAAGAAACTATTTAAGGCAACCAAAACAGGCACTACATTTAAGGGTCTAGGCGGGGTCTGAGCGGGACTTAGGGGGTTACGTGTTTCGGGTCGAAAGCTTAGGGGTTTGGGAGGCTTCGAGGCTTCGAAAGGGTAATCTAAGGGTCCAAGTATTCAAATAGCACATACTTTGGCTTTGGCCTCAAAGTACCTATATAGGGACTACTTTAAGGCCAAAGTAGATATTATTTGGATACATGGACCCTTAGGTGTAGGGTTTGTAGGGTTCTGGGATTTGGGGTTTAGAGCGGTTTTGAGCTCAGGGTTCCTATGTGGTTGAAAGTGGAAGGGTGTAGAGTCCATAGGCTCTCAGGGCGAAGCGTTTTAAAAGGCATGTAGCTAAAGCCCGAACCCTAAACCCTAGACCCACAACCCTAAACCTTAGACCCAAAACCCTATTCCCCAAACCCTAAATCCTATACCCTAAACCCAAAAAGCCCTAAACCTCCTGAACCCGAAATCGAAGCTCTTGAACATGGCATGGTGGGGGGGGGGTTCTTGGGAGTGAGCATTTGGGAGTTTCCGAGAATTAGGGGTACCGTATTATGGGATCCTTATAATAAGGATCCTACTATTTAGGGCACTATATATAGGGTCCCCTATTTTCGGAAACTCCCATTTGCGTTAAGATATTGTTTAAGGCCTGGAGGTTTTTTGGGTTTTGGAATAGAAGATTTTCTAGGGGCTTCGGGAGTAGCGCGTTGGGGCTCAGGGTAAAACTATTCTGCCATACCGATATAGCTACCCTTCACAGGCCTACTCACTAGGTCCCCTCTCGTGCAAGCAAGCCCTGACACTCTCAAGCGGGACGCCAGAAGGAAGCCGGCCGGTTTAGGGTTTAGGGTTTAGGGTTTAGGGTAAGGAAGCCGGCAAGAACTCCAATTCAACCTACCACCACTCAAGAAACTCACACAAGAACCGTTACACTTAAACCCGGAAAGACTCACAAGCCCCAAAGCACCCTTCTAGAACCCATAAGTTAGATCGCCATTAAACCCTTGAGCCCAAGGAATGTAACCCTCCCGCCAGTGCTCCTCTTGAGCTTTAGGCGACTCCTCCGAGACGCTTGCTCAGTTTGTTTCTTATCGGGTCCTTATTCTGTGGCTCGGCTCAGGCTGCCGGCGCCTAGCATGTTCGTATACTTGGAGGTTCATGGGTGATTTTTTAAGTGGAGTTACAAGTAGGATAACTATAACTCGTATTGGGACACCGACATGTATAACTGGTACTCCTACACAGGGATTCGCAAGTCATCAACTACAAATTAAACTTCTGCTACCCTGCAATTCCTCCAGAGCCCAATACCCCTGAATGAACGCATAAACCTTGAATTATTGGGGCCCAGGGGTGGGCGTTATATTGTGTGAAGCCTATGCACTTGATTAAGAGTGATCTCTCCGGATAAGGGGCATCAGACTATAACTACAATAAGGACCCCCCAAAAATAGTTAGGCCCCTATAGTATCTTGTAGGGAGTTGGGGCGACGGGGCCAGAGGAAGGCCTGTCAAAGGAGACACCCAGGAGTACTTCCAAAGTTTGGGCCGGAGAGATTTGGACTTGAGGTCTAGTTTAATTAAGGCACGGACGAGGGGAAGGAGAGTTTAGGGTTGAGGATTAGGCTGATCTTCGTCAGCATCAAGGGCAAGTCGCCCGCCGATGAACGATGTTCCCGCACAGCAGGTGCCGATGATGCCCGCCTCTGCAGGTCATACTCCATCTCACTCAGTGCAGAAGCCGCCAGGTAAGGATCTCGATGTGGTAAACTTTTTGGAAAGGGCGGTGGTTTCAAGCCCATGCGCTCCAGGTGAGGCGGCGGGTAAAAATCATACCACCTTTCAGCCATTCTGTAGGCATCGCAGAGATTCTGGGCTTCCTCAGGCTTGCCTGTGCCTCAGGATACCCTTGGCAGCATATCCAGGAAATCACGACTTATGGCTGCAGGTACTTAGTACTCAGATTCAGGCGACTGCGCTTGAGAAAGGGCTCGGATCGTCTACAGGTAATGTAGTTCTCAGAGCCAGCACAAGACATGTGAACGTGATAATGAGTTAGTGAAAGAAGCGCTAAGAATCAACAGAACGCACGGCTACGGCTAAACCCAAAGTCCTGAACCTGAAATACTAACAGCTCGAAACCCATGAATCCTAAACCCGGCACGCGACATCTTATCAATGCCAAAACCTTCAGTTGACTCTAACCAGCCGTCCTCGCGGTGCGTGCGCCGAGCAATCTCTGCACCCACGAAATGCCTCCCAACTCGGTGCTATAGGGGCTTTGACAATCTAGAATAGGGCTGTAGATACTATTAATTGATTGACTGTAATTCGTAATTCCCATGTCATTACATGGGGGCTGTTAACATATTATCTACTACCCGAAGGACTTGTGGAGTGGACCTGTCTGGAATTGCGAGAGTTCAGGAATTGAGGTTTGGGGTTTAGCTTCGAGGTGGCTTCGGCTCTACTGGGTTTATGCTTTGCACCCAGAGAATCCTGAGACCTCCGAAAAGGGCCCGAAAAAAGCACACAAGCAAAAATAAGGATAGGGATATCCCGCCCATTAAGGTAGGGATATCCCCTTAAAAAGCTTATGCTTATGTGCTTTTTGGGTCCCTAACTGAAACCCTCTTAAATCCTGAACCCAGCACCCTGAGCCCTAAACCCCGGAAGCTCAACCCACACCGAACACACAACGCGCTGGAACACCTTTGAAGCTTTGGATGTCGTAGAAAACTTCGTGTAGGGTGTAGGGTTCAAGGTTAAGGGGGAACCTTGCAGAACCACCTGAAGGAACCCTAAACCCTAAAGCCTAAAGGAACCCTAAACCCCCGAAGCGCGAAATCAGCGAGGGCCGCTGCTTGCCTCACCGTTTCGATGCCGGGCCCCACCATGGTCAAACCACGTCGGAGTCGAACCTCAGAGGTCTTTTCGTGGGCTTCGGTGTAGGTCTTTGGGCCGTTGGGGCTCCTTTAAGGGCTGCTTCAAGGGATCTCTAAGGAATGTTGGGGCCCCTTTGAGGGGACTATAGGGTTCTACACGAGAGAGTTACCTACTCTGCTACTAGGGTTTTGTAATGGCTTCTTGAAGGGTTGCTTTTGGGCTGTGCTGAGGACGTCTGTCAATGTTTTGTTTTGGAGCGGGGGGTTGTTAGAGGTTTGTATATGCTGCTTGATCATGAAAAAGAACCCGCACTTTGCTGGATCCTTCTTACGTTTTTCACGGGGCACAGATCACTTTGTATAGGACTTTCTTTCAGCACAGTGAGTTGGCAGAGTTGTGTAAGGATCTGTATATGGTTCGTCAGGCAGCAGGGGTTTTATCATATGCAAGCTTCTTGTTCGGATCGTTTAATGGTATTACGGCAGTCGTATGCGAAACATCAATCATAGCGATAGCCGTGCTAGCAGAAGCGGACTGCAATATGCTCTGTACAACTCTTCCTTAAACAACACTCGTAGCCACAAGCCTTAAACTCTGAAACTGCAAGGCCATATAGGAAACTACCAACCCTACAGTGCACTTAAACGTAGCGACTTTATAAACTTATGCTATGAATCCTTAACAACCCCGTGCATTGAAAATTAAACCTTAAAGCGGTTTCGGATAATATCGTCCTAAACCCTAAACCCTAAACCCTAAGTCCTCTTTAAAGGCACCCTCTTGGGACCCGGCGACTCCTTGTTTTCCCACGCCGATGCCCGCATCGACGGCCTTTTTTAGCTCTCAGCGCTCTTCTCTTCTTGCCGGCTTAAACGGTTTAGGGTTTAGGGTTTACGGTTTAGGGTTCCCCAAAGAGTGTTATATAAAGGGCCACTATCTGCAAGAAGTTTAGGACTCAGGACCATCGTTTGGGTGGGGTCTAAGGTTTGCCCTATCGGGCTGAATGTCGGACAAAGCCCTGCAGCCAAAGGCGCATTGTTCGCCACGTTGCTGACGCTCTTCCGCAGCTTCTTCCCGGACTCCTACAAGACTGTCTGGTTCTTAGTAGGGAATGGGGGAATGGATCCCTATGATAGTCCCTTAAGGTCCCCTACAGTAGTCCCAATAACCCATTCCCCCATTCCATACTAAGAACCAGACAGCCTACGAAGAACCCTAAACCCCTATAGTAACCCTTTAGTAACCCTGAAAGGGACCCCATTCCCTACCAAGAACCAGACAGAAGAACAGGCTCGCGAATCGCGGGCTTCAGGGTTTATGGGATTTAGGGACTTTTTGGCTCTCTTGTTTCAAGGCTCCGAGGACTCATATTTGGGCTTCTGGGCTCCTATGGCATCAGATACCTTAACCTGCCAAAACCTACTTAGTTGTAGGTTCTTGTTGTACACCCTACTAGGGAATGTATAGGGACCCTGCAAAAACTTAGGTTCTGGTGGGCTAAGATAACTCAAGTCTTTGGGGCAAGTTCGAGTCGTTGGGTAACGGTCCAAGCTCTCAACACGTGAATGATGGATTGCGGAAGACTTCTCTTGGCTAAGCGTCCCATGTATCCAAATAGTATATAATATACTTTGCTATATGTAGGGACTACTCTAAGGCCACGGACCCTTCTGGGGTTACACCACCTGACTATTTGCAGGGCTCATGTTTCTTCTCTTCAGAGAGTCCAGCATGGGGCTCTGGGCAGAACGAACATCATACCCTAAACAACTAAGGCCCCCAACCCGGTTCTATAAGGTTTCCTCTAAGGGCTACTACAAGGGCTAATTTCGGGAAGATCCTATAAACCCCTCCAGCCATAAATCCAAGGCCCTGCTAAGATCCTAACATCCCCCAACCCTGAAACCTAAACCCTAAGATCCTAACATCCCTAAACCCTAAACCCTAAACCCTGAAACCTAAACCCTAAGATCCTAAGATCCCTCAATTCCCAAGGAAGACCTGAATCGTCTTGTCGATCGTATCCCGGTTTCGCTTCAAGAAAGGCGACACGAACCTCAGAGCGTGGCATCCGTTTGGGGTGGAATAAACGAGCAAAATTAGAATGGGTAATTATATTGCACGAGCATTCCTCCATGGAGCCCTAAGGAAGAGTATAAAAGAGCAAAATTAGAATGGGTATTTTACACTTACACCCTTAAGGAGCTCTAAGGAAGAGTATCCGCACTTAGTGCGACCTCTACAGTAGGTTCGAGGATTTGAGTTTACGTTTATGCTTAGGGCTTAGGGCTGAGGGTTTGCAGGGTTGCAACACATTTCTGTTTGTTGCCTTGCCTCCCTACCTATTTAAGATTGGTTAACTCCTAGAGAAGCTACCTGGGAGAATGCCGAGGAGTCGGTCTCTTTGCGGAGTTGGTCTGATCAATAGTCTAGACCCCTGATCTACCCAACCACTACATCCCTCAACCAACGCACATAACAGCCCGCAAACAGTACGGAAGACAGTATCAAGTACGGTCTCCATATTTTGTCTCCCTTGAACTCCCGATGCAAACTAGGTACCATTCATAGCCATATATAGGGTTTGTAGAGAGGAGGCATAAGCAATCCCGATAATTACGGTCCATAGACATGGCGTCCCTTAGCGGCCATGGAGCAACGGAGGCACTTAGGACCCTTTCAGAGTCATGCCAAGCAGCCAATTGTACACATGGTTCGCACCACGCGTCTGCGGCACATACCTGCGCATTTCCCAGAGCCTCCAAAACCCCTTAATTAAGGAATATACCCTAAATCATGGAATATACTGAATATACTTTAAATCATAATAGGATCCCTAATATGATTTAAGGTATATTCCTTAATTAAGGGGTTTTGGAGGCTCTGGGTTCTTGGCGGACCTATCGCAACAGCTCCCGGTCCCATATGACTCCAAAGGCTCGTAAACCCCAAGACCCTGATCCCTAAACCCGACACCCTAAATTTCCCATATAAGGAGAGTCCCGCAAATCTGGGTCTCCGGGCTAATCTCGCAAGCTTTGAACCGGGCCCATAACCTCAATCCTGCTTGATAGACATCGTTGGGGTTTACCAGGACATATCCAGAGGGTAGTTGAGGGGTTTGGGTGGGCTTGGGGTTTGGGGCTGTCATCCTCGACCCTTTTGTAGGGGTACCTAGTGTTGTGGTTAGCATCTGCAAGAAATGTAGGTGCCCGAAAAACCTGGTAGAGTGTGACCCTGTAGGGAGTTTGGGGTTTAGCTTGATGCATGCGAGCTGCAGATACATGAGCGTGCCAAGCTTCAACGGGTAGTAGAAGGGAACCCACACGACGACGTAGTAGAGAAGGCATTCGAAGGAAGTGATGGCCGCCACCACGATCCAGTAGGTGAGCCAGAACTGCATGCCTTAAATATAGCAGGTGAAACCATATCCTTGCTCAAGTCTGCTGAAAGGTCTATTATAGAGGCCTGAATAACTAGATGAGTTTTTTGGGGTATAGTGTAATGCTGTGTAGTGCATGACCCGTAAGGACTAGCATTGAAAACATTGCAACGCCTGTTGTGAATATTGGATCCACATGTTGTGAATATTGGATCCACAGGAAGAGCCCAAACAAAGCAGCTGAAACGGCCAACTGCACCCTAACAAAACTTGCCTGCCTAAGGCCTTGTACCATCACATCATGACAAGGAGCCCAGACAGGAAGGATATGGAGCCCAGGTACCCAATGGCCTTAAAGCAGTCCCTCTATGGTCAGGCGTCTGGCGTTCCGTGCCCCCCCCCCCCCCCC
>BGNK01000785.1:37863-61950 GCA_003297005.1 Symbiodinium sp. clade A Y106 | reverse complement strand
CTTTTAGAAAAAATAGACAGGGCCCTATACCTATATCCCTTAGTAGGAAGTATTTAAAGAAGGTCCACTAACCGGTCTGTAAATTCTTTTGGGGGAACCATCAAAAAGGACAAGGCTGTTACCCTAAACCCTAAACCCCTTAACCCCAGACTCGAGACCTCTACACCCTAAACCTTAAAACCACCCTTAGGGTAGGGTCTTTGGGGTCCAAGTACCTAATAATCATATACTCTCTTAAATATTGAGCTACTTAACTACTATTCTAAACCCAAGTACCTAATTCTTGGGTCCTTTGGACCCTTAGGGTAGGGTCTTTGGGGTCCAGGAAATGCTTGCCAAGTCTCCGGAGGCTTTGCGGTACACATTTGCGTTGTCGTCCTTGGCCACACGAGCACGCACTGGTCTTGCTATTCCCGGAGGCTCCAGTTTAGGGTTCTGGGTTAAAATTTAGGGCCTAGAGGGTCCATATATACTCTATGGAATTATACCCCGAAATCCATAATTCAGATGGTCTTTTGGGAACTATGCTGGGCTTTTGCTTTACGTAACCAAGGAGAAAAAAGTACGAACTTGTCTTTCATAATGGTTCCTTTAAGAAAAAAGTAGTAAAGCATGGTACTCCAAAGCCCAGCATAATTCCATAGTGGTAGTATACATGGCATGAGCCACTGGGATTACCGTCCGGACGCAGCAGTTTCCCTGAGTCCACAAGGTCTTTTAGGGTTTAATGTTTAGGGTTTAGGGGTTTAGGGTTTAGGGTGTTTCTAGGCTCATGACCCAAAACGGTCCAAAAGCAGAATCATTGACATACTCCCCTCCAAAATCTTCCCCAACATCTATATTGTATCCGGAAGAACACTTTCCCTAGGGATCTAAGGACTCATATGGGTGGTAGTCAAAATTAGGGTCCCTTTTTGGGGTACCCTAAATAGGCTATTTTGATCTCTAGGGCTATTACAGGTTAGTATTACCGACATTTAGACACCTCAAAGCTGTAAACCCAACAGGTCCCAATTCTAGAGTCGGGTCTTGGTTAGATTATAGTACAGGTCATGTTGGCAAACTTTCTAGGTTTCTGAGCAAACCCTATAGAATAAGGGTACCCTTTTTCCTAATCTTCGGCTTGAATAAGGGGGCCCGAAAATAAAAAGGGCAGCAAAAGGGTGCCACTCAGGAACCTATTTTTATCTGGCCTCTACATTGAAGCCCGCAACTCCAAGGGCTCTTCCGTTTCACGGCGAGCCGCGCCGTCCTTGAGATTCGCAAACTCCTCCACAGCCTCTCAGCTTGAGTCACTCCGAAACCCAGGCATGCCGCTAGCGTGGATTTGTTCCGTGTCGGGTAAGAGGGTTTGCAGGTGCTATGAGGGCTTCTACGGGTCGCCATACCAATCAGGAGAGTAGATATCCACAAACACCTGCCACCGGTTCGGCTCTCAACAAAGGATTGATGAAGGTTTGTTCCTTATTGGCAGTAGCATTAGGTGGCCTACTATACATAAACTATATCGTGTGAGCGCAGAGTGTTCATTATGGTTCATTACGAGGGCATCTATATTCGTAAGATAAGACTATCTACTCCCACAAAAAGTAGCCTACAGCTCGCATGGCCCTAACCCGTTGGGCTCTGCATAAGGAGAACATGCTGCCTGCCTATCCATATGAACATGTCCGGTGCAGGATTTACTGTTCATGGAAATACATAGAGAAACCAACATCTCTGAAATCTCACAGTGCAACAATCCAGCGCCCCCCCCCCCCCNGTTTGGTAGTGTTTGGTCGGTTTAGGCTCTAAGGGGCTTCGCATATGGGCGGGTGGGGGGGGGGGGGGGGGGGGGTTGGTGGCGAGGGTGTTTTGAGGGGGGTTGGTTTTTTTATTTTTTTATAAGAAAGAAAAACACAGAGAAACCCACCTCCCTTAAAACCCCCCCGGCAACAACCCCCCCCCCCCCCCCCCCCCACCCGCCCATATGCGAAGCCCCTTAGAGCCTAAACCGACCAAACACTACCAAACACCCAGTCTCTCCCTAAACCCCCAACCCTATCAGACCATTCTGGCAGCCTTGAAAGACTCGAAGGCGGGAAACGCCACGCCGAAGAGAGTGCACCTCGAGAAAAAACAGCTACATAGGTTACTCGCTCAAGTAGGGTCCCTTTTAGGGTCTTTTTGAAAACGGGTATCGTATTATCTTTGGGACCAAAAAACGCACACCAATTTGGAGAACTACCCATATAGGAGCTATGGGGGATTGACCATATACTGCGCAGGGCTGTCTGGGGGCTGGTAGAGGCTTCACACCATCCATCTGGCAATGAGCCGGTGCATGCCATTGCCATTGCCTCCCCAAAGGACACCTGCGCCCAGGCCCGTGGCACATCGCTGAAGCGAAATGTTCCAAAGCTGATGTGTGGCGCGTACCTCCAGCNTGATACGGCGACCACCGAGATCTACACTCTTTCCCTACACGACGCTCTTCCGATCTGGCCGAATCTCGGCTGCCTCACCCGAGCATTGAAGTTGGGGTGGAGTTCCTGCCGACGAGAACTTAGGGTGAAGGCGTTAAGCTTTAGGGACTTAGGGTTTGGGGTTTAGGTTAGGGGGCTTAGGGGGTTGAGGGGTTTTAGGAGCTAGGGCTTAGAGTTTGCGGGTTTAGGGGTTGGGATGTCGGGTTTACGCACCATATACCAGTGAGGTTAAGGGCTTTGGGCTTAGGATTTGGGTCGTTGCTGTGATTCAGAAGGCTTCATAAGATTCATACGGAACTATAGATGCTGTCTGCTTACATGTGTAGTTAGCTGAATTCGGCACGCTCGACACTTGAGGCTTTATGCTACATGTCCATACCTAAGCTCAGAAGTGCAAAATCCTGAAATGCATGCTCAATGGCCTGAAAAAACCTAATGCCGACACCCTAAACCCGAAGAGTATCGGAAATGGATCCGGTTCCGAGTCTCACTCCGCCCTGTCTGCAGGCAGAAAGACCACAGTTTGGGCTTTGGGCTTAGCGTTTAGGCTTTAGGGTTTGGGCTTAGATGGCTTAGGGTTTAGGGGGCCTTTTTTGGGGGGTAGGCGTTTGGGCTTCGGGTTTCGGGTCGCGGGCTTCTGTTTTAGAGCTTTTTTGACTGGGGATCCTCGATGCAAGTCAAGTCGGACATATCACGGCAACTCCCCACATCCCTTCTCACCATAAGCCTGGTAGATAATTACCCTAAACCCTAAACCCCAAAAAACCTGAAACTCCCTAGACCCTGAACCCCTAAACCCTAAGCCTAAGCCCCCAGAATTCTTGGTAAACCTCACGGACCCAGATTTCTAAACCCCTCAACCCAAACCCAGACTGGAAACACTCAAGGCAAACCACAATCCTTCGAGCCAACAGTGTAAACCTGCTATGAAATCAACAAACCACAGGAAGCTCTACCAGGGTTTCGGGCTTAGAGTAGGGTTTAGGGTTTGAAGTCTTAGGGTGTAGCAATTAGTGCTTAAGGTTTCGGGTAGGGTCTTGGGTTGAAGGTTTAGGGTATAGAAGGCTGTGGGTTTAGGGCTTCCCAAGACTCACATGACACCATGTATTTGGGGTTTAGGGTTTAAGGTTTAGGGTTCAGGACCTTAACAGCTTTGTCGGGGGCACACGAGCTGGCCGCCGATGCCGTAAAGCAGGAACGTGGCGGCCAACAAAAGGAAGCCAACACCCACGACGACCTGGGATGTGAGTTACGTTGCTACTGAAGCTTTTTCAGTTTAGGGCTATCAGGTTTTAGGGCTCCAATACCCGAACGAAATCGTCGGGTTGTACGTCCCAAAACCTGTACTGAGAATAGCCTTTGGTACCGAGAGCTCTACTGTTTGAGAAGTGTTTGCATGGAACCCTAGATTAAGATGCAGGCTACGTTCCAAGCCCTTAACCCTACAGTCAGGCTGCGCAGCATCGAAAACTTAGGCCGACAACCAGACCCAGCACACCTTGTTTAAGCCGACATTTTGCCCCTAAACAATGAACCCTAATGCCCCATAACCCTGTGTCAACCATGAGCTTGAGAACACCTCTAAACCCTAAACAGTTTAAAGCCGAAACCCGCAGACTCAAGGTGAGGCAGATTTGCCGCAACCCTAGCCCTGAAGCAATCTGGAGGCCCCACCGGAGCGACTTGCAGGCGTTCGGAAAGAGGACGTATCAGAGGGATTTCGTTCCTGAGGGTTTTGGGCCTACATGGCTTGTTGTCAGAGGGATTTCGTTCCTGACTGACAGGAGTCTGAATATGTCCCTAAGGCGAGCCCATAAACTACATACTTAATTTGATTTTAAAAATCCACTGGGTCAAAAATGTTATAAACCCCTATAAGGGTTCCAAGTATACAAATTATATGTACTACTTAAAGGGTCATGGGACTTAGTAACTGGGGTTACTATTGGGGTAATTATACTTATTACTTATAACCCCAATTAGGGTACTTATAACCCTACTTACTAAGTCCCATGATCCTCCAAGTATGGGGTCTAAAGCTCATACACAGTACCTACTTTGGGCTATTGGGAGCCGCACGGAACTGAAACATACATATTCCTCAGGACGGAGCATTTCTTGGGGCTTGAGGTTTTAGAGGTACGTCTTATCTCCGATAAGGTAGCGTGAGGGTTTACTTTACTCATTTCGGCCCCGAGATCCCATGCTTGGGCACCAAAGGTTTGAGTTTTTCGTCAACAATGGCTTCAGAGGCCGCAAGAGTGACAATCGGATTTTGGGACAGGACTATAGTTCTAATAAGGACTACGAAAAGGACAGAAGCAGTACGCAGTTAAAGATCTGCAATATCTACCCGTATCATTTTCAGGGTTTGTGCACTACCGCTGAAGGGGCTTTTTGCCTGCTCTGTGGGATCTGCAGATTTAATGTTTAGAGCTGCAGGAGAGACTGCTCTATGGGTGTTCGGCCTCGGTATTGAGCTTAAAATGTTTGCAAACAGCCCGAAACCCCGAAATCCTGAGCCCTGCTCCAATCGATCCGACAGTGGTTGCATGCTTAGAGCGAAGGCTAAGGAGCAGGTACTAACATGGACGGATGCGTGAGCACAATATGGGGGCCTTAATAATTAGAATAGGGTTTTTGGGGCCCATTATACTAATGGTTATAATAAGGAACCCCCAAAATAGTATTGGTAATTATTTAGGAACCTTTATTACACACCAACCTGCTATGGAAGGTTCGGACCAAGGTTGTATCAGCGTGAGCGACATTAGGCCTTCAAGGAATACAGATTGATATCACCCCCCAATTTACATATTATCTAGCATTGGCTATCTATCTGTCGATCTATCTATCTATCTATCTCTCTACCCATCTACATTGTAACGCTGAATGTACCTAAACTGTCAAGAATTAGGCTCGGCAGATTCCTGCTGTTTTTCTTGTGTGTACTGTGTATGTGTGTATGCATGTATAAATGTATCTATGCATGTAGTTTAATCGTGGCTGTGTGTGCGCGTGTACGTGGGTGGGTGGCTTGGGTGGGTGGCTTGGGTGGGTGTGGGTGCACCGTGCTCATCCAGATCCTACTGTAATCGTTTTCGAGCAGTAAATCCTGACGACACTATCCCCAGAACCATCGAACTTGACAAAGCAAGCCTGCAACCCGACAACCCCATAAGCCCAAAACACAACCACACTCGCTGACGCCAAACAGGCTTGCCGCCAGGGTGCAGCTCCTTGTTCACCTGTGACCAGGAGAACATTCAGCCCTCACCTATTCCCAACATAATTCGGCTTCAGGCTACTGTAGATCCGTATATGGCCCCTCCCCCTAACAGGGGTGATGATGAGGATCCTCGTCTGAAGGCCCTTAAGAGGAAGAGGTTTCATTCATCACGGGTAAGGATCCTCATGGTTCGGATCTCTGATCACTTTACTATGACCACTCACCGGACTAAGCCATCTCAAGGTTGATGCCCTTGAATTAGTTCCACAATAAGCCGCAGAAATAAAGGTTACACTTTCCAGTTACTACTAAACCCGAAGAACACAAAAAGTTTAAAGGTTGCGTATTGGGCCTCTATGTGAAAAAGTAGCCCTAATAGAATACGGTTTTGGGGCCCGTTATATTATACATATAATAAGGGACCCGCCAAAATAGTATCGATAATTAAAGTATAAGGAATCCAAGCAGGCGCCTGTCAGCCTGAATCCATCTTCCGACTTCTCAGGGGTTCACTGCATTTCTCTAAGCTTTCAAAACACCTCAGAGTCCATGTACACAAATAGTATATACATTGGCCTTACACTCTAAACTAATCCCTACATAGGTACTTTGGGGCCAAAGTAAATACTTGTTTGGGTACATGGTTGCTGGGACAGGGATCTTCAATCGGTCCGAGCCGGGCTTTGAATGAGAGGCTTAAGCTTGATGTACTCTCCCCACGGTCTCTTAGGGTTAAGAGTTTAAGGTTTCAGCGTCTACCCAAAAGGGTTCAACGCTCAAAGGACTCGATAGTTAGCACTTGGGTTTAGGATACTAGTGTAGGTCGGTACGTATTAAGGAAAGTATATGCTTGTCTGGCACTTGGACTCTCAGGGCGAGGGCTTCGGGGGCTACTTCTGCAGCCCTGCAGGCAAGAAATGCCGAGACGAGGCTCGCGGTTTTGAATGGGCTAATGTAGCGGCCTTAATGATTGGAAGAGGGCTCTGGGGTAGATGATACCAGAATTATACTAAGGACCCCCCCCCTCAAAAAAAATAGCATCGGTAATTATTAAGGGCCATATATTAGAGCTTGACTAAACCCAAGACAGGACCCTAAACCCTGCTTTCGAAGGTTACCTACTCCTCAGCTACTATATAAGTCAAACTACTATAAATGGGTAGTTGTCGAAATTATGGTCTCTTTTTGGGTACCCCAAATAATAGGTGCCGTACTATAATAGGGACCCCAAAAGGGACCATCATGTTGACAACTACCCATATGTACACCCTAGAAGCCGCCTCCGACATGGCTAAGTCGGGCTTTGGAGCTAAGGCGAAAGAAGATTCCTGATTAGTAAACCCCGTCACACATAGATTTCATGGGGATTCCAAACCTCAGGCCCACCAGAAAGGCCACGCGGGGCGCACACTATGTTGAAGACGAGTGTGTGTGTGTGTGTGTCTGTCTGTCTGTCTGTCTGTCTGTCTCTCTGTCTCTCTGTCTGTCTGTCTGTCTCTGTCTGTCTCTGTCTGTCTCTGTCTGTCTCTGTCTGTCTCTGTCTGTCTCTGTCTGTCTCTGTCTGTCTCTGTCTGTCTCTGTCTGTCTCTGTCTGTCTCTGTCTGTCTCTGTCTGTCTCTGTCTGTCTCTGTCTGTCTGTCTGTCTGTCTGTCTGTCTCTCTGTCTCTGTCTGTCTGTCTGTCTGTCTGTTTGTGTGGGTGGGAGGGAGGCTGCCTACATCACCCAGAGACTCCAATATCCCTTAATTAAGGAATATACCTTAAATCATATTAGGGATTCTATTCTAATTTAAGGTATATTCCTTAATTAAGCGGGGAACACCATCTTTGTACCCGGAACCTTGAACAAAGCCCGAAGCCTTAGAATCAAACTCCTGCCGGTTTGCGCGGGCCCCTGTAACACCTGAAACGCTTCGAACAACAACAACAACAATAGATCGCTTAGGTGTGGATCCCAAACCTGCTACTGAAGGGCTGTGCCCTACAATTACGTCTAACCCAACCATGTTGTCACCAGGAAGAGTTTACGCTGTGGGTGCCGGTACCCATGGACAAGTCTTGGAACCGGTACCCTACGGGTTCATGTACCCATATAGTATATACTTTGGCCTCAAAGTACCGATATCTAAGTGAAAGGCCCAAGTCTGTATTACTTGGATACATGGACCCTCACAGGTATGATACCCTGCTGTTTAGGGTTTAGGGTTTAACCCTAAACCCTAAACCCTCTAGGTCAGAGACCCCAACCCTGAGCTTCGGTACCGAGCCCGCGTGGTGCCTGTGTACAGCGCCGGCCTTTGAGGAAGGGCGGCGCCCAGAGCTCTGGGACCTCGCAAGCTCTGCGTTTTTGTTCCAAAAAATGGGCACTATGGCTTGCTGTTTAGGGTAGAGAGTTTAGGGTGTAGGGTATAGGGTTCAGTTTTTTGACATACGGCACCGCGGACTCAAAGACATTTGGGCGCCAAGGACCAAAGCCATACCATGTGGGGCCTTTGGGTGAGTTTGAGCCGTATGTTTAAGCTTTAGCATCCACGGCTTGGGGCTTACGGATACTTGTGGCTTGAAGATACTACAGTCAACTATACATTTGCAGAGAGGGAGTAATGTAGGAACCTGATTAAGAAACCTTGGGCCTGTATGAGGGGTCCTTAAATGAACCCTACTATTTTGGGGATGTAGGCCCAGGGTTTCTTAATCAGGTTCCTACATTACTATAGTACCCTTGTAGATCCCTCATAGTAACCCGTATAGACCCCTTTAAAACAACCCCAAAATAAGGGCCCAAGGTTTCTTAATCAGGTTCCTACGTACATTACAAGAAGGCCCACAGACGATACCCCACTGCATTATCGCCTTGGGCTTCTACGGACAGGTGCAGAGCTTAGCCCATCTTACCCAAAGGCTCCATGTACCTTTATAGTAGATACTTAAACCTTCAAGGGGTCTCTATAAGAGCACTTTAAGGCCTAAGTATATACTATATGGGTACATGGAGCCTTAGGGTTAGGGTCCGGGATTGCAGATGAATTTCGAGAAATCTGAATGCGCCGCTTGGAGGTTGATGAGGAGTTATACGTGGAGGGGGTATAAGTAGGGTAACCATAGTCATAGCCCATATTATTAAACGGACTTACAACACGACTTATAACCACCCATGCACCTCCAGCTCATACCTTTCATTACACCCTGAACCGAAAATCCCCAATTTCTGCGACGCTTGTGGCAAAATTTTGCATATCTGGTTGGAACAGTTACCATTGCCATTAGATCGTGTCCCCTTCTTTGCATTGTAGTATAATGGATGCCCAAACCCTATCTAACTATCCAGGCCGCTAAAGTCTAGAACCCGGTTAGAGACCCCTTTTCGAAAACCGTAAAGGAACCCTTTCAAGGAACCCTGTTGAGCTATTCTACATATCAAACCCCATTATTGCGCCGAAAGGTCGAGTGAGGATGGGAGCCATCGATTGTCTCAGCAAAGCAAGACCTGCATGTAAGAGGATGGCACACCCTCTGAAAACCTCTACTTGGGGGTTCATGATAAGCAGGGTTATAAGGTCCGCTGATATGGGTTATAACTATATACTTATAGCCCCACTTATAACTGTACTCCAATAGCGACGCAAGCCTGCTGCGGCTTCGCGAAGGCACCACCTGCCGAAGAGGAGGGGTTGCTAATCTCACAAGTCTTCCGTCTTTTACTTTAAACAATAATAATGTACGAACCTGATTGAGAAACCCTGGGTCCTTATTAGGGTTCCTTATATGAATATATAGGGGGTTATAGCGACACGGTTTCTCAATCAGGTTCCTACATTAAGGGTCTAAACGGCCTCTTTTTGGAAGCATATAGAAGTACCGCCAGTCTTTGCAACTGCTATGTGCCTGGTGGAGTCCGCGGTAGAGGAAACGGTGTCTCCTGCCACGTGACGGGTCTTCAGTTTGATACATACTACTGCTAGACTCCTGTAACAACACCTGCTGTACGAACACCTTACGACCAACATGAATGAGTACAGTGTATACTATTCTAATGCCACCGAAAAACAGGGAGGAAACATCTACGCGCGATATAGATGCTGAAATCCACCCTAAACTCCAAACGCGGATTCCCTTCTGAGAACATGAGCCCTAAGGCTCCATGTACCCATATAGTATATACTTAGGCCTTAAAGTACCCATATAGAGACCCTTTAAGGTTTAAGTATCTACTATGAGGGTTTAGGGTTTAGGGTACATGGAGCCTTTGGGGAATCCGAGAGGAGTCCTGTGCACTGCCGCCAGTGCCCACCGACAGACGCTGCAGCTCCTGTCGAGCTGATGCACTACGCAGGTTTAGGTTTATGGGGTTTAGGGCTTAGGGTGTATAGGGTTTGGGGTTAAGGGTTTATAGGGTTTAGGGCTTGTGGTTTAGGGTTGATAGGGTTTAGGGATTATGGTTGGGGGTTTATAGGGTTTAGGGCTTGTGGTTTAGGGTTGATAGGGTTTAGGGTTTAGGGCTTGTTTGCCCAAAGGATCTGTGTACCTGCAGCCTGTAAAGTCTAGACTGTGGCTCTATGTACAGCCCCAATAAATACAAGAACCACTCACAGACGCAACGTATAGCAAGACGGTACAACAATACACCAAATGTACAGTCACCAGTCACCAAAAGTCGAAGCCAGCCCTGTATACACTCACCAAACCGGTAGCATACACCCTGCGTCATAGAACTTAGTTGCTGAGTTCATAAGCCCCCAAAAGTGTACACTTTCAGTTTTATAGTGGGTAATATTATCCCAAAAAGTGTAAAGTGTATCCACTCAGCTACTAAGCCTTTTTTCAACCCTCACGACACGAACCCTTAATAGAACCCATACAGAACCCTCATAGGACTCTCACGGAACTCCTACGCACAACTCTACTTGGAGGTGCATGGGTAGCTGCAAGTGGGGTTATAAGCAGGATAACCAGGATAACTATAGTTACAACCTTTATTGGGGGACTCTTATATATGTATGTATATATATATAGATATACACATATAACCCTACACGTAACTACCCATGACCCTCCAAGTCGACCCTAAACCCTACACCCTATAGACCCTAAAGCCTATAGATCGCTTTTTTTGAACCGGAAAGATCCTAAACCTCCAAGCATCCCCTAAACTGTTATCATGTAGGAACCTGATTAAGAACTCCTGGGCCTATAACCCCAAAATAGTAGGATTCATATAAGGATTCTTCATGAAGGCCCAAGGCTTCTTAATCATGACCCATATAGGGGGCTGATAACCCTAATTACTTAACCGACTTAACCTCCAAGTAACCCCTAAACTCAAGAATCTAGGGCCCCAAAGAAGCACATTAGCAAAATTAGGGTACAGGGATATCCCATATAACACCCCGAATAATGAAGCCCATTAAGGTAGGGATATCCCGAAAAAATGCTTATGCTTATGTCCTTTTTGCGTCCCTAAAAGAATGCATCCCAACCTCCTCGGATAGCTCCAGCGGTTTTCGAGGCCTTGGCTCCCAGAAGCGTGTGCAAGGATCTGTTTTGGGTTTCGGGTCTCAGGGTTCAGGGGGTTTTGGGGGTTTTAGTGGGTTTTAAGGGGTAAGTTTAGGGTTTAGGGGGGTTTAGGGTTTAGGATTGAGGCTCTAAGGTTGTATAATGCTTCTGGCTGAAAGTTGAGGGTCTTCGGCTTTAGCATTGAGGGCTTAAGCAAAGACGGTTTAATGATCAACTGCAATATCCCAGAGGGTCCATATACACTACTATTGTGGAATTAGGGCCCCAAAGACCATCCCCGTGATGATTTTTGGGACGGAATTCCATAATAGTAGTGTATCTGGACCCTCCTACAATGTAAGGGTTCGTAGTACCCTAAACCCCTAAACCCTAAACCCTAAATCCTGAGTACAGGGGTGCAGGCCCCTAAGCGTCTTTCGGCGGGGAAGGACATCAAAGCCCCATCCAAGCTAAGTACTAACCTTAAGGTTTAGGGTTTAGGGTCCTAAGGGTCCAGGGTCTTTAGGGTTTAGGGTTCACGGTCTATAGGGTCTATAGGGTTTCAGCGTTTCTAGATTTTGGGGTATAGGGTTTGGGGTTCCTAGTATCATAAGGGTCCATGTATCCAAATAGCAGATACGTTGGCCTGAAGTGGTCCCCATATAGGTGCTGTCGGGCCAAGGTATATACTACTTGGGTATTTGGACCCTTAGGGTAAGGCAGCTGCCGTACTCCAGAGCCTTGGAACCTCTAAACTCTAAACCATAGGGACCCTTAAAGGGGCAGGGGAGAGGGGGGTAGGGGACTATACTTGCTAGGTATTCAAGCCCCCTACCCCCCTCCCCCCTACCCCCCTAAGGGTCCGTATGACTAAACCAGCCAAAAAACTGACACCATCATGCCCAAACTTTAAAACCCCCCAGTGACATCAATGAAACTGGGTTCTTGATAGGGGGTTTTAGTTTAAGTTACTATAATCGGGAAACCAAACTACTTACTATAGATCCCTATTGTGGTAACTTAAATTATTTTCCTTGACAAGAACCCCGGAAATCACCAAGTGGCGACTCCATCGCGTCTACACCCGACAGCTCTCTGGGAGAGTCCATCGCAGCTAATAGCAGGAGGCGAGAATCAGCCGATTTCTAGGATTCTTTGATTTCATCAAAACTCTTCAAGTTTCTAGTATGTAGCCTAACATTTCAGTATGGGCTAGGGCTGCTTTTCTTCGGCAGTTGCTCTTCAAGGTCCCATGCTGGAGCATGATCGTCTACGGATTTGGCTGGTTGATTTGATCTTGGCACCTGCTTTGCCTGCCTTTGGTCTAAAGGGAAAACATAGCTGGGCTCCAACTGCTGCCATAGTCAACTGTAGCCTTGAAACAGCAAGAGGGGTAGCAAGGCAACCAGCACAAGCCCTATGCCTCCAGGGCCCTATTCTTGGATCCTTGAGGGGTCTAGGGCCTTAACTATGAGATCCTTGGGAGGATAGGGAAGGTACTACAACCCAGGGTCTAGGTAATTATTTCAGGTGTTGCTTTGCGTCTTTATGGGGATCCCTATAGTCAGGGATTGCGTTAACATGCAAATCCAAGCTTTAATGTCTAGGCTTCGCGGCCGAAAGCCCACCGAAAAGCCTTCCTTGCAGTACATATCCAAAATCTGATATACTTTGGCAACAGAGTATCTTTACAGGGACTACTTTAAGGTCTAAGTACGTACGATTTGGGTACATGGACACGGCCGTATGGTAAACTCTCAAACACAGATTTCGTAGATGCCTGGTCCCAAAATCCTAAACCCTAAACCACTAAACACCAAACCCTTAATCCCCTAAACCCGAGTTCCTAAGCTCTAAATCCTAAACCACTAAACCCCAAACCCCTAAACCCTAGTTCCTAAGCCCTAAACCCTAAACCACTAAGCCCCAAACCCCTAAACCCTAGTTCCTAAGCCCTAAACCACTAAGCCCCAAACCCCTAAACCCTAGTTCCTAAGCCCTAAACCCTAAACCACTAAGCTCCAAACCCCTAAACCCTAGTTACCCTAGTTCCTAAGCCCTATGAAGAACCGTGAAGCACGTGTCCCAGAGCTTTGGCCCGCCCGATGAGGCCCTTAATTAAGGAATATACTAATATACCCTTTAAGGCATCCTTTACAGGAGTCGATAAGGGTTCTTTTAAGGGATCTTTGGGGTTTGGGGCTCTAATTAATATCCCTTAATAAAGGAATATGCCTTAAACTGCAATAGGATTCCTTAAAGGCATTAAAGGGCTCCTATTAAGGGATCTATAGGGTTTAGGGTTTCGGGGACTTCAGTACCCCTTGATTAAGAAATATGCCTTAAATTGTAATAGGACCCCTAATATGCTTTAAGGTATATCCCTTCATTAAGGGTCTAGGGTTTAGGGTACATTCTTCTAGAATAGGATCCCTAACATGATTTACGGTGGGTTCCTGAATTATTAGGGAGATCACAGTCTCTGGGTGGGTGTCCTGTCCCCTAAGGGTCCATGTACCCAAATAGCATATACTTTGGCCTTAAAGTACTCCCTATATAGGTACATTGGGCCCAAAGTGTATATTATATTTGGGTACATGGCCCCTTGGGGGTCTGTCTATCCATCTATGCATTGGTCCGTCCATGGATCTATCCATCTATCTATAGGGTTGGGGCGTAGTGTTCAGGGTTTAGGGCTTAGTGTTTAGGGTATCTGCATCTAGCCATCCATCTAACTATCCATCTGTCTATCGATCTATCCATCCATCTATCCATCCATCTATCCAATCTATCTAGTCCATCTATCTATTTATCCATGCATCCAAGATCCAGCTATCCATCTGCCTGTCTATCTATCTCTGGAACCCCAAATCCCAAACCCAAAATCCCAAACCCTACCTTAGCAACAGCAATTCAGGCTCAATGACATGCAGGGACTGATAGTATACCTGTAGGCTCATGCCCTACCCCTTTTTTAAGTTATCTACTTTTCTGTATAACAGATGCTGCTTATAAAACTAGGTATCCAAAAAAAGGGGTAGGGAATGAGCCTCTAGGTGGTCATCAGGTTGCATGGCCTCTACTTGGAGGCCCTTTTGACTTAGCAAGTAGGGTTAGTAAGGTGGGTTATGGGGATTATAATAGGGTTTCTAGCGGATACTAAGTAGACTTACTAAGTCAAAAGGGCCTCCAAGTAATTACCTTTCAGGGATCAGGTGGTCCTTACGGTCAACCCTCTTAAGCCCCAAAGCAGAGACCCCAAACGCTAAAACCCTGAATAGGATTTACCCTATCCTTCCAAGGACCTCATAGTTAGGGCCCTAGACCCCCTAAGGACCCAATAATAAGGTCCCTGGATGCATAGGGTTAAGGTTTCGGGTTTAACCGCATACCCCAAACCCTACAGCAAGCATGCTCAGGATCCGCGCGCCCACGCGCAGCGTGCTGTCTTCAAACATTCAAAGAAGCGCTCTGTGTGAAGACACGGCAGAACCCAGAGTTTCAGGTAGTTTGGGTTTATAGAGATGGGGTTCGGGGTTTAGGGTTATTACAATACGGCTAGGGTTCTGGGCTTAAGGCTCAGGGCTTGGGATTCCTCAACGGATCGCGTTTCAGTGGTTGAGCGTGAAGGATGCATTTTTGGGGGGTAATGCCCTATCCTTCCAAGGACCTCATAGTTAGGGCCCTAGACCCCCTACGGACCCAATAATAAGGTCCCTGGAGGCATAGGGATGGATGTAACATTGAGTCATTGAGGACTTTCGGGGATGTTAGGGTTTGCGCTTTCACCTTTAGAGTTCCCTGCTGCGTGAGCGTGAGAGTTTGAGAGAATCCGGGGCTCTCCAATTTGGGTTCGAAGAGGTATGACACTAAACCCTACCTTAATCCACCAAACCCTACTTAGTAGGCTCTTAGTAGAAACCCTAGTATAAGGTACTCATTAAACTAGCTCGAAAGCTCACATGGTTGCGTCTTGAAGCCCTTAACTTGAAACCCTTCAACGATGAGTCCTGAGAGGGTTACCCTAAGGGTCCAAAGGACCCAATAATTAGGTACTTGGGTTTAGGATAGTAGTTAAGTAGCTCAATACTTAAGAGAGTATATGATTATTAGGTACTTGGACCCTTAGGGCTTCAACGATGACTCCTGAGAGGGTTAGGGTTTAGGGTTTAGGGGTTTAGGGTTTAGGGGAACCCTAAACCCTAAACCGTTTAGGGTAATGCAATGGACATCGCAATGACGCCCTCGCAATTTTCAGCAATGCCAACCTGAAGCCGAGTCCTTGAGGACCAAACGACCCCCAAAAGTTGCTGCCCTGGAACCTTCTGGTATGAACCCCTAAACATATATATATATATATATGTATAGTGTATATAACATACATAATATAACATAATGTTATAACATATATATATAGATAGATGGATAGATAGATAGACAGATAGATATGGTAGTGGAGCCTTTAACCCGTTTGGATCCTTTTGGGATACACCCTAAAGGTCCATGTGCCCAAATAGTATATACATTGGCCCCAAAGCATCTCCATAGGGACGACCTCAAGGCCAAAGCATATGCTATTTGGATACATGGACCCTGAGATACTATCGGGGCCTAAAAAATTAGAGCTGGGTTTCTGGGTATATTGTACCATACGGAAGTTAAGGAACACCCAAAGCAGTGTAGGTATTTATAACCCTAAGGCTCCATGTACCCATATAGTATACACTTAGGCCGTAAAGTACCCATACAGGGACCCCTTTTAAGGCTTAAGTATATATTATAAAGGTACATGGAGCCTTTGGGTAAGGCCTCGTCTATATTACATGTCCACCTGGTGTTTCGGGTTCCCCGCCTTGTGTGAGACGCGTCCTCCGACACTGAGCCGGAGTCGCCAGGCGCAGCCCCCAAGCTCCGAAAGGTTTAGGGTTTATAAGGGCTTTGGGTATTATAATTATAAGGGTTTAGGGCTTATAAGGCTTTAGGGTTTAGGGTTCAGGGGTTCAGGGCTTAGGAACCGGATGGTTCTGTCGTTTCGGGGTTCGGTAAGGTTTTTACACAGCCTTGTAAAGGTGTTGAGGTTTCAAAGGACCAGATGCGCAGGTACTGGGGTTTAGGATGTCAAGACAGGTACCCATAGGCTCCATAGTAGTTCCTTTTTGGGGTTCATATTTAAACGGAACCACTATGGAACCTATGGGTAATAACTATATAATATAGGTTGGTACAGTGTGTTTGATGAGGAAAGGACATTTAGAAATTCAGTAATAAGTATATGCTTGGACCCCTAGGGCTAGATATGCGAGACCCGAACAAGAAGACCGAGATCGACAAACTCCCATCCTGCAGATGAATCTCGAGGCCAAGGGAAAAGTTCGGGTTGTTAACAATTCAGAGGTTGACTTAATTAGTTTCTCCGTGAGAAGGTATAGAACCCGTCCATGAGATACTTAAAAGATCATGGGACTTAGTAACTATAGGGTTACTGTTAAGGTAATTATACTTATAACTACTTCTAACCCCAATTAAGGGCCTTATAACCTTACTTCTCAGTCCTATGATCCTCCAAGTAGGGCCGCTGGTACGAAGAACCATGGCGGAAAATCACGCTGCAGGCCCTCTCAGCCGGTGCAGCGCCACGGCTCACCTTTCTCCCAAGGCTTCATGTACCCATATGGGGTTTCTTTAAGGGGGTTTCTATGAGTCTATAAGGGTCCTATAGGGGCTTATGGATTTAGGATTTAAGGTTCCATGTACCCATACAGTATATACTTAGGGCTTAAAGTACCCATATAGGGACCCCTTTAAGGCCTAAGTATCTACCATAAAGGTACATGGAGCCTTTGGGCTTTCTGGTCAACAATGCATTTAACAGACCGTACCGTGAACTGCCTACGGCCCTAATGCTCAACCCCAACCGGGCTTAAGCTTTTAGCTAGTAGATCAGATATAATCCCAAGGGTCCAAAGGACCCAAGAATTAGGTACTCGGTTTTAGGATAGTAGTTATGTGGGTTAGGATTGTGGAGAGTATATGATTATTGGGTACTTGGACCCATGGGGTAAGGTCCTTACAAATACTCTGGTTTGGGTAGGTATTCCCCATAAGTCCCTACTCCTCAAAACCAGACTGAATAACACGGTACAGCCCCGATTGCCCAACCACAGTCCCAGTCACTCAAACCACCACTTCCACGGCAGGACCAGCGCCAGCAGGAACGCCACGGAGTTGCTTCGCGGTCGCCTTAAGCACACGGACTCAGGTTGTTGAATGCGCTTAACTAATAATAATAGTAATAATATATATATATATATATATATATTTGTATATATCCCGAAATACTACTATAATTAAAACCCACAACCTGGATCTAATCTCAGAGGGCCTCCTGAACGTCCGAGTCGGAAGACCAGTGGAAGGACACAGTCCTGCATAGGGCCGCTCTTCTTGGGGCCTTTAGGGCTTGAGTTTAAGGGTTTTGGGTTTATGGGTTTAGGGTTTAAGGGTTTAGGCTTTAGGGGTTCAGGGTTTAAGGGTTTAGGGTTTAGGGGTTTAAGGGTTTAGGGGTTTGGGGTTTAAAGGTTTAGGGTCTAGGCTTACCTCAAGAGCCTTAACGTGGCCTAATGGTAGCCTGAGCTTGAATCCCAAAGTCCTGAACCCCCAACCCGCAGGGCTGTTTTCAGCCAAAGGTTTTAGCCTTTGAGGTTCTACGTTCAGGACATCCTAGAAAGGACAAGGGCCTCCTAGCGGGCATTGGTTTTCAGAAGCCGGCTCGATCAGCTTATAGTCTCCGGAACTACCTCCTACTTTGTTTTGGCTCGACCTGGATATGGGAGTCTCAGAAAATAGGATCCTTATTATAAGGATCCCAAAACAAGGTACGCCTAATTTTCGGAAACTCCCATATTGGGGCTGGTTGATACTAGGAGCGCTCTACCTGGGATCCTTATGCTGGTTTCCTACGTGTACCTTTTTTCTAGAAGAGTCTGAATCAGGGTCCCCGGTTTCTGCCGAAGCTCCCATATTGGCGTCTCCGTCGCCTCGGCAAGGGACGTTAATTCGAGACCCCTATCGCTACAGAAAGACTTCAACGTAGGGACCTGATCAAGAAACGCTGGTCCTATAACGCCCCCCCCAACCCTAATATAGTACCCTAAATAGTAGGATCCTTATTATAAAGAACCCCAAGAGGTACCCCTAATTTTCGGAAACTCCCATACAAAGATGCCCTAAACCCTAAGCCCTAAGTATCGCACTAAGCCCTAAAGCCTATACCCTAAGCCCTAAACCCTAAACCCTAAACCCTAAGCCCTAAGCCCTAAACCCTAAACCCTAAGCCCTAAGCCCTAAACCCTAAGCCCTAAACCCTAAACCCTAAACCCTAAGCCCTAAACCCTAAACCCTAAGCCCTAAGCCCTAAACCCTATACCCTAAACCCTAAACCCTAAACCCTAAACCCTTAAACCCTCAAGCACTCCCGGGCCTTCCCAAGAGCGGACCAAGGAACTTGTGGTTCAAAACGTCCACGCGCCTGGCTTCTTGGCGTGCAGAAACGCGGGGTTTAGGATGTTTAGGGTTTGGGGTTTCTTTCAAGGGATCCATATAAGGGTTCCTTTGATCTATAGAGTTTAGGGTTTAGGGTTTGCGGGTTTAGGGTTTGCGGTTTAGGGTGTTTAAGGGTTTGGGTTTAGGGTTTAGGGTTTAGGGGTTTGCGGGTTTAGGGTGTTTAGGGGTTTGGGTTTCGGGTTTTGAAGGGTTCGGGTAGTTGGGGTGTTTTGGGGTCGCGGGTTGGTGGGGCTTGTGGGTTTAGGGTTTAGGGTTCGGGGCTTTGGATCTTCCTTGGCTTTGAATCGTGGGGGTGTTGGGGCGTGGGGCTTGAGCAATCAACCATGTAGGGCAGTTGAGGGAGAAGCACGAGCTGTGGCTACAAGGCCGTTGAAAGCAATTCAAAAAACAATAAGCTCATGAGCCCTAGGGTTTGGACACCAGCATCCGGGAATTCAGGCTTAGATCTCTCTAAACCGCTCGGGGTTTAGGGTAAATCCGAAACCACCTAAGCCCGAACTGCCTAAAGGCGGACAGGCGTTAGCTCAATCTCCCTTACCGTCCCAGCTGCAAAGAACAGGCTTAGACTGACATACTGTAACCCTAGCACTTCCTTAAAAGGGACTGTCACTCTTGTAAGGCCATTAGCTCCTAAGAACTCTGAAACGACCGTAGACAAGCCCGACGAACAGCCCTTGAGCAACCCTTAAACCCCAAATTCCTCCTTCCTTTAAACTATAAACCCTATCCATAAGTTCCAAAACTCTAAACCCTAAGCCCTAAACGCTAAGAGGCCTGTGAACGCCCAACTCTTTGGCTTTCCAGAGCTCGATGGTGTAGCTGAAAAGCAGCCTCGCTAATCTGATGTGCCGTTCACAACTTGGGGTTCTGGGTACAATAGCGCCCAAGAGTTAGAAGACATACGTTGAATTCTGGTATGACATCTCTCTTCTTCAACAACCGGGCCCCCCAAAGTTCAAACTTTTTAAGATAGAGCTAATATATAAGGCCAAAAAGTTTAAAGTTCCCCGTTCACTATCTAAGATAAGGGGGCTCTATTTTTCATAGTCAGGGAGCATGGGCAGGCTTCTTTGAGGTCTAGGGTTCAAGGGTTTAGGGTTTAAGGTTCAAGATACCCAGAGCTCCGTTATGTTACATTACGGTGGGGGCCTAATAGTATGATATGTAGGGCTATGTAGGGTATGTTGTTCATAGTTCGGGAGTTTGGGCTCTCTAGGTCGGCTTCATTGAAACCCTAGATCCTAAACGCCTAAACCCTGAACCCTGTCAGTTTCCACTTGGGAACCAGTGCATAATAAGGGAGCATAAAGACCCTCAACCTTAAACCCACATTATGGGAATGCATCTTGTAGGATTGAGAGCCCTTCACCGATATTATGGGTGAAGGGGTCATCATTGCTGCCAGCAAGCGTAGTCTGCGCCGGTTCCGGGAGAGTGCAGCGGATAGGTCCATGGGTGGCGTCCTTCTTACCCCTAAACCCTAAACCCCCAAGCAATAAACCCCTAAACTTGCCTAAACCCTAAACTCTTATCTTTCGCCCGTTCTCAGAGGCAAGGTGGCAGTTTCGGACTTAGTTGCTGAGTTCATATACCCCAAAACGTGTACACTTTCAGTTTTACAGTGGGTACTGTAATATTATTCCAAAAAGTGTAAAGTGTATCCACTCAGCTACTAAGCGGATTTTTGGGCATGAGATTTTCTGGCTTTGGTGTAAGGGATTGGGATGATGGAGCTTTCGGGCTTTAGGGGGTTGGGCTGGGGGTTTCTGAGCTTGGGGGGTTTAGAGTTTAGGGTTAGGGTTTAGGCTTTACCTTAAACTACCAAACCCTACTTTCTTGTAGGTTCTTATTACAAACCCTACTATGGAATTTATAGGGACCCTACAAAAAAGTAGGTTTTGGTAGGTTAAGGTAGGGTTTAGGGTTTAGTTTAGAGTTTAGGGTTCTACCGTTTCGGTGCTTAAGGTTTATGCGTCTCGCGAGCCGAGCCTAGTCCAAACGCTGCCACACCAACTTCAGCTCCCACACCGTTGACCGTTGAGCCCTATGAGACCGCCCTACAAACTTATTCAAAGACCCTGGGCCCTAAACAGGAAATTCAGAAGCATTATTCGTGAAACTAGGCGCTGCAACCGACGAGCAACCGCAAGCACACTGAGCTACTTCTTTGCAGGGCTTTAGGTTTCAGGGTACTTTTTGGCAAGGTGTGTCGTATGGCCTAATATGTGAGAAGACATACTCATACCCACAAGACTACAAGCCTGAAACCAGGTACCTCAACAAAGTTTGAACCTTCCACGTCGAAGGCTGGGACCCTCAAGAACTTGAAACAAAACACTAAGCCGGTACCTAGCCTATATCACCAACTACTTCAACGAAGATGCCTTGAATCGGCAAAAGTAGCGAGTATTTAAAGACTAAATAGTAGGTAACTATATATAACAATATAATATATACCCTAGTAACCTACTATTCAAGTATCTGGAGCCCTAGGGTTTGCTTCTACCTTCGAAGCCGTAGAAGCGCTGCAGCCTCAACGCCGAACGCCCTAATCTCCACAAGGCGCAGGCGATTCCCCTGTGTGCCCCCTGAGAACCAACATAAAAAGGTCTAGGGTTTAGGGGTTTAGGGTTTAGGGTTTAGGGTTAAACAACATTACAGTAGAAGCCAATAAGCTGCAACATCATTATCCTCATGCCGTCAAGGTAAAGCATGGGTAATCCCAGCACTAATCATCCTTAATCCATGTTCCAACTTTCTGGGATCCACAGTATATTGAACTGAACTTTAATTACGATCCGCATGCCCGAATTCCCAAGAATTCTAAAGTTCCAGGCTGTCTCCTGCATGTGCAGGTCGCAGACGGTCTCGCCAAGATCCGAGATGACCTGCAGAGCTAAATCCTTAAGGGATTTGGAGGTTTAGGGTTCAAGGCGACGCACCCAAATCCTAAGTGCTAGAGCGACGCAGAGAAGCATGATGGGGCTTCGTAGAGTTTAAAAATGTAGGGGCCTAAATAATTAGAATAGGGTCCGGGGGGTAGATTATACTATAATTATACTAAGGAACCCACAAAACCCTGTTCGAATTATTAAGGCCCCTACATTAAACCCTAAACCCCGAAACCTTAAACCTCATAGATCCCTTGTAGGATCCCTGAAAGGAACTCTTCTAGATCCCTTTAAAGGAACCCAAGGGACCCTACATTAGTTGCCTCGGAATCTTGCAACTTGCCCGAGCCTTGAGACCCTTCCACCAGATGATGCTGCTGGAAGTGGACAGCTCGAACCTTATAAGGGTTTAGGGTTTAGGGATTAGGGTTCAGTTCAATATGCTGTAGAAGCCAGAAAGTTGGAACATGGCTTTAGGAGGATTCGTGCTAGGATCCCTTATACTTGACCTTAAGGGCATGAAGACAATAGTGTTCCAACTTTCTGGCTTCTACTATAAGGGTTTAGGGTTTAGGGTTCTGCGTTCTGCGAAGGAGCTTGATTTGGGAGTTTCCGAAAATAGGGGACCCTAATATAGTACCCTAAATAGTAGGATCCTTATTAAATTACAAGGATCCCAAAATTAAGGTACCCCTAATTTTCGGAAACCCCCATTTGAGAGTTCTATCAGGTATTCGACTTCTGGTGTGATAGCCTAAACTCTAAACCCTTCAATCTTGTTGCAAGGCACTTCATCTGGGTGGTTGTCACAATTAGCGTCCCTTTTTGGGTCCCTCTTATAATACGGCACCTATTATTTAGGGTACCCAAACAGGGACCCTAATTTTGACAACTACCCATCTATAAGGCTACCTCAATTGTACCCCAAATAGGCAAACCCTTGAAGGATGTCTGCCCCTGAAGGGTTCATGTACGGATTCTGTGTGTGATAGACTTTGGCCTTACATATGATATAGGGCTTCCCCTGAACCCTGCTTTAGGCTTAGGTTTTTAGGGTTTATCGGGTTTTTTTGGCGCAGTAGGTTTGGGACAGTAGTTTTGTAGGTAAGTTTTAAACGGTACATAATTCGACCCTGAACTTGAACAAGGATAAATTTACTGGTTCCTACATTACTATAGTACCCTTGTAGATCCCTCACCTTATAGACCACTTTAAAACAACGTCAAAATAAGGGCCCAAGGTTTCTTAATCAGGTTCCTACAATAAATTTACTGTTGCAGAGCCAGAGGCGACGTGGTGTTCGCCGATTCTGCTTTCCACTGCACCAAGCCACCTGCGAGCAGCTGGGATTTTGGGGTTTTTAGGGACCCTCCTTGTACCCTCAAATAGGGGTATATAGGGTATGGTGTATAATACTAGTATCCCCATAATAAAACCCAATATATACACTCACCAAAATTCAGAAGGAGGCCTATCTACACTCACCAAAACGGTAATATAAACCCTACTTCATATGGCCCCAAGTAAGGGGCACTTAGGGTCTAATAGAGGGTGTCTGTAGGGTGAAGGGCGCAGGCCTATAAAGACATGAGTAAGCCTGTAACAAGTAGCATAGGGATCGGGGTACGTTGCGGTATATTGCACAGCGACTACGAAGGGATACTACGACACCTATGCAGGGAATATAGAACCCTACTTAAAGGATCATGGGACTTTGTATCTAGGGTTATTGTTAGGGTAGTTGTACTTATAACTACTTATAACCCCAGTTAGGGTACTTATAACGTTACTTGCTAAGTCCCCCTGATCCTCCATCTAAGCCAGGGAAGAAGGCCCAAAATGGCCTGATACAATTGAACCGCAGGATCCCCCCAAATTTTATACTTCCGCAAAACACCTTGTAGTACCCGAGTGGCACCTTCGTAAAACTCTGTACTATCACTCCCCCCGCATGATAAAACCTTCCAACAGCTGCGACCGAAACAAAAACAAACCTAAGTACACACTGAAATAGGCACACAGATGTGACATACATAGATGCACATACACACCCCATACGCACACCCCAATAATCATACAAAATCCCTGTAGAAATGTTATGTTAAAACCTTGCACGATGCCTCCGGCAGAGCGGAATTGACCACCGCCCAGGAACGACGGCCGTACCAGCGCCACGTCAACCAATGCACCTGCCACAAACTCTCCAAATGCTCCGAGGTCTCCAAAAACTGGCCTTAAGAGGATTTAGGGTTCAGAGGTTTAGGGTCTATGGTTTAAGGTTTAGGGTTTAGGGTTCAGCAGCTCCCAAATTTGCCTTGCCCACGGCCGCCGAAATAAGGCAAATTTGCCTTGCCCACTAAGGTTCCGGCCCGGCCGACCCAAAACAAGGCAAATTGCCTTGCCCACTAAGGTTCCGCACCGGTCGAAATAAGGCAAACTTGCCTTG
>BGNK01000785.1:10174-37846 GCA_003297005.1 Symbiodinium sp. clade A Y106 | reverse complement strand
TCTTGCCTTGCCCACTAAGGTTCTTGCCTTGCCCACTAAGGTTCTTGCCTTGCCCACTAAGGTTCTTGCCTTGCCCACTAAGGTTCTTGCCTTGCCCACTAAGGTTCTTGCCTTGCCCATTAAGGTTCTTGCCTTGCCCACTAAGGGGTTTAAAGTTTAAATATACATATGAAAGAGAGTGTTTAGGGTTTAGGGGTTCAGGGGTTTTAGGGTTTAGGGTTTAGGGTTTAGGGTGTAAGGCTTAGGGTGTAAGGCTTAGGGGGTTTAGGGCTTGGGGCTTAACCCTGAGAGTCCGAAGGACGAAATAATTAGGTACTCGGCTTTAGGATAGTATTTAAAGGATCCAATCAAAGGGATCTATAAGGGTCCTTTCAAGGGTTTAGCGTTTCGGGGATTCTGGGTGTCCTACCCCAAGGGTCCGAAGGATCCAATTATTAGGCGTTTGGGTTTAGGATAGTAGTTATGTAGGTTACGATTTTGGAGAGTATATGATTGTTAGGTACTTGGACCCTTGGGGTAATGGGGCGAATTGGGTTTGAGGTGGCGGGTTTAGGGGATAAGGTTGGGGCTTTCCGTTCTAGGGTAGGGCTTGGAGGTTTGTATATGGGAAACCTACTCCGCCAATCCACCCATCCACAAAGTCACTAAGCACTAAGCAATGGTCCCTCCGTTCACAGAGACTTTCTTGTCCAATATCCTAGCCCGAAGGACTTGAGCCACGGCCCAAGCATATAATTGGGTATAGTAGAAGCCAGAGAGTTGGAACATCAGTAACCTCATGCCCTTAAAGTAAAGTAAGGGATTCCCAGCATGAATCATCCTAAATCGATGTTCCAACTTTCTGGGGTCACTATACATGGACCAAAGGTTGACCTTTCAGATTATATAACCCTAAGGCTCCATGTACCATTATAGTATATACTTAGGCCTTACAGTACCCTTATAGAGACCCCTTTAAGGTTTAAGGATCTATTTTAAAGGTACATGGAGCCTTTGGGTAAGGACTCCAGTACTCTGCTACTGCATGGAGGTTCATGGGTTCATGGGTGGTTATGAGTGCGGTTTTAAGTTCCCTACTACGGCTTACCGAACTTTAAATCCAACTTACAGCTACACATAAGCCTCGAAGTAGGCAAGCTTGAACCCGAGTGAAGCCGAAAGCATCCCAATTCTTTCAATTTGCCTTTAGTTGGGGAATGAGCGCGCGCACACACACATGTATATATATATGTATAAACTGTATGTATATGTATATGTATATGTATATGTATATGTATATGTATATGTATATGTATATACACACACATACATATGTACAACCAGATATAGATTATGATTTAAGGGTTTGTATTCCTTATGTCGGGGACATTGGAAGATCTGGGAAGCGCTCAATCCTAAATCACCCCCAAGCACTCTGCCCAATGCCCTGGATTTCCTACTAAGTAGGAGCTTCACCAAAGTCTCCAATTGAATGATCTCTGAGGGTTTAGCGTTTAGGGTTTGGGGTTCTACACCCGGAATCCAAGTCTCAGACACTAAAACCCTACAGCTAAAACCCCAAAGCCCTTACACCTGACCCCCAAACCCCAACCCCGAACACCTAGGCCGTGTTGAATACAACTTAAAAATTAGAATAGGGGTGCGGGGCCCTTTTTACTAAAAGTATACTAAGGAACCCACAACATAGTATTGGTAGCTAAAGTCCTGAATTGAGCCCGACTTGATGACAAGCAAAGGCCTGCCGCCACATCTGCCGTGACCTCGTCAGGACGAGACCACGGGGTCTTCAAGGATTCGGATCCCTAAGAGTCCTATCATAGGGACCCTTGGGGGGGTAGGGGGGAGGGGGATGGGGGACTATACTTCCTTAAACAAGCCTCATTAAGCCCTTGTTGTGGGTATTAAGGCCCCCTACCCCCTCCCCCACCCCCCGGAAGGGTCCCTGTGATCCTAGGCACTGTTATGGGGGAGACTTCCCCAAATCATAATAGCAATTCCTAATATAGAAACCCTACATTCTACCATATAGGTACTTGGGACCCTTTGGGCTACACAACCCTGCACCCTACGCCTTAAGACCCAACTCTTCATCGTTCTAGCGATTCTAGTGCGACCATGGACTTGCGCGCAACTGAGATCCTTTGCCTTTGGGTCAGACTTTTGGCTTCAGGGTGCGTGGTTGGAGTGGGTGAGGGTCTGTCGGATTTCCAGGAGGGCACGTAAATGCTTCTAAATTCCAAACCCAATGCCACGACGGTTCGTTTTAAGGTTTAGGGGTTTCCGAATTATACAGTTACAGTCCTTGAAATAGTAGATTCTTGGATCCGCAGGAAGAAGCCGTAATCCAGGACGTATTCATTTGGCCTGCACATAGTTCCATCATACACTGGGGTGAGCAGGGCAGAAACTCCGATGGAGAGTGTAGGTAAAACCGCGAAACCCAAAAGCTCTAAACCCTGCCACCCTTTCCAAACTTTCCCGGAACCCGAAACCTCGAAGCCTGAACCTAACCCACAAAAGGGTAAGTAAGTTGAAAGGCGGCACGCAACACCCCGACGATCCACCCACAAACAGAGACAAACAGGACAGAATCTCTCTAAACGGGACACTGATCTGCAAGGGCCTGCCGGCAATCTTAGTCAGCCCCTGGCAAAACTCCCCTATAACAGCTTCAGCAAACAAGGGCACCTTCTTCTGCCCTATGTTAACATCCCTTGTTGTCTGAAACTCCCCACTCCAAACCCCAAATCCCTAAACCACTAAGCCCTGTGAGAGACTCCTACAACCTCAAGCCCAATGCCCGAAACCCTAAACCCTAAACCCTATATACTGAACTCCCTAAACCCTAAAACCTTTTTACTTAACTCCCTAAACCCTAAACCCTTAACTCTGGAGACTAGCCAATATAGGGGCCTTCGCGCTTCGAACAGATAGAAACCTTTCTCAGGCAAACCAGACAAAGACCTTACCTGGGGATCCAAAACCTAGTGTTTTGGGGGGTTAGACCCTCTAACTAAGGGGTCATAACCTTCTATTTTGTAGGGTTTGGATGATAGATAAGCCCCCATATAAGGGATGATTTTACAAACAATTCCCACCCCAACACTCCTAAACCCTACAGCCCCAAACCTAAACCTAATGCAGGGGCCTTAATCATAATAACCTAAACCTAATGTAGGGGCCTTAATCATAATCATACTTAGTGTTATTATTCATAATCAGGGTAGGGTTTTGCGGGCTCCTTATTACAATCAGAGTAGAATGTACCTAGAGGGTCATACCCTACCCCTTTTTTAGGTTACCTAGTTTTATGGTTAGGATCTCCTATATAGAAAAGTAGGTACCTTAAAAAAGGGGTAGGGTATGATCCTATAGGTACCCTTCAGTGACCTCCACTCGGTTCTTGCCGACCACTTTGGAGGATCCACCGAGGACGTGGACTTCGGCGCCGGCTGGGTAGTTGAGCTTCCTTTCATGATGAGGGTTGAAGGGTTCTACTGTAGGGTGAGAGCCTTGGGTTTAGGTTTAGGGGGTGGAGCAGGTGAGCTTCCTGCTCATTTGGGGTTTTAGGGGTAAGGGTCTACAGTTTAGTCATGGTTTAGGGCTTCCTTCCAATAGGAGCCCTTAAGGAAGGAGCTAGCTTGCTTTCTTCGCGGAAGGGCTACTGAATACCTAGTGTGTATACCTTGCTGTGTGTGTGTGCGCGTTTGCAGGAAACAGATGTGCATAGTTGTGTACATATGAAAACACATACTACATACACACATACATACATACATACATACATACATATATGTACATACAAATATATACATGTACAGACACCCTGAACCTTGTGCAAAAGGCATCTGCGTCGCGATCCCACGCTGCACACCCGAGACGGCTACCAAATAAAATGGGCCAGGTGTTTGTGCTCTGGACTTAGTGATGGGTCCTGCCAGTGTAGGGATGCAAGGGTATGTTGCACGGCCATCAATATTTCGTGGCCAAAGCCAACCAATGTTGGTCCACCCGTATATACGGCTGATGGACAAAATCCTGCATGACCCTAAGCACCCTAAACTATGGGAATTATGGTATATTCCTTATAATGGGTAATGCAGGATTTTGTCCATCAGCCGTATTGGTGCCTGAAAACCCCGCCGGCTGGCTGAAGAGAACGGTAGGACTGCCGCCTCAAGGTAAGGCTACAACGACATCTCCACATTCCTAAGCTTTTAATCTAAATCCGTGAGCCTCCCCTCCAGCAAAACAGGCAACAACTGCACACAAACCAAAAGCGTGAACACTAAACGGCTTTTCGACGAAGCTCTCGTTGTAGTAGATCTCCGTCTTCAGGCCCTGTGTGCTCTCAGGTACCTCCGCTTCGTCTATGTTCCCCAAGAACGTTTAGGGGTTTAGGGTTTAGGATCGTAGCTATGTAGGTTACTATTTTGGAGAGTATGCGATACAGTAAACCCCATAAAGTTGGAAACCGGATTAAGGCCAAATAGTGCTGGGATTCCCTATACATTACTCTTAAGGACTGAGGCTGTTGGGTTTCCAACTTTCGGGCTTCTACTATAAATAAGCACTTGGACCCTGGGGGGTCGGTATGCCGTGCAGCGCATGTTAACTGACCTTTAAGCATGGGGTAAGTTTACCTACACCCTTCATTCTAGTACCTTCTATTGGATGACTTATTTTACGGTAAAACGACCCTATGATACGAAACTCAGGCAACCAAGAAGGTACCCAAAGAAAGGTGCTACATTCAAGGGTCTAATCTAGGGCCTTGTTAATTAGAATACGGTTTCGAGGCCCATTTGATTATAATTATAATAAGGACTCCCCCCCAAAAAATAGTATAGGTAATTATTTAGTTCCCTATAGTAGGCACCTTAACCTACCAAACCCTACTTTTTTGTAGGTTCTTAGTATAAACCCTAATAGGGAATTTATAGAGACCCTACAAAAAAAAGTAGGTTTTGGTAGGTTAAGGCAGTGCTTATACGAGTTTAGCTTCTAGCATTGAGGCCTTCGGGTTCTTAGGCAAGGTCTCTTCCAGAAAGCACTTGGAGGCCCTTTTGACTTAGTAAGTCTACTTAGTATCCCCTAGAAGCCCCATTATAATCCCTATAACCCACCTTACTAACCCTACTTACTAAGTCAAAAGGGCCTCCAAGCAGGTTCCCCTGTCTCGCTTAGTAAAAACCAGGACACCCAAAGGGCCCTTGAATAGAGGCCTTATGGCCCTGAATAGTGGGTATTGGGAGTATTTTGGAGGTTAGCTGTGGGGTCTACTTGGAGGTTCATGGGTAGTTTTAAGTAGGGTTATAAGTCCCGTAATATGGGTTATAAGTATAGCTATCCTATTTATAACCCCACTTATAACTACCCATGGACCTCCAAGTAGGAAGGGTACCGGGTTTGATGTTATTCTCTTGTAATTCGGGCAACCTAGAGACTGCTGGCCGAAGTCTCGTGCGGGCGTAGGGTTTGTGGTTTGGGGCTTAGGGTTTGGGGAATTATAATTCCTTACTTTGGGGTGTTGGGGCCCATTAGACCATAATTATAATAAGGAACCCCCAAATTAGTACAGGTAATTACTAGGGGCATGGGCGAGATATGGTTTGGGTAGGAGGGCTTGGGTGTGACAGTTGAGGGTACACCAGGACACCCCCGAGGGCCCTTGAATAGAGGCCTTGTGGCCCTTAATAGTGGGTCTTTGGGGTATACTAGAGGGTAGTTGGGGGGTCTACTTGAAGGGGCAGGGGACTTAGTAAGTTGGTTATTTGTAGAGTTATAAGTGCCCTAAATGGAGTTACCCTAATTATAACCCTATTTATAACCAACTTACTAAGTCCCCTGCCCCTTCAAGCAGGCAGTGTTCAGGGTTCGGGTCCAATAGCACCGCTTTTTTCTACACCAAGTCGCGCCAGCGGCTGATATTGTCAACGCGACAAAGTGCTAGCCATCATCATAAACTCCCTAAACCCTAAACCCTAAAGCCCTAAACCTCTCTACACTAATCGAAAAGTCTGAGGCCAAAGAGACCCTCTTCAAAGCCTCGAGACCCTCATAGCATCCTGATGGGAGGGGACTCCAAGAAGGATAGATGGTTCCCTTATAAGGTTTTGCAAGGATCCCTTGTACCCTCCCCCCTTGAACCACCCTCCCTTAAGGACCCGATAAGACCCTGAAGGCAGGTTTCCTAAACCCTACACCCTGCACCCTGAACTCCTGAACCCGAAACCCAACGCCCTCAACCCTAAACCCTCAAGGCCCTATAATATCCTCACAGAACCCTAAAGGAACCCATTATCGTACCCTGTAAAAGGAACCCTAAACCCTAAACCCCCGAAACCTCTAAACCCCTAATTCCTCAACCCTAAACTCCTAACAACCCCCAACCCCTGAGCCCTAACCCAAACGCCGCCAAGCCGCGTAGGTCAAGCGAAAAGCGCCGGAGGAAGCGTCGTAGCGCAGGGAGGTCGTGCGGCCTGCGACGAGCTGGGCCTCGGCTCTTTGAGACTTCCATTATAGGGATCTACCCGGAGACCCCAATATCCCGTAATAAGGCATAATAGGGGTGCTACTACAATTTATGGTATATTCCTTAATTAAGGGATGGTTCCTTTAAGGGTTCCTATAACGGTTCCTTTAAGGCTTCCTATATGGGAACTATAGGGTTTAGGATTTAGGGGTTTAGGCTCCCAGAGACTTAATAAAGGAATATACCTCTAAGGGTTCCTCATAGAGTCCTTAAAGGGATCTATAGAAGGGTCCTATAAGGGATATACCTTCATAACGTGGGTTTAGGGTTTAGGATGGAAGAAACTTATTATAGACTCCAACGTCCTTTCAGAGGGATCTAAAGGGTTCCTTCAAAGGATCCTCAGGGCTTTGGGCTTAGGGTTCCTTCAAGAACTAACTATAGGCTTCTATAAGAGGGTTCCCTTTAAAGGGTTCCTTGAGGGTTTCTTTAAGGTTTCAGGGCTGGGGGCTTTAGTGGCTTTGGCTGGTTTAGGGCAGAAGCCAGAAAGTTGGAACATCATTGACCTCATGCCCTTACAGTAAAGTATAGGGAATCCCAGCATGAATCCTCCTAAAACTATGTTCCAACTTTCTGGGGTTCACTGTAACCCTAAACCCTCAACAAACCCGAAACCCTTAGACCCTTATAGACCCCTTTAGAGGAACCCGAAGTTAGGGCTTGGGAGTTTAAGGCTTCAGGCTTAGTGCTTAAGCTTTACGGCTTTTCGATTTGAGGTTTCGGGCCCGGGGATCCCCAAATCTGCTGTTTTTTTTTTTGGGGGGGGGGGGTATACCCTATAATTAAGGGGTCCTAACCTACTATTTTGTAGGGTTTGGGGTTACAGGTATGATAGATAAACCCCATATAAGGCATGAAATGACTGACAACTCACACCCCAACACTCCTAAACCCTACAGCTTCAAACCTAAACCTAATGCAGGTTTAGGGTTTAGGCTTTAGGGGTTCTGTAAGATTCTGCAAGGATTCTTTGAGGAATCTTCGGAATCTGGGGTTTAAGAGCTTAAAGGCTTTCGTGTTCAGGGCTTCTGGGGTTTTAGGGTTCAGCATTTTCCCTATCCTTCCAAGGACCTCATAGTTAGGGCCCTAGACCCCCTAAGGACCCAATAATAAGGTCCCTGGAGGCATAGGGTTTGGGTTCAGAGGGGTTGTTGTTTACAAGTGAGTGTCATGCAGGGTTTAGGGCTCAGGGTTTTGGGTGTATGTGGGGTGCTTTGGAGGGCAGGGCTTCCGAGAACGAGGGCTATGGGATTCTAGGCTTGTGGACCCTATGCCTCCAGGGACCTTATTATTGGGTCCTTAGGGGGTCTAGGGCCCTAACTATGAGGTCCTTGGAAGGATAGGGGGACCCAAATGCAGAATTGGAGCATGAAGAGTTCAGGCTTTACCATGGGCGTTGAAGGCTTTAGTGGTTAAGGCTAAAGGCTTTGGTCTGTTTGAACCTTGAGTGCCACTCCCTCCCTTCGATATGCACATACATCCATATGGGAGTTTCCGAAAAATAGGGGTACCTTATTTTAGGGTCCTTATTGGATCCTACCATTTAGGGTACTATATTGGGGTCCCTATTTTCGGAAACTCTCATATGATCAGGTTGCATAGGTGCCTGCAATTGAAAGCGTATGTGCTCTAGCTCCCGACCGCCCTACATGGGTCATTTCAACAACACTGGGTGTCGAGATAGGACTGTATCAGGATACTGGAAGTCACTGCAAGTCCTCTGTGTCTTCATACATTGAGGTTGCCCAGATGAACGAAACCAGCCAATTCAGATCACAAGCCGATGGAAGCCTATCTGCCGCACCTACAGCAACATCCAGCGCAAAGGCCGGACAAGATTGGAGAATTCCTTCATAACCTCCGGGTCACGGGCCCAATAAACCGTAGGTTCAGTTGGGGTAGCTGCACCGAACCCTTAAGCCCCAGAAGAACTCACTTGAAAAATGATTAGGTCCACAATCTAAAACCATCTTCTTAGGCTTATGCACCCGAATCTGCCGAGCAGCATAGGTCCGAGAAAGTGCAGCCACCTAGGAGGACACAAGGTCTCTGACCCCAGATTCAACCCTCTTCTTGGGGACACCTATATAATCGCGGAAGCGTGCAACTCTCGATCGTGTTCCTGTTCGTCGTATCTTTGTTCGGTTACCATCGGATACCTCGTATCAAGTTCTTTAGCCGACAAAGCACAGCCCGCTGCCCCAAACCCTGAACGGTATAACGCTGAACACTACAACTTATGTAGGGTTCAGCGTTAACCCTGTAGCCTAAAACCGGATGCATAACCGGGCCTAACCCTAAACCGTGCCTGGAGGGTCCAACCGAAGCCTGTATCATTCCCAATACTGTTCCGTATGACTGTATAATGCCCCACAACCATAATACTACGACAGTTGAACGAACCCCCACAGCCTGTTACAATTAGAGCCTACTAATCATACCCCGCAACTCTGTTCTATTAAGTAAGGCCCCTGTATGAACACCGACCGCCGAGACGACACTTGCCCAAGCGTTCGAGTATGTAGGGCTCAGAGTGAAGGGATGCAGAACAACTGACACTATGCATGCATGCAAGCATGTATCCATGCATGTGTGCAGGTATGACGGTAGGTAGGGACGGAGGAACGAAGGAGGGAGGGAGGCAGGTAGGCATGTCAGCATGTGAGCATGTATGCAAACAGTTCCTCAAGCACTTCCTCGAGAGTAACTCTTCTGTCTATAGACTATAAGGCTAAGGGTCTCCAGAATTCCCCTAAACCCTCAACCCCTGAACCCTAATCATTAAATCCCTGTAGCATGCACGGAAAGCCTGTGAATCTTTACACAGGGAATCACCCTAAACCCTACACCACCAAAACTAAATCCGACACCCCTACGCCAAAAAAACAGCAACAAGCCATAACCTCAAACACCAATATGGCGACCCCAGAACCCAAAACTAAGCCCGAAGCCAAAGCCCAAAACACAAGCGTGAAAAAAGTAACACAAGCCCGAAACTTGAAGAGCCCCGCACCCTCGACCTCGTGTACCTAACCGTTAACATTCCTATTGCAGGACTGCTTTGCAGTCAGGAGTGTATGGTCTTATTGTTTTCTGAAGCTTTTCGAGAGTGTACGCTAAGCATGTATAAAGTCTTAATACCTCTATAGTCTACACTTAAGTTTTCAAAACGGGTTCCTAGACTGCAACTGTATGTACGCTATGGCTACATGGACCACTCGGCCTGCAAACCCTGAACACTAAAACCCCCAAACGCTCGGAACCCCAAATCCTTAACCCTAAACCCTAAACCCCAAATCCTTAACCCTAAACCCTAAACCCCAAATCCTTAACCCTAAACCCTAAACCCCAAATCCTTAACCCTAAACCCTAAATCCTGAAACCCAAATCCTAAAACTCTGACCCGAGCCCCTAATACCGCCCGCCCCAGCCCCACCGCCCTTTCAACCCCTAACACCCCCAACAAGAAAACCTTACAGTGAACCCCAGAAAGTTGGAACATCATTAGCCTCCTGCCCTTAAAGTAAAGTATAGGGAATCCCAGCATGAATCATCCTAGTTCTATGTTCCAACTTTCTGGGGTTCACTGTAACCCTAAACCCTCAACAAACCCGAAACCCTTAAACCCTGCAAACCCTACCCCCCCCCCCCCCACCAAACCCGTCCCTCTCCAGCCTGACCCCGTAAACCCTAAACCCTAAACAGAAAACAAAAGGACACCGCCTTGGCAACCTGCAAGCTGCCCTGGAGGTCATAGAATCCCTCCTGTCAGGCATTAGGGCTTATAGGGTTTATAGGGTTTATATAGTCTATAGGGTTTTTAGGGCTTATAAGGTTATAGGGCTTATAGGGTTTAGGGGTCTAGGGTTTCGTTCGTGGCAACTCGTAAGGTTTCATAATCTATAGAATTACATATTTTGAGACTCAAGGCGAAAAGGGCTCTATCATAGGATTTATGGTTTTAAGGGTTCTATCAAAGGGTGTATGGCTTTGGGTTTTAAGTGCTTTATCATATGGTGTATGGCTTACAATTTTACGGGTTTCATCACAGGCTGTATGGCTTAGGGTTTAAGGGTTTCATCATAGAGTGTATGGCTTAGGGTTTCAACTGTTTTATCATAGGGTGTACGGCCTAGGGTTTCCAGGGTTTGTATCGCAGGGTGTTATCGCTTAGGGCTTTATGGGTTCTATCCTACTTGGAGGCCCTTTTGACTTAGTAAGTCTACTTAGTATCCCCTAGAAACCCTATGATAATCCCCATAACCCACCTTACTAACCCTACTTACTAAGTCAAAATGTATGGCTTAGGGTTTAGGGGTTTCGGTCTTAGGGTTCAGGGATGTTTGGCTCAGGGTTTTAGGATGCATGGGGTTCCCAGGGACTCCTAGGGTTCCTTTAAAGGGATCTATAAGGGCCCCCTTAAGGGTTCCTATAAGGGATTGTTTAGGGTTGAAGGGACTCCAGCCCCCCTAAATTAAAGAATAGACCTTAAAATAAATCATAATAGGGATCCTACTATAACCCTAAGGGTCCAAGTAGTCCTTATTTATGGTTTTAGGTACCTAAAAAGCCCCAAAGTCCTATAATAGGGAGTACTTGCCCCCTCTGGGTAATTTACGGCATATTCCTTACTTACCCTAAGGCTCCATGTACCCATATAGTACATACTTAGGCCTTAAAGTACCCATATAGGGACCCCTTTAAGGCTTAAGTATTCACTATTTGGGTACCATGGACCCTTATACCCTAAACCCTATAGAACCCTTATAGTACCCTTAACAGAACCCTTAAAGGAACCCTTTAAGGGAACCCTACTCTAAAGGTACATGGAGCCTTTGGGTTAAGGGATATTGGAGTCCCTGGGCTCTGTGGGCTTTCAGGCGCCTTGGGGCTTCGGGACACATTAGGGTTTAGGGTATAGGGGTTTAGGGTTTAGGGTATAGGGGTTTAGGGTATAGGGGTTTAGGGTTTAGGGTATAGGGGTTTAGGGTTTAGGGTTAGGGATGTCCAGGGTAGGTTAGGGTTGAGATAGGATCATACCCTACCCCGTTTTTAAGGTACCTACTTTTCTATATAGGAGATCCGAACCATAAGACTAGGTAACCTAAAAAAGGAGTAGGGTATGACCCTGTGGGTAGGGTTCAGGGTTCAGGGTTTAGGGTTCAGAGTTGGGTTCGAAGGCTAGAGTAGGGCTTTTGACCTAGGGCACAGTAGTTCAGGGCTTAGGGTTTAGGGTTTAGGGTTTAGGTTTTAGGGTTTATTAGGGTTTAGGGTTTGCTGTATAGGTCTGTCTCGATTTCTGCTGCAAGGAGGCTATCAAAACTTTCCTTGTGAAGAGGCTTGCTGCTCTACACAAGGCATGGAGCTGAGGATTTCGCCTCAAGGTACCCTATGTACCTATATATACCCAGAGCCTCCAAAACCCCTTAATTAAGGAATATACCTTAAATTATAATAGGATCCCTAATATGATTTAAGGTATATTCCTTAATTAAGGGGTTTTGCACCGGGCTCATGTGTAGGCACTGTTGGAGCCTTAGGAGTAGTGGGCTTAGGCTCTCACTTGGATGATGTTAAGTCTCCGGGTATAAAAGTCCACAAGTTCCCGAGGACTTCCCGAAAAAACTCTTCCAGCTCCGTCACCTTGCAGCAGCGCATGTACATGCAGTGGCCCGTCAAGTGCTTCCGGGAGTTCCAGAAATGCTCCCAGGTTTGTGGGAGTTCTGCGAAGACCATATCCTTGAACCTGAGAACCAATGTAGGGTCTTTCCAAGGGGCATTTTCGAGGAACTTGTTCTGAGTGCCACCTTTTTGGTCATCATGTAGAAGCCTGCATAGTTACGAATACCACTCCTTAATTCTATTATGATCCACCCCCAATACCCTATTGTAGTCACTAAGGCGTTATACTCGAAGCATCTGCTCCTGGTTCCACGAGCACTCAGACTCAAGCAGGTTCCGCATCACCCTTTAGCAAACCCGGGGTGGTTTTCTGGTGTGGAGATTGGGCTTTCCATTTTCAATGTCAACAAGGAGATCCCCAAACAAAAAGGTAGAAGGGCAGCACTGTCGGCGCAAGTAAACCAGTATAGCCGGTATAGCTTAGCCGTAACCCTAAACTTCTCAAGCCCCACTCTACTCACCTAGCTAAAAGAATGCACAACAGCGAACAACACTGAAACTACAGTGTGAATTTAAAGCATCATGACAGCAGGAAACCCTGTAAAAAGTACAAACCCTCCAACAACCGACAAGCAAACCTGTAAAGCCTACAGAGTTACCGGTTACCCGAATATAGGGGCCTTAATACTTAGAATAGGGTTTTGGGGCCCATTAATTATACTATAGTCATAATAAGGAACCCCCACAATAGTATCGGTAACTATTTCGGCCCTTATATTATAGAACCCAACTATAGATCCCCTTATAGACCCCTTTAAAGGAACCCTAGGAACCCTGCAGGTAATTGTGTAGCCCCATATTAACAAGCCCTAAGCATCCTGAGAATCATAATTCTCCCCAGCCTCAGGGCCCGCCACTGTGGTGATGTCCTGGCGCCATGGCACACCACCCGAAACCGTGACGTTTAGAGGTATTGACAACTTACACCCCCGACTCGAAGAACAGTTTAACGGTTCAGGATAGCTTAGGTAGTGGCTTTGTACAGGATTTTCATCGGCTTCTGTAGGATTTTGTAAGGTTTGAGAAAGCTGCATTCCTGCTTAGAGTGGTGACTGTGGAGGTTTTGCGCTTTAAATCGTGACATTCTGTCCAGGTATACCCTGCATGTGATGAAAAAATAATCTCAAATAAACGGTGGGCCTTTATCATCAAAAATGAGGTGTTGGATGGTATCTTCTACTTTTAAGATGCAGTAGCTCCATCTCCACTGAGCAGGTTCAGCGCCCGCTTCATGGAAGCATGCACCATAGAAGAGGCTTGTACCCTTGTTCCAACTCTTCTGGAACAGTCAGGCTGGGTTCGGGATCCAGCGAAGTCAGGAACAACCGACGGCATCGGCATCGAGACCAGTTGCCCTGAGGACGACGAACAGCTGCTGTAGGACGATCTTCAGAAAACCCAATCATGCCCAGAAGCAGCTGCGAACAGTTGCCCTTGAAGAGGAAGATCACTGCTCACCACACAACTACACAAAAATTCTCAGAATCGAAACTTCGCAAACTGCTGGGTAGTTGGGTGCCCTCCAGGCTCTGGTTGAACTCACATCCCCACGCCAAACTCTGCAGGCTGCTGGGCAGCTGGACGCCCTCCAGGCTCCGGTTGAAACTGTCACCAAACTTCAAACTCTGCAGGCTGCTGGGTAGTTGGGTGCCCTCCAGGCTCTGGTTGAACTCATATCCAAACGTCAAACTCTGAAGGCTGCTGGGTAGTTGGGTGCCCTCCAGGCTCTGGTTGAACNTCAAACTCTGCAGGCTGCTGGGTAGTTGGGTGCCCTCCAGGCTCTGGTTGAACTCATATCCAAACGTCAAACTCTGAAGGCTGCTGGGTAGTTGGGTGCCCTCCAGGCTCTGGTTGAACTCATATCCAAACGTCAAACTCTGAAGGCTGCTGGGTAGTTGGGTGCCCTCCAGGCTCTGGTTGAAACACCAACCAAAGGTCAAACTCTGAAGGCTGCTGGGTAGTTGGGTGCCCTCCAGGCTCTGGTTGAAACACCAACCAAAGGTCAAACTCTGCAGGCTGCTGGGTAGTTGGGTGCCCTCCAGGCTCTGGTTGAANGAAACTGTCACCAAACGTCAAACTCTGCAGGCTGCTGGGTAGTTGGGTGCCCTCCAGGCTCTGGTTGAACTCATATCCAAACGTCAAACTCTGAAGGCTGCTGGGTAGTTGGGTGCCCTGCAGGCTCTGGTTGAACTCACCTTCAAACGTCAAGCTCTGCAGTCTGCTGGGTAGTTGGATGCCCTGGTAGAGGTCTTGGTTGGAATACCACGTGAGCGACATCGTTTCGTTCAGGGCACCTACATCAGACAGAGTTCTCTCTTGGAGTAGGCGCTCCCAGAGNGGTCTTGGTTGGAATACCACGTGAGCGACATCGTTTCGTTCAGGGCACCTACATCAGACAGAGTTCTCTCTTGGAGTAGGCGCTCCCAGAGCATCGCGACACGACCAGCGCCAAGCTTCAGCACCAAATACCAGATCTCGTTGTGCTGGACTTGATGCAGCAGCAGCTGGCCCTGATCGATGACATAACCACCGGATGTCAGCACAAGTAAACCTGCCGGGTGGCCAACTCCGGCTGCGATGCGTTCCGCTACTTCCCACCCCGTTTCAGCAAAGTTGACCTCCAGCTCAACGCTGGAACCTGCCAGGCAATGAACGCTCACAGTCCGCGTGGCCCTGTCCGGACCGGCCGCTGCAGGCTGCGGGACGCTCAAATTCTGTTTCATTGTGCCTTCTGACAGGCGCAATAAACCATGGCGTTGGCGGCGGTACATATATATATATATATATATACACACATACATACATACATACATACGTACGTACGTACAGACAGACAGACAGACAGACAGACAGACAGACAGACAGACATACATACACATATATATATATATAGATATGTATATGCGCATATATGTATATGTGTATACATCTCCATTACTGCTGCAGTCGAATATTAAGGAGCCCACAGGAATGGCATATCAATGATTTAGGCGTCTATATGGGTAGTTCTCTCAACTAGAGCCCTCGTTTAGGTTCCTTACAAGCTTACGCCACCCATATAGGAGAACTCCCCCCCATGATGTGGTATCTGCTTTGGAATCTTGGGGGTCTTTGGGCGGAGACCTGTGCGGTGACCCGCTCAGGGTCCAAGTACCCGAGTAGTAGATACTGTGGCCTTCTTAAACTAGACACGGAAAATGACCTTGAAACCCACACCCCAAGGGTCCATGTATCCAAACAGCATATACAAAAAGGAGTCACTACCAAGTAGTCCCGATATAGCTACTTTGGGGCCAAAGTAGATACTATCCGGGTACTTGGACCCTTACACCCCAATTAAACCCTAAAGCCCTTATAGAACCCTTATAGGTACCCTTAAAGGAACCCTTAAAGGAGGTAATTGGACCCTTAAAGTACTCGAACCATTGCATCGAACCGAAACTCCCGGCTGGCTCCGTGAGGACACAACCCTAAAGCATGCAAGTCGCAACCTTGAAGTCTTACCCGCAAGCCTAGACTGGGCTTGAAAGTAACCAGGAAGAAAAAAGTGTAAACTTTTATTTCATAATGGTTCCTTTGAGAAAAAAGTATTAAAGTATGGTACTCCAAAGCCCAGTAGATTCTAGATCAGAGTAGTTACTACGCAGGCGTCCCTGATTATTAGTCGAAAGCCCGAAGCCTCAAACGATCCCAAATCAGCTCGAAAGAAGACTGGGCACATGGTTGCACTTGAACGAACCCGAAGCCCAAACCCCAAACCTGAAATCCTAGATCCTAAACCCTGAACCTAAACCGCATATCCTAAACCAACCGCAATTCCTAAACTCTGAACCCCAAACCTCAGTCGGGGCACATGGTTGTACTTGAACTCCCAGTAGGCCCAAGAATGCAAGGCGCGGTCGGCCATGTCCTTCGATGGAGGAATCTGAAAGGGCTTAGGATTGAGGGTTGAGGGCTTCGGGTTTAGGGTTTAGGGCTTAGGGTTTGGGGCTTAGGGTTCGTGGGTAGTGCTATCGCCGTTTAGGCTTGGGGTTCCTTTCTTTAAGCCTTTCTTTGTCACAACATGGAGGCTTCTCTCATGGAAAAGTTTCCGAAAATAGGGGACCCCTAGATAGAAGGATGCCTATTGTAAGGACCCCCCCAAAACAAAACAAGGTACCCCTCATTTTCGGAAACCCTAAACCCTTATGGAGCCCTCTAAAGGAACCTTTATAGCACCCTTATAATAACCCTTCAAAGGAACCCAACCCTAAACCCTAAACCCTACACCCAAAGGGACTCCTAATTTTCGGAAACTCTCATGTAAGCCTCTGAGGCTCCCCATTCCGAGAGGGCCTTTCTAGGGATGCTGAGAAGGGAATCCAAATTCAGGCCGTATAATAATTAGAATAGGGTTCCTTTAAAAAAGTAGTAGTAGTAGTCGTCGTCGTAGTAGTAGTAGTAGCAGTAGTAGAATTAGAATAGGGTTCCTTTAAAGAGTCCTTTAACGGGCTCTATAGTAAGGGATCATAGGGTCTATAAGGGCTACCACAAGGGCTATCATAAGGATTGAGTGTAAGGGCCTTAAGAATTAGAATAGGGTTCTCTTTTAAAAGCTTCCTTTTGAGGGGTTTATCAGGGAGGGATCTATAGTAGGGTTCAGCAATATTAGGGGCCTTAATAATTAGAATAGGGTTTTGGAGTTACAAGACCGAACCTATGATAAGGACCCCCCAAAAGTGTATCGGTATATATTCAGGCTTATTATTATAAGGCCCCTATATTCGGCATGAAGAATGCTTCCTTGTAAAGCGACATTTGTCGGCTGCGTGCAGACCACGGGGAAAGCTCCTCATCCAGGCAGCCGGTCGCTGCCGCAGCAAAGCGGCTCCGTTGCTCTGAGAAGGATCATAAGGACCCATAGGGGGGTAGGGGGGAGGGAGGTAGGGGGCCTTCATGCCCATAATCAGGACTTAATAAGGCCTATTCAAGGAAGTATGGTCCCCTACCCCCTCCCCCCTACCCCCCTAAGGGTCCCTGTGAAAGGAGCCTGTCGGGAGCGAAGCAGCTCAGTGCTGGCGAGCTTGTCACAGAAGTCGCAACGACGAGCATCGTGCGTAATCATAGTCATAATTACACGGGTCATGCATAAATATACAAAGCCGCCTGTTTATGAAAGAAAAGACACCCATACTGTAGCCAACCTAAGGGTGCATGGACCCATGTAGTATGGACTTAGGCCGTAAAGGTATCCCTATACAAGTACTTGTGGGCCAAAGTATATACGCACATGGACCCTTGGGGTTTTTGGGGCCAGGTAAGTTGAGCTAGCAGCAGATGGAAGATGACACTCTCCTGCCTCGCGAGGTTGGTTGCAAGCTGTGTTTTTGCTTAATTTTGTGTGATCAGGGTGTGCTTTCGCTACGTTCGGTTAGTTTAGTGTGAGTCTTCATGTAAAATCGGGTTAGGATTTAGGGTTTAGGGTGTGTCGTTCAGCAGTTGTGGTGTACGACATCAGGTTAGTTTGAAGCCACTGCCGCCGTACGGCACATGGCCCTAAAGCCATGTAGTCATGAAGCCCTGCCCAACACCTGCAGAACGCTGTTAAATCTCTGCCCTGACATCCTACGTAGAGAGCCCAATACCCCTTCAATAAGGAAATACTTCAAATCAGAGCATTGCTTACACCATACCGTAACCCAAAATAATTTCAAGAATGGTCTCTGCCTTCTACAACCCCATGATGCCTTGCACATAAACAAAGGGGAAGTTACAAACATGGGATCCTTATCCTTGCAGCCCTTAATGTATTTTGTAGAAGATGCAGCTAGCCGTAGCTACCAACCGTCGTGATTGGCTCAAGAAAAATGCGTTTGCTTTCTGGCTGTTCTGCCTGAAAACATAGGTTATCAGCCGTAGGTCTCACTCCCTGATAGTAGTTGCTATGGACGCTCCCGTAAGTCCTGCAGGCCTTCCCGCGATAGGTAAATCCGCGGCTCGCGAAGACACCGAGGAGATTGCTTCACTTCCTGCTATGTCCGTCCAAGACGACGGCACGGATGCTGTTGCGATCGGCCCCCGGGAGGGTGGCCAAGCTCTGCCCCTCACTGCAGAAGCGTTGGCAGTTATGGGCCTAAACGATCCCCGCAGAAATGCGCCAGGCGCCGTGTCAGAGTGGGCACATGTGACAAGTCCCACTCATGCTCTCGCGTCCCTGGCGGGATCGCCTCAACAGTTCAACTCGGCCCAATATTCACCTAGCGAGTTTCACAACACAGCAAACTACTATCAGAACAACGTGCTAGCGCCTTCGTTACATCAGCAGATCCTGCTCCATCAGAACGATTCAGGACCAGCTGTGCAAACCGTTGCCGAAGCTAGACACTCAGCCCTCATGGCTGAAGCACAATCAAACCACAGGGAGCAAATCACACAGCTTCAGGCACAGGCGATTTCGAGCGCTACCCAACTTCGGTTGGAACTCCTTCAAGCGGAACATCGTCTTCAACAACANGAAGCACAATCAAACCACAGGGAGCAAATCACACAGCTTCAGGCACAGGCGATTTCGAGCGCTACCCAACTTCGGTTGGAACTCCTTCAAGCGGAACATCGTCTTCAACAACAAGAAGATCAACTCCGAACAGCCGGCGAGAGCCTGGCTACCAAACACTCTGAAGAGGTTTCACAAATGCAGAAGGAGGTAACGGACTATAAGATCCGCCTTCATCAAGCAGAGGCACACGCTTCAGAGATTGTTCGGCAAGCCGAGCGCGAATTGGCCAATCGTGCCAAAGCCAGCCAGAGTCATGCCGAAAACATGACTGGGGAGTTGAACCATCTTAAGTCCGAGATGGGAACTGTGCTTCAGGCGCACAAGACTCAAAGTGAGAACGTCTTTAGGCTCGAGCGTACAAATGCTGATTTGCGTGCTCACCTGGCGGAAGCCGTGGCTGCTTCTCCCACTAACACCGCCACTATTCCTCCGGTTGAACATCCTATCCACACACCTCCGGGTTTGATGCAGGGAGGAGGAGGACCTCCAGGCGGCGATGGTTCGCCTCCCGGGAGTGATGGCGATGACGAGTCCGACGACGATGATCACCGCAAAAAGAAGAAGAAGGACAAAAAGAAGAAGAAAAGGAAAAGAGACTCATCTGATTCTTCTTCATCATCATCATCTATTGGCCTGTCCAAGAAGGATTTGTTGAAGATGCTCAAGAAGGTCACTAAGTCCAAGAAGGACAAGGACAATGATGAGGAGACTGAAGCAACACGCGGTAGATCGAAAGTTAAGGAAGCTGAGAAGATTGTTTTCCCCAAGTTTCCTCAGCCTGAGAACTACCGCAATTGGAGGCTTCGCGCCCGTGAAGCTGTTGTTGCCGCCTCAGATCGTCCCGATGAAGCCTTCGAGTGGTTAGACGAAGTATGGAAAGAAGACACGACCGAGGAATACCTGCGTGATCCGAAAGGATTCACAACGCTTGACGCGAAGATTCTCTCAGCGATCACCAATGTGTTGGAGGGTGATTTCGCCCGCCAGATCGACCCTTTTAAAGAGAGAGAGGGACACGAGGGACGCCTCGTTCGTGGTCGTCAGATTCTTCACAAACTCAATGCGTATCTTTCCACGAACGCACTTCACGGATCAGTCTATGACATGGAAGATNTTAAAGAGAGAGAGGGACACGAGGGACGCCTCGTTCGTGGTCGTCAGATTCTTCACAAACTCAATGCGTATCTTTCCACGAACGCACTTCACGGATCAGTCTATGACATGGAAGATCTGCTGAATGTCGTTATGATCAACGAGAATCTGGTGCAGTTTATCCGAAATTGGGACACGGTCCTCTCGGGTATGAAGAAATCACCTGCCGACGACGTTCTCCAGCCGCTCTTTCATCGTCAGGTCAAAAAGGCGAAGATACTTTCTCACGACATCGCCATTTACGAAAGAGCCGTTGATGGCTAAAACAGAGAAAACCTATGAGTTCCTGTATAACACTGTGAACAGACTCATCAAAGAGGCTTGAGCGCGGATTGCAAAACAGGCCGCCGCAGGTACGCCAAGTGCCCCCGCACCGCTGAAGCGGGTGCCTAAAGGTTTCTGCATTGATTTTGTTCGCAACGGTTCATGCAGCAAAGACCAATGTACCTACAAACATCAGATGCCTAACAAGCCACGTGGTAGGTCGCANTCGCAACGGTTCATGCAGCAAAGACCAATGTACCTACAAACATCAGATGCCTAACAAGCCACGTGGTAGGTCGCAGAGTAAAGGCAAAGGAAAAGGCCGTGGCCAATCGCCCTCCGGAAGGGGGAGCCCTTCTCCTGGACGCATCAACGCCGAGTGCAAGTTCTTCAAGCACGGCAAATGCAACAAGGGCGACAAGTGCCGTTTCATTCACAAAGGCCAACCCTCTGCTCCGGCCACTGGGAGCGGCAGAGAGTCCAGCGGCGAAAAGAAGAAAAAGAAAGAAAAGAAGGAGAAGAAGCGGAAGAAGTCCCGTTCCAGCTCTAAGAGCTCCAAAGGCAGCCAAGGTTCCAAGGGTCCAAAGGCTCCGGAGGCAGCAAGGGCTCGGGAGGACGTAAGCCGAAACCTTCGCTTCCAGCCGCCGTTTGTCTCTTAGGTGCACTCGTCGCAAGTTCGGCACCCCAAGCCGATGCATTCGCCTTCCGGAAGGAAGTGCCGATCTTTCACGACCAGTGTTCCAGCGCCGCGCACCTTGCGATGGCATCTGTTCGGTTTTCGAACACTCCTGAGTATCACTACATTCCCACTCCGGTGGAAGATTCCAATTGGCGGGGCGTAGAGATCCAACAAAGGGTTTTCACCAAGGAACACCCCGTCAAGTACCGGCCCAAAACGGATGGACAGGACGTCCGGGACGCTCTCGCTACAGCTAAGATGCTTCGGTCGACCATTGAAGCCATGGACCAAGGACCAGCATGTAAGTTTCGTTGCAAGACGGAGTTTGGATGTTTATGTTGCATAGCACCTGGGTTGTCAGTAGGTTGCCCCGCCAAAGGTAACCAAACGGATCCTGCGATTGAGATGGAATGGATTGCAGATACTGGCAGTGCTCAGGACTTGATTTCAGAGANATAGCACCTGGGTTGTCAGTAGGTTGCCCCGCCAAAGGTAACCAAACGGATCCTGCGATTGAGATGGAATGGATTGCAGATACTGGCAGTGCTCAGGACTTGATTTCAGAGAGTATGTTGGGTGAAGTGAAGGAATTTAAGTCCGAAAGGCCCATCAACATGATAACGGCCAACGGTCCTAGCTATGCCGACAAACAGTGCAAAGTTAGGGTTCCTTCCATCAGCACCACTGCTGAGTCCTATGTGTTGCCCGATTCACCGTCTGTTCTATCGGTTGGACAGAAGTGCGTGGAAGAAGGGTTTGACTTCGTATGGAGAGCAAACTGTAGACCGTATCCCAGAGATTCCAATGGGAACAAGGTCTACATGGATGTGAGGGATAACGCTCCCTACCTCAAGTCCTGGAAAGAAAATGTTGCTCTTCCCGCGAAATTCTTCAGCGAGCCTATCGTGCCTGCACCGCCAGCCGAAAGGCCCGGCAAGGGTATAGAAGAGTGTGAGAAGATCGCAAAGGAGCTATTGGACAATCTTGATTTTCAGTTCAAGTCGTGTCTGAAGTTACTGCTATCGATGAAATGCAAGCCTTCGAAGAGCAACAGACTGTCAGTCCCCAAAGGCGGCAAGAGCACCGACGGAAACGTCGAGTATATTGTGCTCGGTGCATTTGCGCATGGTGGTGTTCAAGGAATCACCAAACGCACACACCAGTATCCAAACGCCAGACGGTATCTCAGTGCATTTCTTGAGAACCATGGGATGACCGGTGATTGCTCGTCGATTTGCATTAACCATGGTTCATCGATAAAAGTGCACAAAGACGCACACAACATGAAAGACACCAAGAACCACACGATCAGTCTCGGCAACTTTGAGGGCGGCGAAATTTGGATCCACGATCCCGCTGCCCGAAAGGGCAGAGCCGAGAGTCACCGCCCAAAAGGTGGGATTGAGGACACTGTATGGAGTCAAGCATGTGTCTCGCAACAAACTCGTGAGGTTCAACCCCAAAACCTACCATTGTGTCGTTCCCTGGAAAGGGGACAGATGGAGCATTACAGCGTACGTCAACAGAGCTGTTCCTAAGCTTCAGAGTGATGAAATTTCAAAGTTTCGGAGTTACGGATTCAGCATCTCTAAGCGTGCGGCTATTCCTGCCCCGGTTCCTGATCCAGAGGATGATCGCGTTCTTGAGGACCTCGTGACGAGGGACTCTGCTCCTAGGCCCGCTNTGCGGCTATTCCTGCCCCGGTTCCTGATCCAGAGGATGATCGCGTTCTTGAGGACCTCGTGACGAGGGACTCTGCTCCTAGGCCCGCTGAGCCTAGGGTAAAGCCTAAGGTAAAGATCAGAGATTCTGAGAAAAAGAAAAAGAAAGACGAAGAGTCCGAGGAGGCGAAACGAAGCTCCAAAGAGTATGCGGATGATTTCGACAAAATCCTCGAGGAACTCGACCTCGAGGGTGCAAAAGAAACCCAAACCCCGCAGTTCGACGAACAGGAGCACCTCAGTCGCATGATCGATGAGTTCGCCTCGGACATCGAAGAAGATGAGCTACCCAGACCGGATCGTGAGCGACCCCCTAGCGGGGAGTCGAAGGTCCCAGATGGGGAGGGCAGCTCAGGCCAAGGTACTTAAGGGGATCGAGAAGCTTAAGAAGGAAGCAACGTCGCTGCATCACATGATGACACACGTTCCTAAGAATCCCTATTGCTCGGTATGCAATCAGGCCAAGATGTACAAGACCCCGGGTTACAAAACTGAGGATGTTCGTTCTGTCGAGGCCTCCAGCTTCGGTGATCACATTACCGCCGATCATGTGGTGATCTACAGGGATAGTCATCAAGTCATTGAGGAAGCTAGGTTAGCTCTCGTGATCAAGGATGNAGCTTCGGTGATCACATTACCGCCGATCATGTGGTGATCTACAGGGATAGTCATCAAGTCATTGAGGAAGCTAGGTTAGCTCTCGTGATCAAGGATGTTGCGACTTCGTTCATGTATGCATATCCTTCCGCTCTCAAGGATGAAATGGAGTGCAAGTCAGCGCTTCAGCACTTTGTGTCGAGTAAGGATAAGGTGGGTGTTTTCTATAGCGACAATGCCAAGGAGCTCATAAGGAGCGCTCTGTCCTTAGGATGGAGGCATGAGAAAAGCAAGAAGTACATTCACCAATCCAACTTGATGGCCGAAAGGGCAGTCAGGGCGACATCAGGAATCAGAGGGCACCATATGTAATCTGTTGCAAGCCGGATTGTCCCATGTATTTTGGCCACGAGCCCTAGAACATGCGTGTACCGCATTCAACATTTCTCACCCTGGGGATTGAGTATTCTCCATGGTATCTCAGATTTGGTGACGCCTTCCCTGGCAAGACACTCCCTTTCGGATGTCGCGTTGACTATTGGGTAGGTCCTAAAGCTCAGCGCAAAGATCGTCCCAGGTTCGAGCCAACGTCCGAGCCTGGAGTGTTCCTCGGCTATCAATTCCAGCCTGGTATGAAGTGGAAGAAGGAAATCATCGTACTTCCCATCAAAGAGTTGAATAGGAATGACTTCCATGAGTGCTTGAAACCAGTTCTTGCAAGCCAGTTCAGTGTTCCAGAAGGGGACTTCACGTTTCCTATGAAGGATCGCTATGAGAGGGTTCGGACCGGTCATGCTACTGATGCTCTGGAAGGTCCTGACACGACTCCTCTCGAAAACCAGGATGCTGAGTTGGCCGATGAACAAAGGCTGACATAGCCGACGCTGACCGAGAGGTTGAGCGACCACATGTCATTGATCCCGTTTCGGGCAAGCTTGTACCGATACCAGAGGGATCACGCTTCTATGACTCCGGGGGGACATTAGGTAGAGGATACGGAGGGACGAGAGGTTCCACCAAGCCTGATGACATCCCTTCCCACTTGTGGGTCAGCATGTCTAAGAGTCAAAAGAAGAAGGCTATTGATGAAGCCAACATGCGTGCCGCTCTTCAAGAGATTGACGACGGCGATGGCCGAGGATCAAGCACTGATCGGCCCGCTGGCGCGGCGTCTCGTATGAATGATGCCTGGGGAATCTGTGGGGACACCCTCATAAGATATCACTTCAAGCCAAGGCATGAATTGTTCTCTCCTGATCTTACCGATTGCCCGTTTGATCTCAGCAGAATTTCCAGTTCACGATACACCAAGATCATTCCGTACGGTGGCGATAGCATCATAGATGATGAAGACGATTGGCGTAATGTTCGGAGGAGAAATGAGAAACTCCGATTCAAGTGGATTGGTCAGACTGTGTTCAAGATTAAACCTGCACTCCTAACGGAGATGGCTCTTTCCCAGCAATGCCTGTTGCCCCGAATGATAATCCGGAGCACCGCGATAAGTTAGCACACACTGCGCCTGTTTCGCATGATGAGATCCTGAACCTCATGGCCATGGTTGCTAGGCCAGTTGGCAAAAAGGAACTCATGCAGAACCCAAAGGCGCAGGCTTCCCTTGATGTTGAGTGGGAGAAGCTTATGAAGAAGAAGGCTTGGGAAATGGAGTCTGTGCAAGAATGGGACGATGTGTCGGGTAGGGCTCAAAAGAATGGACGAACAGTCCATGTTGGTAAGATCTTCGAGATTTGTGTTGAAAAGGGTAGTGAGCTTCCAGAAGGAGACCCTCTCCGCAAGTTCAAAGGTCGTACCGTCTTTCAGGGTAATAATGTTAAGGATGAAAGTAATGACACCGCTTTGTTTAGCGAGTTGGGTTCTAGTCCAGCTACTATGGAAGCCGGCAAGACGCTTGATGCTTACGGGCATATGCCCGGGAATGCTTGCGAGCAGGCCGATGGAAAACAGGCTTACACGCAAACCAAGCTTAAGGGAGTCGAGACTTGGGTACGTCTGCCCAGGGAACGCTGNGGCCGATGGAAAACAGGCTTACACGCAAACCAAGCTTAAGGGAGTCGAGACTTGGGTACGTCTGCCCAGGGAACGCTGGCCGAAAGGGTGGCATGGAAAGTACAAGGATCCAGTTGTCAGACTTGTTCTTGCTCTATATGGGCACCCTGATAGCGGAGGCTTCTGGGAGCAACACTGTGAAAAGATGTTGAAAGAGGTTGGGTTTCACCTCGTCTTTCCTGCAGCATGGCCGTCGGTCTTTTATCATCCTGATCTTAAGCTCTTACTTGCCGTTTATGTTGACGATTTCAAGATGGCAGGGCCCAAGTAGAATATGGCTAAAGGATGGGAGTTGATATCATCCAAGATTGATATGGATACTCCTTCGCCCCTAGGTAGATATCTGGGATGCGAACATATTTCCACGTCTTCGTCGCTGGGAAAAGCAGACCATCCATTTGCTCATGTCTTTGACAAGAGCGTGCCAGACCCTGCTGCAGAACCGACGACAGCCGCCGCTGTGCAGGACTACACAGAGTATCATCCTGAAGAAGGTGTCCTTGTTCGGCACCACCTTCAATCTCGCAAAGCTTTGTATCATCTCAGATCGGAAGAAGCAAAGGCAATGAAGCTCGGAAAATCACGACTCACGGAAGTGAAGTCTTTGTCTTATCCAGATTCGGTTGAAGAAGTTTGGGATGTTCATGGCCAACATAGAAAGCGGGGGGAACTCTGGATAGGTAGTACCTATCTATTGTCAAATGACCATACCCGCGCATCTGCACTTGCAGCTGTCAAGAAAGTGCGGGACAAAACCAAAGCCAAGAAGGCTGCTAGAAAACAAGCCTTTTATGATGTCAACCAGCTTGATGCNCGGAAAGGGTTGCATGACTGCACCTACTAAGCAAGTCGTCTATGATATGAGTTCGTTCTTGCAACAAGCGATAGACCGCTACAAAGAACTGGCGGGGCCTGAGTTCCACAATCTCAAAAGGGCCGCGACTCCATTCTACGATGACAAGATTGCTCGCCCGGTGGAAGCTGAGGCAGAAATTAAGGGCAAACTAGCTCCAATCGCCAGTCGCGTGCTCATGAAACTTCTGTTCGCGGCTCGCATGGCGCGCTTCGATTTATTGAGAGCCGTGCAAGGACTTGCTAGTCGGTTTACCAAGTGGTCTTCGGGTTGTGATAAAGCGTTGCACCGTTTGATGTGTTATGTCCAAAGCACCCTTCATTATAAAATGTCGGGATTTGTAGGCGAGAGCCTCGACAAGCGCAACCTGTGGTTGTTTGCTGATTCCGACCATGCGGGTGAACATGACAACCGCAGCACATCCGGGGGGTTCCTGGCTTTAGTCGGTCCCAACACTTACTTTCCATTGAGTGCCTTCAGTAAGAAGCAAACTAGCACAGCNCGACCATGCGGGTGAACATGACAACCGCAGCACATCCGGGGGGTTCCTGGCTTTAGTCGGTCCCAACACTTACTTTCCATTGAGTGCCTTCAGTAAGAAGCAAACTAGCACAGCCCTTAGTAGCACTGAGGCAGAAGTTGTCTGTGCTAATGTGTCGCTGCGTGCATTGGGACTTCCTTCATCCGCACTTTGGAGCGTACTCCTGAACGCGGGGGGAGATACCAAGCAGCAACACGCCTCTCTAACGAAAGGCAAAGCCATCGACCTATCTAAGGTCCCTGATNCCTGAACGCGGGGGGAGATACCAAGCAGCAACACGCCTCTCTAACGAAAGGCAAAGCCATCGACCTATCTAAGGTCCCTGATACTGAGGTATCCAGAATCAAAACAACAGGGCATCATCGCCTACCTGACGGCAGACAGATTCAGGTTCACACGGGTATATCAAATATCCCCGAGCCCACTGACCTCACTAGCCATCCTCTGAGAGATGTATGGGTTCAGAACAAGGGTAAGTGGACTAGAATCGAGGAAGCTGTCGCTTGGGAAGAGTTGCACAACATGTCTTACGCTGTGCAATGTGACGCCCTATTGTGCATTTATCGTAGATCCGCTATGGACTATCGTGGCTTCGCGGAAGCTGAGGCAGACCTCCACAAAGAACTAGCCGGAATCAGAGATCCGGGGGGTGCAGATATTGAGGCTCTTGCTCCTAAGACCCGTTCGAAGGATACAGGCCTCATTGCTTGTATGCCCCATGCCATTGAACCTATCCTCCTGGAGGACAACCAAGCAACTATACGGATCTTGGAGTCTGGCAAATCCCCTGCCTTTAGACACGCGGACAAAACTCAGCGGATTAATCTAGGTTGGATTGCTGAGCAATTCCGTCGTAGGCACTACAAGATGGCCTACATCAATACTATGTTGCAAGCTGCCGACATCCTCACCAAACCTTTTACCAATCTTGATAAATGGTCTAAGGCCCTTGAGCTGATGCGCATTGGTCAAGATAAAGTCAAGACCAGGAAAGCTTCGGCCGCAGCACAGCCGCCGACGGGCGCGCTCACGAGGCCCGACGCCAA
>BGNK01000784.1:137690-200239 GCA_003297005.1 Symbiodinium sp. clade A Y106 | reverse complement strand
GGGGGGGGGGGACATGTTGCATCATACTGGAATGTTTTTGGTATCGTGCCGCTGTATCAATTGGAGGTTCGTGGGTATAGGCTACAAGTATAATTGTCCGACTTGTTCAACCTTACTTATAACTACCCATGAACCTCCCCTTATAGAACATCTATAGAGGCCTTATAGAGCCCTTACAGAGCCCTTTCGGGAACCTTATAACCCTACGTATGACTACCCATGAACTTCCAGGTAGGTTAGGAGCAGAAACATGTCTCGAGCAAACATGGAAGGGCCCAACGTCTTCGGTGGCGAGGCGGCTGAACAAGGGCTTTCGGTTTCGGGTCGTGTTCGGTCCATAGTTCCAGTGTTGAGGCTTGTGCTTCGTTCATCAATCTGGCTCATCGTATACGCCTCCTTGCTTAACCTTGCCTAACCCAGCCTATCTAGGCTACCCTGACCCAACCTAGCCCAACCTTGCAACTTTTAGCCTACGGCTGTATGACTTAAACCTCGACGGTTTGGTGTTTGGAGTTGGAGGGGAGCTTGGGTTCGGGGCTGTGGGGCCATGCGGCGTGAATCCGTGGAGCTAAAGGAATCTTACGAGCTCTACACTTGAAGAACCGAAAAACTCGTAAACAGTCCCATAGCAAGCCGGCGACAGCCCCATCCTGTGGCTTCGATGTAGCTTAGTTTCAGGTTCATATCAAAGATCCCGATGAATGAGTGGAAATGTGAGCTGTCCTACAATTTAGGGTTTGGGCTTTGGGCTCATCCCGCTGGGGTTGTCCTCAGAATAAGAACCTTACTATGTACGTTCTATACTTTTTTGGCTTGTTGTCTCACACTAGTACAACACAGAACGGGTAATACAGCAATGCATGCTTGAATACATAAAAGTGAGTAGAACACAAGCATGCAGATGTAGATACAGGCATCAGTGGACATGATGCACACATACATTATGCAACCCCATGCCCAAAGCTGTTCCAAACCTTGTAAGTAATTCTTGCAGAAATGCTCAACGGAACGACTCTTCTTGCACGGAGGCTTCGCTGATGTTCTTACGGGCCGCGGCCTATTCACAGGCCCCCGCCTTTGTTACGGCCGGACGGGTTGACATCTGATGTTGCTTGGGCCTTAATAATTACCGAATACTATTTGGGCGGGGCTCCTTATTATTATTATTATTGAATAATATAAAACCCAAAAGCTCCGGTTGCAGGGTTCAATGCTTGGCCAAATCCTAAAGTTGCAGCGAGTGCTTTACAAGTCTTTGAATTCCAACGATCGTGTAGTACTGTTGATGCATCAGCCGTAGGGTTCGATCGGACCAGCAATATCCACCTACCTGCGGGGGGATGCCGACACTGAGGAGTCCTTGTCGTGCGTACTAGGTGTCACTCTCCTTTTCCACGTTTCTTGATGCCTCTATGGTGGTTTGAGAGCCCAAATCTCTCGATCGAACTGCCAGCCGCAAGCCGTTCCCAACATCTTCTGTGCATACCGGAGCGCTCCCAAAATAAATCGAGTCTGCATGAAACCCAAAACATCTGAAGTCTCCAGCCTCTCCACCCTGTACTCGAAGCCCCAATTGATCCGTTAAACCTTCAACCCCAACAAGCCTCAACGGTAAAACCCTAAACCCTAAACCCTAAAACACTAAATGTTCTCCAGGTCACGACATGCCTCATGGACGCCCAGCGTGCCCTCGCGGCGACTAGGGCCTTGGCGGAGCAGTTTCCACGCATCGGGGAGCCTCCGACGTAGGGCTGCTTGGGTAGAATAACGCTCCAAACAAACCCTAAATCCAAAATCCTAAGAAGCCGCAGGCCGGGAACCTTGTGCCCCGTCCCTGAACTCCAAGCTCCAAAGAGTCGGAAAGCCTCGGCCTCACCCGCCTAGCACAGCAGAACCCGGGGAAAAACGAACGATTGAAGTGTTTCTGGAACCCCAGAGCTTTGAACCCTACAGCCCCAAATCCTCTCTTGAACCCTCAGCTGAATGCCTACTCAAAGGATCAGGGACTTACTAGGCACGGTTTCGGGTTTTGGGTTTAGGGTCACTGTAGTTGTAATTACAACTCCGATTCAGGCGGGAATACCCAGAAGCGGCACGGAGAGCACCCAAAGGGGCCAAAGGCGCAGGAGGCTTCCCCAAAGGGGTGGCCGCTGGACGGCTGTGGTTGCGTTTGCCTAACGGAGTTTCAAAAGTGCGAAAAGGGTTGCCACGAGGGATCTGTCAGGGTTAATTGTGGTACTGTCTTTCGTCGGGCCACTCCTTCAGAGAATATGCATTTCCCGATGCCTTACTGTAGGTATAAGGGCTTGTAGAGCGAGATAAGCTCTTTAGAGCGGTGTGGGGGTTGGGCTGGGGAGGGAGACAGGCTCTTTATTAGAAGGTGTGGGGCTTCAGAAGGTAGCAGAGGAGTGGTACAGTAGCAGTACAGTAGTAGCACATCGCGGCCGAAGACGCTGACAGCCCCACAACCCAACGCAGCCAACGCACTCCGTTGACCTGTTCTCGTCTTGTGCTCGAACTTGGTAATTAATGATCGAGTCTTACAATAGTACATCAGTAGTACAGTAGCAGTGCACTAATGTCACTAATGGTACAGTAGCACATGGGTAGTAGAGTAGTCGTGTACAGTAGTAGTACCGTAAAGTACAGTTGGAGGGTTTAGAGGCGTTTTGGGGTACCAAGAGTTCTTTTGCGGGTTTTTTACCTCGAAACCAAACCCCGACCATTCCAAGATAAGTATAGAGAGCCCCTGGCAAAGCACAAGAAAGAGGGTTAAAGACAGTGCCACAATACTATAAGGGGATCTATAAGGATTAGTATAAGGTATCTGCAAGGCTATGAGGGTACTACCGATCCTTGGGCTATTTCCAGAGTGCAGAGTTTTTGGGGAAGTTTTTCACATGGTGATGCCGGGCCGAGGGGTGCGAATAGTATGTGTTCGTTCCGGAGCGTTGAGCTGAAGCGATTGAGGGAGTTTAGGGTTTAGGGGTTTAGGGTTTAGGGTTTAGAGGTTTAGGGTTTAGGGTTTAGGGTTAGTTAAACATCGAGAGCATTGCGAAGTGCTGCACACCCAGCTTACGGAGCATCCTGAGAACCCAAGCCTGTAAACCCACGACCCAAAAACCCCACACCCTCAAGCCATACCAGTAGACCCTGAGCCCAAAGCATAATGTATCAAGCACAAGGCTGACCTGGATTGTTGAAGTATGTTTAGGAAGCAGTCACACTGCCGGTCCTTCAGCCGACGTGCCCACCCTCTCGGTGCGTGGTTGAGGTGGAGAGTGGTATCCATCGAACGCGAGTGAAACGAAGCCGGAGTGGGGGTGTGGCGGATGAGGGGAGAGGAAAGACATCCTGAACCATAAGCCCTGAGAGAAGTTTGGGATCCTGAAGGCCCGCGGCAACAGAGCTTTCAAAACCAAGGCACTTTGGGCTCACCTAAGATGACTGGAGATAGCAGGCCCTGGAAGCAATGTTTGCACAACACCACCCACGGTTATTCTACGATATTCCTGGTTTGTTTGGTAGCCTCCTGCCCCAAACCCCTGGCCCTAAGCCCTGAACACTAAACCCTGAACATTCAACCCCTCAACCTTCGGATTCCCGGAATCCCAATAAGCCCTAAATCCGAAGCCCCGAGCCTTCAACCCCAACACCTTCGGACAAACATCCCAACGGCCTTTGGGTTCGAACCCCAGAGCCTAAAACAAGGGCTTGTCTCCATGCTCGCATCTTATCCGGGTGAGGATCTTTCGGTTGGAACACCCTGGCCCTGAAACGCTTAATCCTAAAGCAGAGCAGACGACCCCGCTGCCTCGGATACCTGTAGTTAATGAAGTTTTGGTCCCGGAAACCACACCTTAGTTGCACAACCACTTGCATTGGTAAACGCATGCCCTGCACCTTGACGCCTTGAACAACACCAAACACAAAAGCCCTTGAGAGCCTTTTCTGTGAGCTGATGGCCTTTCGGTTTCGCCGCCGTGTACTCGTCAATGGATGAGGCGCTGCTTCCGCACAGATGGAGTCGTTTGTGGATTGCGGATTTAAGGTCCACCGCTTGAGGGCTTGGCATCTTGAGTTGCAGGCTCTAAGTTTGCACACCGAAGTAGTAGACACGGCAAGGGCAATTCTTATGGGATTTGTCCTTGCCCAGGAGTTGGCTGACATTTCTAAATATTGAAATATGGGGGTTTCCGAAAATAGGGGACCCCAATATAGTACCCTACATAGTAGGATCCTTATTATAAGGACCCCAAAATACGATACCCCTAATTTTCGGAAACTCCCATATTGACCCGATGGCAACTCAGCCCCTGAAGGCTCTGTATTCGTGAGCGGCTCCCGGCCCAAGCAGAAGAGGGTTTTAAAAAAAAGTTTTTTTTTTTTAAAAAAACCCTCTTCGTTTTTTCGAAACCCTCTTTTTTTTTTAAAAAAAAAACCCAGAAATCCGAAAGCAGCATGGCCTTGACACATGGTTCTGGGCTCAGACCCTAGGTTTACATATTCCACATGATTTTAGGTTTCCATAGATATTTAAACTATACTGTATACATACATATATAGCTCTATTGTATTCGTATTTATATTTATATTGATATTTATATATTGCTCATGACATCGTAGTATAGTTAAGCAGGGGTTTCAGTCAGGGCTTTAGTAGCTTCAGACAACGCCCTGACATCAGATGCTTACTAAAGGGGCCTTAGTAGTTTGAAAAGGGTTCCTGTAAGGGTTCCTTTAAGGGTTATGATAAGGGTTTAGTATAGGGGCCTTAAGAATTGGAATAGGGTTTCGGGGTATGTTGTACTTTAATTGTAAGAAGGTACCGTAAAAATAGTATTGGTAATTATTTGAGCCCCTATATCACTTAGTTCACCTCTCCTGGATCCCAGTCTGTCCTCAAGCACTCCAGTTCTTTTTTTGGTGGTCGTACGCTTGAGTGTCTGGGAAGTTTGTAGTTTAATTCCAAAACGTAGGATGCAGGGTCGTATAGGGTGTATAGCCTTAAGATGGTTTTGACAGTCTGAGGCAAAAATCAGGGCTTCTTTGTTTCGGGGTCGTTGTAATTGCAGCCTTACACTAAAAAGGTCCTACAGTTCGATCCCTCTGGTTTTCGGGAACGGCCAAGCGCGGATAAACTCCCTGGTCCAGAGATAGCTGCAGAAACAGAGAGAGTGATAGAGAGATAGAGAGAGAGAGAGAGAGACAGCCACCATAGCCCTGGCGAAAGAAACGGAAGAAAGAGAGAGAGAGAGAGAGCGAGAGAGAGAGCGAGCGCGAGAGAGAGAGAGCGAGAGAGCTATTCAGACAGACGTCTCTAAATGCCGAAGCTCCAAGCTACGAAGGGATAACGGGAGACCTCCCAAGGTGCTGTGTCAGCGGTCGGCCCCCAGCAGCTCGATCCTCGGGAACACGAATTAAAGTTGGGTTCAGGGTTTAGGTTTAAGTGTTGAGGGTCTACGGGAAGTGCTCCCTCAAGCCTGAAGCATACGCAGTCGGAAAGTTAAGCCGGAGTTCTTAGCCCTGGGTACCGTAGCTCCTTGAACATAGGCAATATACGGGCCCAAATAATCACAAATACCATATTGGGGGTTCTTTATTGTAATCGCATGTAAGCACAGTATAATATCCCCCAAATCCCGATTAGGCCTATGAAGTACGTCATTACTGAGTCATTACTGGGTTGCTTTGACGAACCTCGAGGACCTTCTTGGATTTCGAGATTTAGCCTTGCCTCGGAATTCCTGCAGATGCCAAGATGGCAAATCTCAGGTAAAGCCTCGAGCGCCAAAATCCTAAAGCCATGAAGCCCTATACCATACTATAGCTGGCTATAGCTCAAAGCCCCACAAAGCCTGAAACCATGAAGCCCTATAAGCCCACGAGCTTCAACGACCTCAACGATTCGTGTCCACACTCCCAGAAGTCCGAGACGACTAGGACGACGACGGCTATCGGGGTTCCTGTCGTCTTTCTCAGCTTGCCCTGTTCCGCTCATCTTGCTTTCGTGTCTTCTTGCCTCAGGGCTTCCTACTTTTCGTCTTCTTTTCCAAGCTTCCTGTTCATAATGCCTAAATGCATTTCTTTATCTGCTCATCGCTGTAGTGTACACTGTCCCACTTTACAGGCTCGGCTAGCCTCCTTCTGGCGCAGCAGAAGGCTGGAGCCCGGGTTGGTAATATAAGGCTGACAAAATCGAAACCTACACCAAAGCCCTGTTGAAATCATTATTGAGGCATGTCGCCATTCGAGGTGTAGGGATTAAACTCCAGACTTTGACCTTCAGAATTCAGTGCTCAGAAGTTTGGGTCCTTTCAACCCTAAACCCCTAAACCCTCAAAGCCTTAAAGCCTAAACCCACGAACCCCAGACTCCTGAACCCGAAACCCCAAGCCCCGAAGCACTCGACCTCAAAGCCCGAAGCCTAAACCTACAAAGCCCCAAACTGCTCTACCTGTGGCCCAAAAGAATCCCACAAGACCTACCTTGTTTTGGCTATATGCATATAGAAACCATGATACAGAGCTTTAAAAAGGCAGGCCTTTTCGGCTGCAGGTAGTCGGCACCTGATGCTCCAACTCGCTTGTGTCTTCAGCTGTGAGGCCCTGGCTTGTGACCTCGAGCGTCATCAGCTCAGACTTGATTTGTGAGACTAGGGGATAAGGGTTTAGGGGTCTTGACTAGGGTTTACGGTTTAGGGGTTTGTGAGACTTGAGTGTTTAGGGGATAAGGGTTTAGGGGTTTTGAATAGGGTGTTTACGTCGTGATAGGGGTTTACGTAGATTGTAGCTCTAACTGTACCGTCACTACAAGGGGATATCACTGTACATGATTCAGACCTCTAGATTAGGGATTTCGGGTTGTAGTTTTAGTGCTTAGGCTTAGGCATGCTTCAGGCTGTTTGTGTTTCCTCTTCACTGCCACCGTTGTGCTATCAATCCATACGTTTCTGCTCGCAAACAAACCTTACTAGTAGTCCTGCCTTCTTATGCACTGCTGGCAACCTGCTCAGAACCATCCTCATTTTCACAATGATGTGCATACACTGGGAGTATTCTCAGGGCACCACAATCGCAAAGTCATTCCCGTCGTCCTCATTGCAGTCATCCCAGCCGCCTTCATGACCTTCGCCACAAGAACTCCCAACAGATCTAAAGCTTTCCACCGCCAAACCTCAACCCTCTTCCCGAAGTCCAACACCCTAAACCCTGAAACAAGCACCCTAAACCTTTCAGCCGGTAACCTTTGAACTGAGAACCCTAAGGCCCAAAGCCCCGAAGTTTTGTGGGTCTCTGCTCAGGCCGCCTCTGCTCTGCGCAGGCCCGGCTCTCTGCCGCCGGAGGCCAAGGATTTTGGCAGACTTTCAGGGTTTAGGGTTTGGGGTTTTAGGGTTTAGGGTTTGGGGTTTGGGGTTTTAGGGTTTAGGGTTTGGGGCCACTGAGAGGAATCTCGGGTCCAGGATTTAAGATTTCGAGCTTGATGTTCCGGGTGAAGGCTGAATGCTTTTCACTGGAGGAATGGAGCCGCCAGCGAAAGTCATATCACCTGGCAGTGGGCAAAAGTTGACTGCTTTGCTACTACTTACTACCGTGTGCTGGTGCTGCTGCTCCTGCTACTACAAAAATCTGATTGCTTCTGCTGCTGCTGCTGCTACCACCACCACCACCGCCACCACCGCCACCTGCGACGACTAGGACGACTACGACGATGGCTACTCCCACTTTTCCTGCTGCTACTGGTGGGGCTGCTGCTGATTGTGCAGCAGCCCCCGCCCCACCAGCGTGACTCACAAACCAGCACAACCAGCACTACTACCGTCACTATTGCCGCTTCGGCTACGACGATGACGACGAGTAAGTGGATTTGGCTAGCAGCAGTGTGGATATCTGCGACAACTGCTGCAGAGAAGCTTGCTAGGAATACGGGAGATGCGTGGGTGTACCGCCCTGGCCACCTCCAAACACGGCGTAAGGTGCGAGGACGCAGCGACGATGGACGGCTGGAGGCTTTCCATCTGACCGGATCCCTCATGCACAAGCGCTCCAACAGTCTTCAACATACTATAGAGGCCTTAATAATTGCCTATAATTTATTCCGAAAGGTACGTTCCTTATAATGGGCCCCAAAGCCCCATTCTAATTATTAAAGGCCCCTATATGAAGCTCCATCACCCAGACCCGAAGCCACGGAGCCCTAAACCTGAACCTTGAGGTTGAAAACTTCGTGGGGTCGGACTTTTTGAAGCACAGGTCTCCCTAATATAGGGGCCTTAATGATTACCTGTATTATGTTGGGGGGTTCCTTATTATAATTATGGTATAATATACGCCCAAAACCTATTCGAATTATGGCCCCTAGATTGGAGATCTTCAGCACTCACTGCAGTGTGGTCCCCTTGTCTTTACGCCCTTCTCCGAATTCCGAATTCCCTCAGTGGCCAACATCTCCACATCCCTTCCAAAACCTGGAAGCCCCTAAATTCCAAAAAGCTCGTAAAACTACTACAAAAAACCCTATAGACCCCCTTATAAACCCTTTATGTAGTCTTCTTATCGGTTTAGGATTTAGGGGCCCTCATGAAAGCCCTTCCGCCATCCATTTGGAGGAGAGCCTGCGACAGGAATTCCTCCGGCAGTCTGAGATGGCTGAGGCCCCCAGGGAGCTCCGAGCGCCCCGAGTTAAGGAATATGATGTACCTTAAGGGGGTTTAGGGTTTAGAATGGGTCCTGAATCAAGGAATGTACCTTAAAGGGTTTAAGGTGTAAGGTTTAGGGTCGTAACCCTCAGCCCGAAAACTTATGTCCTGAGATGGCAATGCTTGAAGCCCTCCATAGTCGAAGCAATGGATGGAAGCTTTCACAGTCTTGTACTTGGAGGTTCATGGGTAGTTACAGTTGGAGTTAGAAGTCCCTAATGTAGTTTAGGTTGTAAGTATAGGTGTCCGTCCTACTCATAACCCTACTTATAACTACCCATGAGCCTCCCCTTACACAACCTTTGTAGAGCCCTTTTTGAGGCCTTATATTAGGAACCTTATAACCCTACTTATAACCACCCATGAACCTCCAAGTAGTCCTGGGGGCCAGGTGCTCCTGCGGAGTGAGCAAACTGCAGCTGCGCAGGTGCGGTTGAATCTGGTGAAAAGGTCTGCAGGGACACGATGGTTGTGGAATGTAGGGTGTAAGAAGCGGCTAGATACTTTAAACAGAGGTTTACACCGTTAGATGTTATCATGGGGTCTTGGGGTCAATGGGGTTAAAGATTTGAGTACAGGGCGTAGCGTTTACGGTGACGGCTTTTCTGGCCAGCTGAAGCACAACGGCAACTGATGTAGCACCAGCTGCTCCAGACAACCCACCGCCCCCAACAAGCTTCACTCATGTAAATTATGTCTTGTTAACTCGATATCCTAAACTCGATATCCTAAACCCTAAGCCCTAAACCCGATATCCTAAACCCTTAACTGGCCCAATAAGCCAGTAAGGCAGACAAAAACTCCGAGCCTGCGAGCCTTGGTTGTGTGCCTATGATACTTCATGCGACCCTGGGGCGGAAATGAGGAGGGAGTCTGCTTGAACCATGCTCCTCTGAAGTTATGTATGTCTATGTATGCATATGTATGCATATGTATATATATATATGTATGTATGTATGTATGTATGTATGCATATATATATATATATATATGATACCCTCGGTTTGCCGGAGACTGGGCTGGTGGGCTCCAGGGAGTTGAAAAGAGCGAGAGACTAGAATGGTCCAAGCCTTAGGGGCTGACCATTTTATTCCCGCTCGTTTGCTCTAAGGATAACCCCTATAGAATGATTATATAACTTACGTAACCCCTATATAACCCCTGTATAGGAACTTAGGTCCCTTTGGAACCAACCCCCATCATGCTGCACGACCTTGCATCTAAGCCTCCATCCCAAGCCTCCAATGCATGGCTTCAAGAGACACCGGCCACCTTAGCTGTCCCCAAACCCCTCGTACTTCTGTGGGGCCCGCAGCGTGCATGAAAGCCTCCACCCAAGGCCTCGACTCGAATGCATGGATTCAGGAAACACCGGCCACCTTAGCTGTCCCAACCCCTCGTACTTTTGTAGGGCCCGCAGCGGGCCCCCTCAAAAACCGTAACCACTCTCTCCCTTTGGAACCAACCGTGGACCCCATCATGCTGCGCGACCTTGCATCTCAGCCTCCACCCAAGTCCTCGAATGCATGGCTTTGTGTTGTTGTTGTTGTTGCTGTTACTGCAGGTGAAGCCTCAGCGACCTTGCTGCAGTATCCCAATAGTGCGTTTGCATTCGCAAGAACTCAGTGACGGCACGAGGCCGCCGCCAGCTGCCTGGCCAGACCCTGGCCGCCGGACCGAGGTCCTGGCAGCCTACCCTCAAATCTCGAAGTGTCCTACTGAAACTTAGCAGACTGGCTGGAACCAGGAGAATGCCAAGCGAAGGACTCGCAACTTCACCAACGTTTTCTCACTGCACAGTGCCAGCACGCACGCGCTTCCGCACGCGCCAAGCTTTCTTCTGCTCTTTCGTCTTCGGCTTCCTGGGTCCGGCGAGGGCCCACGAGGGGTGGCCCCAGCAAGCGTGGCCCCAGGCTCTGCCTCAGCGGAGTCCTGCCAAGAAGTTCGCAACATGCAGCCGGGCACAAACAGTAAAGACTGCTCCTCCTCGCAACTGTCATCCGTCGCACCTGAAGAAGGCTGCCCTTCCACACGCTCCCTCAAAAGCCTGCCGACAACCTCAACGGGCCTCGGCTTGGAGCTGACCGCAGGCCTTCTCTTCTCTACAGGCTCACTCATCTGAGCCTGTCCAATGGCTCAAAAAATGGCAGAAACTACCCGTGAACCCGCGAACCCGCCTTGTGAACCCATGAACCCGCGAACCTGTGAACTCGTGAACCTGCGAACCCGTGTACCTGCGAACCCGTGAAGCCGCGAACCCGTGACCCGTGAACTCGTGTACCTGCGGACCGTTCATTAGTCGCATGTGTGGGAGCCGGGGTTGCATGGAGTGTTCAGCTATGGTGTGTGTTGCGACAACAGGCCGACTAGAGGGGTAGGACTAAAATGGTCTGCGTTAACTCCTGGAAGCCACGGTTTTAAGGACTATAATGGTTGTTCTAGGACCCCGCCTCACTGGCCGAGGGTATTATATATATATGTGTGTGTCTGTATATATGCATGTGCTCTCTATTGTTCATTTTTAGGATTTCGGGTTTGGGGTGGCCCCCCTCACCCACGGATCCGGATATTAAGGCTCATTGGAGAAAGGGTTTATCAGTTGCTTCTTGTCAAGTGAAACCTGATGAGGTGTAGCTTTTCGGTTGCTAACAAAAAGGGGCCTAAATAGTTGCCACTACTGTGCCAAAAAATACTTATAGTAAACTGGGCCCCAAATTAAAGGGCCCTATATTATCAGATCTGGTGGGAGGCTGCAGCTGCTACCGCCGACTGCAGACGCCTGCCGGGGACTATCAGCTTTTCTCCTCTCAACACTGTGCGGGTCGTTATCCCGAGCTGTTGAGCTCTGCAACCCGACAATCCGAAAGCCTACGGTATCTCCCGCCCCGCAACTCTGACAGCCCCAAACCCCTGAAGCCTTAAATGCAAACACTTGAAAATTCTCACCAAAGCTTAAACTCCCAACCCTAATGTAGGAACCTGGTTAAGACACCTTGGGCCTTTATTAGGGTTCTTAATAAGGATCCTACTATTTTGAGGGTTATAGGCCCAGGTTTTCTTAATCAGGTCCCTACATTAGGCCCCATTAGGCCTTTTTCAACCCCCTGAACCCGAGCTCCCCTCAACCAACTGCTCCTCCCAAGGCGAGATGAGTTGGCAGAAGTTAGCCGGGAGGCCAGCCCTAAGCATTCAAAGCAAGCCGCAAAGACTGATTGGTAAATCGGGGGGGGGGGGGGTTAAGGTTNGGGGGGGGGGGGGGAGTTAAGGTTCGGGAATTCAGGGGCTGAAGATTCGGGGTTTGGGCTTTTCGGGTTGATGCTATGTGTCTTGGTGGTAATAGTTGAGACGGTTTGCTGTTTTCATCACGAAAGGCCTTTGATGCCGTGAGACCCTAAACCCTAAACCCTGAGGATATGGAAATTCATGGCTAAGTCGTTTCGGAGAGCGGCTTTGATCCTCGAAGTGTTGGGAAGGCGGGCGCCGCACCGGATGAGATCGTCCGGTGCTTAGGGTTGCCCTGGGCTTTGGGGCTCTTCGGTTGAGGCTTAGGGTTTAGGGTTTAGGGGTGGTTCCATCGTTTTTTTGCGAATTCGATGTCTCATTTTGATCTTTATCGTTCAGCCTGGAGTCATCCTGGCATGCCGTCAGTTGGGCTCGGTTCGCAAGAAAATATTCAGCTGTGATGTGGATTTTGGGCTCCTGAGAAAGTCGACTCTCAAAGTCACCAGCGCCAAAACTTGGCTAAAATCCCTAAACCAACAACTCTTACTGAACCCAAAAAACCCTAAACCAAAAACTTAGACTCTAGACTCGTCTAAACTCTGATCGCCAAAAGCCGAAACACTAAACCCTGCAAGCCAAACCCCACATCTCTAGCTACAGCACTCGGATACCAGGGTCTTCAATGTGCGCAGCAGGGCTTGGGGTGCAAGGTTCCGTGGTGCCATGCCAGAAGGACGTATGTGAGTTTATGTGGTTTTCTACAGCTGGTATAGCAGTTTGAGACGGGTTTTATACAACGGGTTCTCGACAGGTTCAACGGTTTAGGGTTTTGGGTTTGGAGTTGTTGGGTTTGGATTGAGGGTTTGGGGTACTCATTAAGGCGCTGTATGGCCTGAATCGGCGTTTCACAGGCCCCTGATACAGACCATAGATTCTCATGGATGAATCCCTCCCCTACCCTGAACCTAACCCGAACCCTACATCCTAAACCCTTAAGCCCTACAAAACAAGCCCTTCGGAAAGTTTTGGACACCTTCTTGCAAAACCGGAATAAAGTCGAGGCGCAGCTGCAGCAGGAGCTGCTGCAGGTGGACGGGGGTGCGGCGTTTCATTTTGTCCTAGGGTTATGGGTTCGTCGCAACAGATGGTGATGATGATGGTGGTGGTGTCGGTTGTGATCAGTTTGTGGCCGGCATAAGCACCAAGAGTGGTAGCACAACAGTAGTAGAAACCGTCGTCGTTGTGGTGGTTGTGGTGGTAGGGGTAGAAGCAGCAGTAGTCGCAGAAGTACTACTGCTCCTCCTGCTGCTGCTTCGGCTCCTACTCCTGCTCCTGCTCCTACTTCTACTTCTACCACTACCACTACCACTATCACTACCATTACTACCACTACTACTCCTCCTCCTACTCCTGCTGCTGCTGCTACTACGATGCCACTGCCTTGGTCGGACCACGCTTTTGAGCCCCACTGTAGTCCAAAAGCCAGATTTTGAGACTCCTTAGTATGATTTCCTTCGTATGTTCCTTCAAGTAGTATGGTGAACCCCAGAAAGTTGGAACATGGACTTAGGATGTCGATGTTCCAACTTGCTGGCTTCTACTGCAAGTTTCCGGGACCATATAGGGTTATGAATAAGGTAGCTAGAGTTATAAGTACTGATACCTTCAATTGGTAAGTTTCCGGGGCTGCCGGGTTCGTAGCAGGCCACCGCATCCGCGCATCAGTGGGGGGAGGAGCTGCAGGAGGCTCGCCGACCTTAGAGCACCAGCATTTGGGGTCTCTATAAGGTTGCTATTAGTAGTATGAGCTCTAGTAGTCATTAGCATTAGTATTAGTTAGTATTAGTATGAGTATTTGTATAAGTATGAGTATCAGTTCCTCCATTTTTTTCAGTAGGCTTCTCTTGGAGGGCTGTGGTATTGCCACTGTCGCCCTCTTGGGAGCAGGGGGGGGGGGGGGGGGGNTGGAGGGCTGTGGTATTGCCACTGTCGCCCTCTCGGGAGCAGGGGGTGGGGGGGGTTGGCGGGCATAGCCAAAAGCTATTAGGCCCAGAGTGTACGTCTTAGAATCTTAGATTTCTCGTAGAAGGTATGCCTTAACGTGAATCTCCTGAATGGAAGCCGGCACCAGCAGAGCCCCAGGGTGCAGGAGATGCAATACTGGGGCTTGGAGACTCGGACATAATCATATGCCGTACCATGTCAGAAGATACAAAGGGAAATGTAGGAACCTGATGAAGAAACCCTGGGCATAATACACCAAAATAGTAGGATTCGTATAAGGAACTCAATAAAGGCCCAAGGTTTCTTAATCAGGTTCCTACCTTACCATGTCATAAGACACAAAGGGTATTAAAGACCGGGCTTGGGCTCAAAGAATGTGACAGCGAGAAGTTTGGAGCGTGCCAGGAGGTTTCTTGTCAGCTTCCGAGTTCGGTGTTTAGATTTTACAAGCCTATATACATGCAAGCCATATATCAATCTCCATATTGCTTTCTTTGGTTGTGATTCAGCGGTATTAGGGTTTAGGGTGGATGTGAGGGGTGGGCTCTTTTCTCTTTTTTGGGCGGACAATGGTTCCTGAAATCAAAGCAGGATCCTGCCATTGTTTCACGGTCTATCCAAGGAATCTTTGAGCTGGGAAGGTTAGGTTGGAGACTTGGAACCTTCCGCGAATTTGCATGTAATCCGATAGAAGCTCAGTAGTAGAGCATCATAATTGTTCCGCTTGTAACTACCCATGAACCTCCAAGTAGGATGATGAGCCAAGTTGGGGAATCCAAACTTCTGAGCGGGATGTTCGGCTTTCTGAGCTTTTCCAGGGTGTCCAAAAGGTGGGACAAAGCTAGGTCGGGGTTTATGCAACACTGTCGTTTGAGATCTCATTTCTTTGCCCCCACTTGCCGCCTTTTGTAGAGGACCCTTGTCTAAACCTGCAGTGGAAGGCGTCAATCAGTGGGCTAGAAGCAGGAGCCGCAAGCACTGAAGTCTGAAGAATGAGTTAATCATGCCTCCTTACAGTTCCTACAGTTTTGCACTTTCACACCAAAACTCTGTTCGATAGTTTCAGGCCCGCATCTAAAACCCAGCGGCAATGTGTAAACCTCCGAAACCCGGACAAAACTCTTTACAGCCCTAAAAATAAACGCCCACGATTAAACCCTAGATTTCAAGACTTTTCACCAGATTCTCCAGCCCACGTACAGGATCAGGAACTTATTAAGGGTTTAGGGAGTAGGATGTATCGCTAGGCTTCAGGCATAGGACAGGTAAGGCAACCAGAATCATTGCCGTTTATGATACCAATTCGGGTATTTGAAAACCTTAGCTGCTAAGTCCCCTGATCCTCCAAGCACAGCCTTTGAGCTGTTGTAGAACCCTGAAAAGGACCCTGCAGCCTTGCTTGCCAAACAATAAGCCCCGAGAAGTACCTCAAGGAACCTCTAACTGTAGCCCAGGTTCTGCGACTGAGACCATCCCTTGAAAGCCGTCTGTCGAGGACGCGAGGTTTCGGATTGCGAGATCATCATCGAAAAATATTGAGTCTGAATGAACAGTCTTTGTGCAGGACGATGTAGTGATGGAATTGGTATCTCCCCAAGTCGAATGCCCGACCCCTTCAACCACAAAACTGAAACCCTAACCACTCCAAACCTGCACCTTGCACCTTTGAGCTTGAATCTTGAAGACCTAAACCCTAAACCAACAAAACTACAAGTTCTAACTTTCAAGGCCAAATCCCTTACACATCTCCAGGACGAAGGAGGAAGTCGCTAGCGAGCAGGCTGCGCACCTTGAGGCCCCCGAAGATCTCAGAGTTCTAGATTACGGATTTTCTGGTTCAGACACCGAGGGGTCTACCTTCTGCGGCTTCGAGTTTCGGGTTTGGGGTCCCAGGTTTTAGGGTTAGCGTCCAATGGTTTAGGGTTTAGGGTTGAGGTGGAGGATTTAGGAATTGCAGCCATGGAGAGTGTCCTTGGTGGAGCAGCTGTTCAAGTAATATGGTGGTCTTAGTAATTACCTGTACTATTGCGGGGGTTCCTTATTAGAATTATAGTATAATGGGCCCAAAACCCTATTCTAATTATTAAGGCCCCTACATTACTTCATCAGGCTGAAAACCCCAACTTCGAACAACTCGCGCCCCGAGTTCTTCACCACAGTTTCGGAACATCGAAGCATCGCTGCCATTGCTGCCATCCTGGTTATCACCACTACCGCAATATGTGCACGCTGTTATGAGAATGTCCTCCATATGTCGAAACTTTCGTCCCCAGGATGTAGAACGATAGCAGGCTTTGAAATTACTGTTGTCCGCCCACACTTGTCCCGAAATATGGCAGATATTATGGTTCTATTGCTACAGCAAGAGCAGCAGGCTTTTCGTTCACCTGTTGTTCTCGATCATTGTCGTAGTGCTTGCTTACGATCATCATTCACCCCTCCTCCCTCAAGAGGCGCGCAAGCTGCTGGAAGAGAGAGGTGCAGCAGCCGGATCAGGGGGTTTCCGGGTTCTCCTCCATTCACTCTTGCCCTAAACCCTAAACCCTTAACCAGCCCCGAGACCTCGCTTTGGGGAATTCGTTTGTTTTCTTTTTTTCGGAACTCTGGTTGCCAGGGACCCAAGTAGGTTGTGGTAGGGTAAAAGCTAAGGCCAATGTAAGTCGTCATGATGGTCCCTGGTTCTGGCCGGCCCAAACTGGCTAAAAAGCAGGTAGGACCACCCATGGTCAAGCCGAAGCCGAAGGCGGTTGGCCGGCCCGCTCTTTTGAAGAAGCATCCGGGGAGAGTCGGCAGGCCCCGGCAGTTGCATGCTGCTGCGGTTGGGCCTGTTGGTCGTCCTCCCCTTCCCGGTCCTCCTCCCTGTACTCCCTTTCATCCTGGTGTTGTTGTACCTCCTGGTGCAGCCAGGATGGGCTCCTCCTTTGCGTCCCGCCGTCGCGCCCGCCGCTCCTGTTCCTCGTCCTCCTCCCGCCAACCTTGGAATGCTGGTGCAACAAGCACTCCAGCATGCGGCGCAGCGAGCAGGTGTTCCATGCTGGATCCTCCGCGGCGGTCAGCATGGTGGCCCTGATCCTCCCCCAGCGCTGGCGGCCTGGTCATTGCCACCAGTGCAGATTGTGGGGGCACTGGACAACTACCTGCAAGCCCGTGCGATCTTACGTAGGTTCGTAAGATTGCAGGTATATATGAGGCAGATTTCACAGCCCAGCGACTCGTGGCTTTGTCACATCGTCATCGCGAGAAGCAAAGTGAAGTGTTCTGGCAGCAGGTTTCTGATTGGATCGACAATCCTGTCTGACCAGACTCGATAGCGTAGGTACACGTCAACATTTAAATCGTTGTTGCAAAGCTTGACTATTCTGTTATTTTTTATCAACGTAGTCAGCAAATTGCACCTCGCCCTGCAGGAAGTTCGGAGCCAGCCTGCTAGTAGTACAGCTGCGGGTATGCTGCTACTGCTACTACTACTACTACTACTACTACTACTGCTACTACTACTACTACTGCTACTGCTACTAGTACTACTACTTCTTCTTCTTTGGTCTGCAACCGGGTTTAGGGGTTCCAGGAGGTTCGATGGAGGTTTTGGTGGGTTTCGTCTTCACTCTATCACCTTACAAGATTTGCGGTCAAATTAGAAGCCCATGGAAATCCCTTCATTGGGGGCAGTATTGGTGGCGGGACCTTAAACCATACACCCGAATTTCCAGAAGAACCCGATTGGAAGACGTTCTCTCCGGCATGTCGGTCGAGGCTTTCTGTTGTAGCCAGAGGTCGTGCAGTGTTGATTGATGATATGTTCAGGGTCCAGCGCCTCTTAGCGCTAAAAAGGTTTAGGGCTTGTTGGGGTTTATGTGGGGTTTGGAGTTGAGGGCCTATTGAGGCTGATAAGGGTTAAGGGTTTTGGGCTTATAAGGGTTTGGCTATTGAATATCCTAAATCCTGATCCCCCCCAGACACTGAACCAAGGCGCTGAAAAGTAAGGCAGTATTCCGAAAACCCTCAAGCTATAGACCCATCAAAGCAAAGTCACACTTCCTTGTGAATTTCGCTTCAAAAAGATGCTGAGCCGCTCAAGCCCTTCAGCCCCCCATTACCCTACATGCACGAGGCAGCGGCCTCTGCAAACTGCGTGCCATGGCGCCGGAAGCTCAAGGGAAACAGAATACAGAGCTTACGTTTTGTTTGCTTCATGTGTGTCTGTGATTTTGGGGTCTAGCGTTTTGGCCTCAAACTCCAAGCGGTTGGGTCTAGGATTGGAGGCAGAGTTCGTCTCCTGTACGGCCTTCCTGTTTGGGACTGCAGCAATAAGGACTTGGGAAGCTTTCATTCAGTTTCAGAGAGTCTTGCAGATTTTTGCTACTACACCCTAAACCTTGTGTACCAGAAGGTGCCGGTTACGTCCAGCATTAACTGTATGTTGAACTCGAAGCGACCAAGCCAAACTGGGTGTGCTTGGGGGCTGGGTCAGAATTGTAGCGATGAAATGGGGTCAGAACGAAGGGTAGGATCTTCGTGTTGTTTGTTCTTTCTTTTGTACACTAGGCCTGAAACATAGCCGTAAAACCTCCTCAGCCTCAAAACCCTATGCCCTAATCCTGAAACTTTAAACCCTAACCCTAAGCCTCAGACCCTAAGCCCCATACCGGGTTACAAAAGCGGATGGCTAGATACAAGGGCCAGCAAGAGTACCTATGTACCACGTCCCCCGATCTTCCAATTCCACAGTATCCATAGAATGGAATACCCCCAAAACCCTCTTATGAACATTCAGGACTTGATATCAAGCCCTAACCGCCTAAATCCATCCTCCGGTTTAGGGTCTGTTTAGAAGATCAAGGGACTAAGTAAGTCTGGTTGCAAGTTCTGTACCTGGCGGTTAGAAGTCATGATCATTATAGCTAACTTTCCTTTGACCTTGCTTCTCCTTTGAGTCTCAACCGGAAACCGAAACCCTGAATGACTCGACCGAGGCAATGCCATCTGGAAGATCTCCAGGGCAGCGCCGTACCCCCGGAGCCTGCTTTCTTCTGTTGTCTTCATGTATTTCCCTGTTTATATACATGACCTCACAGTATGGAGCTTGGGTTTTGGAGTTCAAGGTGGAGGGTTTCCTCTGGGGAATAGGATCTGGTTCAGGGCAACTAGGCTTACGAGGATCTAAGTATCGGGCTTAGGGGAGTGTTAAGGGGGGGCACGGTTCAAGGCGAAGGAGGTGTCTTAAACAAGCCAACCCCCTGTCCACTAAACCCAACCCTCAAATCTCTGAATACGCCCTAACATCCCACTGTACCCTGAACTATCTTAAACCCCAAAGGTGTGCCCCAAACTCTTACTTCACCCTGAACCCTCATCCAAAGCCGTAACCCGAAGGTCTGAGTTCTGAACCCTGTACCTTGATTTCCTTTCGCATCTGTCCTGGCTCAAAGCTTGTGCTTGCATCAGCGGGCCGGCCAGACGCCCGTCAGGCGGGAACTGCCAGGATCGATCGGGGAAGATGTAAGGTCTAAGTTTTGGGGTGTGGGTTGAGCGCTGTTATAGAAGTAAGGTTGTGCGACATTCGTGCTTGGACTTGAGGTGTAAAGCAGGGATATTGGCAGGGCAAGCTAGACGCAAGCACCTACTTCTAGTCGCCTTCTTACTAGGTTCCCCAACGTAGCGAGCATTGTGGCGTGTCGGTCTTTCGAGTGGGACCAAACCGTATCCTCAGCCCCTAACCCTGAATTCCCAAACTGACCCTGAACCCTAAAACCGAAAACCGTAAACTCCCACACCAGTGGGTTTCGCCGACCTTAACTGCTAGGCGGAAAAAAGGTGCCCCAAAAAAAAACACCGTAAACTTGTGGACAATGAAGCCTGGGGTTCCGTTTGTGCGCCCTCGTTCGCATCACATGCATCACCCACCCCTGAAGGCTTAAACTGCTTAAGCCCCAGCCCTGACACAAGGGTGTCAATGATTGCTATGGGGTTTGGGTGTATTATTGCTTACATTGAGACTATAAGGTGTTACTATCTATGGCTCTCCGACCTCCATAGATTACGGACTTGGGGCGAACCTATGCTATATTGAGAAACTTTAAGGGATACATGTATTATTTATTCAGGCCCAAGTGAAAAGTCTGGATTCGGTCCTAGCAGTTCCCTCAAGCCCCAACCCTGGGAACGCGAGGCGTATCGCTGAAACCCCGGACTCAAAAATCGAAATCCTTAACCTTAGACCCTACAAACCCCAAACCCTAAACCCCAAACCCTAAACCCGAAAGCCTAAACCCAAAACCCGAAGCCCTAAAGCCCCAAAACCCTAAAGCCCTAAAGCTCTGAAGCCCTAAAGCTCTGAAGCCCTAAAGCCCTAAAGCCCTAAAGCTCTGAAACCCTAAAGCTCTAAAGCCCTAAAGCTCTGAAGCCCTAAAGCTCTGAAGCCCTAAAGCTCTGAAGCCCTAAAGCTCTGAAGCCCTAAAGCTCTGAAGCCCTAAAGCTCTGAAGCCCTAAAGCTCTGAAGCCCTAAAGCTCTGAAGCCCTAAAGCTCTGAAGCCCTAAAGCTCTGAAGCCCTAAAGCTCTGAAGCCCTAAAGCTCTGAAGCTCTGAAGAAGATCCTGAAGCACGCTAGGGCTTGTCGACCATGCCGGCGGTATCAATCAGCAAGCCGTTTCAGCCCCAGCGCCTCGGAAAAGATGTTCTATGGCCTTGGGTTTAAAGGCTTACTATAGGGGCCTCGACAGAGTCCTTATTGTAAAGAGGGTCCTCATAACAATTCTTGCATAATAGACCACCAACGATTACTCTAATTGGGTTTAATATAGGGGCCTAAATTAAGTAGCAATGCTATTCTGGGGTTCCGTATTACAATTATGTATAATAGAACCGGAAGCACTATTCTAACTATCAAGGTCTCTATACTAGGGTTTGGGGGTTTGGGTTAATGGATTGCGGTTTATGACAGTTGTGGGTTTTGGGATTACGGATGAATTGCATGGGGCTGAGAAGCTGTTGACCAACCCCGAACTTTATAGACCCTAAAGCCGCATGAGAGCCTTGCGAAGTACCCTACCAGTGCAGAAACCACCACAAAGAAGTCTACAACCTCTTAAACCCTATCAGCTACCATCCAGCTTCTGGGCTCAAGGAGCGAAAGCACCCTCAACACCAATAAGGCTAGACGCTGAATTTCATTAAACCCGAAATCTCTACATGTTCTTAGATCTTCAAGCGCGCATGTCTGAGCAGAACCGAATCCCTTCTAATCTTCGTTGTTATGGGAATTTACAGTTCTCCACAGACATTTCAACCCCAAGAGTCTTCCCAAAGCTACACGCCTGATTTCTTTACACCCGAAGCCCTAAATGTCCTTGCAGTAAGATTTAGGACCAAAAGTGACCCTAGACCCTGAACCCAAAACCTTAAACCCTAAAACGTGTACACTAACCTGCTTAAAAGGCTCTCTTGAACCTGGCAGCGAAAAACCCTAAGCCCTAAACAGCAAAAACACCTGAAGCCTAAACCCTGAAAAGAAAACCCTAAGCCCTAAACCCTGAAAAAAACACCACCCTAAGCCCGAACCACTCAAGATCCAAGGCTGGAGAAGTTTTGCCGAACGGAGCCTCTGTCTCTGGAGGAGCTGGTCGAAGTCAAAGCACTTCTGTCCTCAAAGGTGCGGAGTAAAGTTCCCTTTCAGGGTTTAGGGTTTGTTTTAGGGTTTAAGGTTTAGGGTTTAGGGTTTGTGTTTAGGGTTTATAGGTTTAGGGTTTCAGGTCTGAGGTTGCTCCTTTTCAGGGTTTAGGGCTTGTGTTTGAGGTTTAAGGTTTAGGGTTTACGGGTTTAGGGTTTAGGGTTTAAGGGTTACTATAACGAGATTGCCATATGGGCTACTAGAGGGTTACTGTAAGGGTTTAGTTCAGGGCCCTTAGCTGTTAGAATAGGGCTCCTTTAACAGGGTTCTGTAAGGGTTGCTGCAAGGGTCAAGTATAGGGACCTCGAGGGCGAGTTAAGCGTTAGCGTGTTGAGGTTTAGAGGTTTGGTTTAGGGGTTAGAGCTTAGGCTTCAGGCTTTAGGGGTTAGGGCTTCGGGCTGTGAAGTTGGCGAGTTTGTGAAAGGATGCTGGCGTGGCGGCAGTTCGGCACGGAGGTTTGACCGGGTTTGGCGCTCAGGGTGTAGGCCGAAGTGCTAGGCTTAACTTCGAAGTTTCCATGCCTCAGATGAGGTTGACGGCTTTTCAGAGTCCGCGGCTTCGTGATAACCGGTAATTCGTGCTATAAGAGCAACGGTGGGACTAGAGACGCTAGCCAAAGCCTTGCTCAACTTTCTGAATCTTCTTGCCTCCGTGGGTCCACCGGCGTGAGGGGGGGGAATACTGCAACCGCCAAACCCACAGTCGAAACTGATCCCCAAAGCCGAAATGCTGCACAGAGCCTTTGAACAGAGCATTGCGAAAGAAACCCCTGAGACTCCAATGTCAGAGCTTGTGCCCACCAGGCCCTGAATCCTGAACCCTAAACCCTAAAACCTACTATGATCCCGAACCCCTAACCCTATATGCCCTAAAGCCCGCAACCAGGGAACGCTCGATTATTCCCGGGCAAAGTGCAAAGATGCGCGGGGAAAGTGTCTCGGCGCTGGACTGGGTTCGGGGTTTGGTTGAGTGTCTAGGGTCTAGGGCCTAGGGGTTTAAATATCTAGTCTAGTCTTAGTATGCCTGACGGTTCCTTGACGTTCCTGATTCCTGAATGTAAGTATAGTACAGTAGAATATACCCCGACGAGTAGCTGAAGAGGGCTCGAGAATCGATGGTACAGCCTGGGTTTGCAGGGCATTGTGAATGTGGTTGTTTGCTTATAGATTGAGCCCGAGATTTCAGCGACTTCGTCCGGAGCTGCCTTGTCTTCCTCGCAGTCCACACTGCCGGGAACATAGAGAGATCCAATATCCTTCACTCATGGAGATTTCATTTGGTATCCCCAGTATGATCAAGGGAACATGGTCGAATTGCACGTGTCGGATTCTTCGTGAAGCCTCTTGAGGCACGCGAGTTCTTTCCGAGGGAGAAACCTGAGGAACTGTTCTGGGCTTGGAGCCCCAAGCCCGTAAATCCACGACCCTACAAAGATGCCAGATTTTTTGGGCTCGAAGCATTCCGCCAAACTCTAAACCCCTAGACAGCCCTAAACCCCTAAACCCAAAACCCCTAAACAACCCTAAACCCTTGCAAAAACCCCAAACCCCTAAACCCTAAACCCTTAAACCCAGAGCCCCAGTTCAGAACCGCCTGTTTCAAGGCCCACTGGACCCTTCAGCGCATCTGCGGCCAACGCCAAGGGCTTCTTGGAGCTGATCCTGGTTCTTGATATTGATGTGATTATTCGTAGAACAATGATAATGTTAATAATCATGATAATACCAGCTACTGTTATGAACATTTCTAAATTATTATTATTCTTAGTCTTATTCTTAGTCTGTTACGAGTATCATTATTATCAGTAGTATTGCTAATACTACTGCTGCAGCCAGTGTCGTCATTATTCTTGTTGGTGATATCGCCCTTACTGTAGACATGCGAGAGTTAGCACCCTCATCCTTAACGTCATCTTCATCATTGTCATCACTGCCAGCAGTATGATCATGTTCATGACGATGCCATCGTCACGACCACCACCACCACCACCACCAGCATCATCATTATNCACCACGACCAGCACCGCCACCACCACCACCGCCGCCGCCGCCACCACCACCACCACCACCACCAGCATCATCATTATCATCGTCACCAGCATCATCAGTTTGTCTATTATTGCTGCGACGCGTGACTAGTATGACTTCTCATCTGCTTCGATTTCTCTTCTTAATTGTTATCGCTCTGCCTGCTTATCTTCTCGTTGCCTGAGGCGACCACACAGGGTCCAGCATGTTCGGAAGCTGGCTCAGGGACGCTTGGCGGCAAGAGAGTTGGGCTTTGGGGTTTAGGCGTAAAAATTGAGGGTACGGGGTTTTGATTTCATGCTCTTGGGGTGGCGCAGGCGGGTTTGGGCTCACAATTCCAGGGCTGAGGCTTGGCGTTTCGTCTGTTTGGCTGCGCAGTTGGTGTTTTGATGGCAATGCGGTGTGGGGTCTGGCATTTCGGATTAGAACCCCTAGGCCCTAGGCCCTAAATCCAACACTGCAAAGCGAGTTTCATAGGTTTCAGGGTTTCGGATATGGGACTCTTAGGCTTGAGGGTTCAGGGTGGATTACTGAACGTCAATCGGACATGATGAGCCGCATGGCCGGCCCTTGCGCGATTTGCATCGTGTTGTGCTCATGCAGCACGACAGAGTCCTTACGAGGAGCGGAAGAGGCTACAATGCGCTGTAGGTGACGGCGGTTTGGGCTTCCGTGCTCTGAATTCGCCGGCCATGGCTTTCTTCTTTCGAGTCCTCTAGTCCCGGAAATCAGAGAGTCAGGGCTTGGTTGTTGGATATTTGTCCAGAGCCCTTTTACGCCTGCCCGCGAACGCGATACAACGGATTTCGGAGACACCATAGGACAGAAAGGCTTCCATCATGAGGATGGTAGGGTCTGGTAGCTGCACGATTGCAGGCAATACATGTGATCCTAAACCCGAAAAAGGAAACCCTGAAACCTTAAACCCTAAACCCTAAAACCCTAAATCCTAAACCCGAAGCTTGAACCCCAGAAACTCTGAAGCCAAAAGATCAAACCCTGAAAGTCCGATGAACATGTCGGCGCGGCAGGGCCTCTTGCACTCCTCATCCCTAAACCCTAAGCCCTAAACTCCTTCAAACCCCCAAAAACCGTAAACCCTCCGAAGCCCCTGAGCCCCCGAACCCCCAAACCCCTATAACCCTCAACCGAAAGTCCTGAAGCCTCTGAGCTTTGAAGATCTCTCAGAGGTTGGAAACCCGGCAGACCACCAAAAAGGAACTACGTCCGAAGTCTCGGGTCTTTGCACGGGGTATTGAGATGGCGTTTCATTTGCTGAGACCCCGGGTCGGACAGCCAGAAGCCCGAAATCCGAAACAATAACCCAGGATAACTGTATCATCGCCTACGGCATCTTCCTCACAGATCCGGATGGCAGCGGCGGGACAGATGCGGTGACTCGGTCCCGAATTGGGTTCGCAGAGACTCCACAATCTCTTCTAGGACTATATTCCCCAAACTATAGTTGGGTTCCCCGAGAGATAGAATCCTTACCTAAACAACATTGAAGTTTCGACGTGCCCGAACGCTCACAGGCTGCAAGTTTAGGCAACAGTGTTCAAAGTGAATCTCACTGAACCCTACCCCAGAACCAGGCAGCCTGTCCAGGTAAGTGACTGTTTCAAAAGGCTGTGCTGTTTGGGTTCAGTTATCAGGCTGCTGGCTGGAGGATGTACCCTAAATAGGCTTTTTGGGTTTACGGTGTACTTGGTAGACAGCAAAAAGACGTTTAATACCGCACACCCCATTTCTTCGAGAAGGGTCAGTGGGTGTCTGGCGTGTGAGTCTATGGGGTGCCTCCAGATTGCTACTGAAACGATCAGGGAGTTTGGTAGACAGGATTAGAAGTATCTCACATAATGGGGGGTTTTTTCCAATCATAACTACAACTACCTTGCTTATACCCCTGCCTGTATACCAAGCACCTTTATCCTTTCTTAGGGATCCATACATTGAGTGCTGGGGACTTTGGAATTTATGTAGAGTTTAAGTTCGAGGCTGAGGGGTTGAGTCTTCCAACAGCAGCAAACCCAAAGCCGCAAACCTCAACATGAACAGCCTCAAACCCTCAACTTTGACACCATCCCTAAGAGAAGCCCTAAACCCTAAACCCTAAACCTAAACCCTAGACCCTAAACCCTAAACCCTAAACGAACATCCAAGGTGGCGTGCCTCAATTCCATTGCGACTTTCCTGCTCACCTACCAGTCGACTCTCGGTTTGCGGACCCTGCAAAACCGTACTTGGAGGTTCATGGGTAGTTATAAGGGTTCCTTTAAGGGTCCCTTTAAAGGGATCTATAGGGATTCCATACGGGTATAGGGTTTAGGGTTCATGGGTAGTTATAAGTGGGGTTATAAGTCCCCTAATATGGGTTATAAGTAGAGTTATCTTACTTATAACCCTAGTTATAACTAGCCATGAACCTCCATGTAGAGGAGCCTTACAAAGCAGTCTGAAGACATGTGAAGACCTCATGGAGCCCTTCCGCACCCCTGTAAACCAATCTAGCACCTTGTAGTTGCGTAAACATACTGTTGATGAAATAAGTACTGCACCACCCATAAAAAGGAATATGCCATTATTCCCATAGTTTAGGTCCTTAGGGTAATGAAGGTTTTTCATCATCAACCGTAGTGACAGAGTCTTTGCAAGAGTCGGTTACTGGAGCGTCTGAACCTCGGGCTTGTGTCTGGACCGAGGCATAAGATGGAGCTTGTCATCAACGGCCACAAGAACGCGACATGGCGTAGATTTCGTGTAGTTGAAACCCTCCGCAGCGACCCCAAACGGTAAAACCAAATCTGTAACACCGAAACCCTGAATGCTGAAACCCCCTTGAAAGCCTCAAAGTGTTGATCCCGGAAACATATGTGAATCGCAGGTCCGGTCCGTGACGGCTTCGTCATCCTAAGCTTCTTGATGGTGGTATGCATTTGCGGATGCCCAGGACGTAATGATAAGTTTCCAACCCCATAGATTGAAATCAAGTCCTGTTGCAGTCCCTATGTAATTTTACTACGGTGTGCCCCGCACCCCATTTTATTGCACGGCCCCCATATCATTGTCACGGCCAACCCCAAGCCTTCAGTGCTTTTGAAGCCGTGCGCGCCGGTACCTGAAACTCTGAGTCCTCATCTGGAACCGACCGTGCACCTTGAAGCCTAGCCAGATCCCAGTCCTTGTGTTGCCCAAGTCTCAGTTGAAGTTTCCTCAACCTAAAGGTGTCAGCCCGAAATCCGAAAGCCCTCAAACCCTAACGAAGGTGAAGGGTGATGAGCAGACGTGGATGGACCGGCCGCACATCCGCTTCATCGGTGAGACCGGCAAGGAGGACTCCGTCGACGTAGAGACAAGTTTTGCAAGGAGTACTGGCGACAATGATGGTACCAGTCATTGCAAGCTTCATCGTCTTTCTTTTCGAGGTACTGCTCACCAGTGGCTATCTCGCTTCGTGATCCTTCGTAGTCGGTGTTCTCAAGTTTTTGCAGCCCTTCTAGAGACGCCAGATCCCAAGTGGGCAGCGCCGGATCACTAGACTAGTTCCTTCTCTGCGATCATGTCTCCAGGTCCTCTAGATCTACACTCGCTTTGTTTCGCAACCACCACAACAGCCAAAAGCCTAGACCATGAATCGTATATATACATTGCAGCAAGAAGAGACTCTGGCAACCCGTACATGACTACTAGGGTCCTTATTCCTTTTTGCTTCCGGCGCGCGGGGTTAGTTCGTTACGAATCTGAAGGAGTGTGAGCTGTGTTTTTAGTTGAGGTTTTGGGAGTCGCGGTTTTGGGGTTGATTGAGAGTTCTTGTTGTTGGCTTTCGTAGCCTTCCTTGTTGAGTTTGTAAGGGTGGGTGTAGGGTAGTGGTATTTAGCAATGCTAATCCTTAGGGTCCCTTACTGTCTTTATACTTAGTATAGTATACCTCGGAACCCCAGAAGCCCTAAACCCTTAACCCTCGACCCCAAAGCCTTTTAAAGAGCAGGACACGAAGTGGTACAACCACAAGCAGAACGATGCACTGGGCTCCCCCGGCAGCAGTCACAGGGTTTCGGTTCCTCCCAGCGGATGGTGGAAGTGGCCTCAATTCTTTGCAATGTTCTTCCCCAGGGTGGCTTACTGTAATCATATGTGGTGTGAAATTCCCTAAAGCCTTCTGGTAATTATCCTAAACCTTAAACCTTAAACCCCAAATTTCCAGAGCCTTTTGGTAATTATCCAGGTCCGTACAAGCCCCAAATCCTTCAGCCTTTCCCCCACAACCCGAAACCCTGAGGTCCGGGCATGGGGTAGAAAGGCGACGCCCTAATGTAGGGGCCTTAATAAGTAGAATAGGGTTCCTTTAAAGGGTTCCGTTAAGGGTTACGAAAAGGGAGCTATAAGGGTACTATCATGTAGGGGCCTAAATAATTAGACTAGGGCTTGGGTGTATATTATACTATATCTGAGCCCCCCAAACCCTATTCTAATTCTCAAGGCCCCTACATCACCATAGGCTTCAGTTTGCACCTCGTACGTTTGGGCTTTGGTGTTTTCGGGGTTTAGGACATTTGGGTGTTGCGGGCCTGCGAAGTCAAGGTTTCAGGGTTGTCTCACATCTTCGGGGATTAGGCCTTATCGCTTTTGAAGTTTTCGTTCGTTGAGTCTGAATGTTTGCAACACTTAATTTCGCCGTGATACTGGTTATTAGTATCGAATATGGTATGTGTTTCTGTTCCGGGTTTAAGCTGTTCGTTGAAACCTAGTCCCAACCCTCCTGCATCCCAAGTCTCAAGCCATAACCCCACATCTTGAGCCTTTAACCCAAATTTCCGAAAAGGCTCGAACCGACCTTAACCCCGAATGCCCGAAGCCTCAATGAACATAGGGCTATAGTTTAGGGACTCGGGATGAGGTCGTAATACGTTTATTTGCAACAAGCGCAATTGACAACGACGAGTTTAGGGTCAAGAATATTGTTAGGAAGAACAGCACCAAGATGTAAGAGCAACCATAGCAAGACCGATGATCATGGGGATACAAATAATCATGATTGTAAAGATGCTAGTATCGCTAATAATGGACCTGTGGCCGTCCTAGCTTCTAAATTCAACACTATATACCCTACGCCCTAAGCCCCAAATCCTCAAATCCTTAACGGCAAAACCCTAAACCCTAAACTCTTCGTCTCCATGAAAGCTGGCTGGAGGCTACTTCCTTTGGGCACGTACGCAGCTTGCGCTGGCTGGAAAGATGCCTCTGACAGGCTGGCACTCTGAGGATTTGTTGTCAGGGTTCCTTTGGGTTCTATACCGGATTGAGGTTGCTCAGGGATCCGGGATTGGAGTTTACAGGGTTATCAGGCTTGTTTTTGTGTTTAGGCTACAGGGCTTTAGGGTTGTTCAGGCTCTGGGTTTAGGTGTTGTAAGGTTGTTTGTTATGTCAAGCTGCTGTAGGGTCCTTTAGGTCTTGGGACTGGAGCTTAGGGCCTAGGGCGTGCCTTTTCTCCTTTTGAGGCTGCTTTTGGCAAGTCTGGCTTGATCTGTCGCTGAAAGCTTTCCATGGGAGTCGAAAGAGTTAGAAGAGGGTTCTGCTATAAGCTCGACTGCAGTTCAAAAGGAAGTGAAAACCCATACCTCTGGGAAGGACACTGCAACCTTAAACCCTAAACCCTAAACCTGAAACCCTAGACCCTAAACCTGAAACCCTCGATGTCAGGGTCCGGGAAGCAATCATACTGCTGACTTATGGCTCCTTACTTACAGGATTAGTGGACGTAGTAAGTGACGTCGTATGTACTCTAATTGGGATTATAGGGATTATAGGTGCTTATAAGTATGGTTACCTTACTTATACCCCTACTTAGTAAGTCCCCTGATCCTTTCAGTATCCTATCTTCAGGAGTTTAGGCTTTAGAGCTTGTGAACATCAGACAGTAGGGGCAAAGGGTACCAGGATCGAGTGACATGGTTCAGGGTTTACTAGCTACCCTAAGCCAGAAAAACCCTGAAGCCATCAAGCGCACCCCCCCAAAAAAGATCCTGAACCTTTAACTTTCAATCCCTCCAACCCTAGACCCCTAAACCCTAAACCTCGGCTTAAGAAGAATGAGGTTAGGCGGTGAGGGGTTCAGAAGGTGCGGAGATGGGAGAGACTGTAGAGTTGATGGTGTGTGCCGGCGATCTGAGTTTCATGACCCAAACCCTAAACCGTAAACCCTAAACCCTGAATTGTCCAGTACCTTGAAGGCTTCATACGGGTTCCCATGACGGTTCTGTGAGTGTGCAACAAGGTTTCGAGGGCAGTCTGGGGGTTCAGGGCTTTCTCATAAGGGAGTTTCCGAAATTAGGGGTACTGTACCTTATTTTGGGGTCCTCATAATAAGGATCCTACTATTTAGGGTACTAGATTAGGGTCCCCTGTTTTCGGAAACTCTCATAAGGGTTCAGGGATTTGGCGCCGAGGGTTCAGGTCTCCTCATAGTGGATGCTGAGTGCTGAGCCCTTCAACCGCCTTCAACTCCTCACCATAAACAGGGTTTTCAGGGTTTAAGGTTTAAGAGTCTTCAACCCGTTTAAACGAATCCCTAATCCCCAAACCCCAAGCATTGAGCCCCAAGATCCGGCTCTGCAAAGGGGACCACCTGAAGCTCTGCGCACAGCTCTTCGATTTCCTCCGCACCATCGAGTGCTGGGAGGTTCGGACGGCACAGCCCGCGCAGGGATGGGCATCGATAGGCTGGTCCATCGTAGCAGCCCTCAACTCTAAACCCTAAGCCCTTAACCCTAAACTCTACACCCTGAAACTTAAACTCTAAACCCTAAACCCGAGGAGCCCGCAGCTTTCGGTTGTAGGCACTGTCCAGTTGGCCTTCTGCGCCATCGAACGATTGGTACTCTACACCCCTTAATCCTTGAGTTCTTATCCCTAAACCTTGAATCTTAATCACCAAACCCTAAACTGTCAGCCCTATAGCCTGACCTCTAAGCCCAAATCCCAATAAAGCGAAGTGTGCTGCAGCTTGGGCTTAGCTGAAGACAAGTAGGATGACCCTCTGCGTATGCAGTACAAACCTCAAAACCCCTGTGCCACCCTCGGCCGACCCTGTAAAACCCTAATCCCTAAACTCCCGTATATAAAACCTTGGTTTGCAATCCCTCTTGCTCGAATATTTGTTACAATCAGCTCGCAGAGGGACCTGCTAAGCCATTGCGTTGTAGAGTTAATACCTTAAAACGTGGAATCTCGTGAGTCGTACACTCCGAAATCGGTAGGCATTAGTGATCAGATCAGGAAGCTTCTACCCTGAAGCCTAAACCCTGGAACGCTTGAGAGGATTTGGATGCAGGGCATTGGGAAGAGCACTCAGCGCAGCAGCTTCACTGCACCGTCGGACATATTTCAGGTCCAGGGGTTGAGGGTCCCTGAGTTACGGTTCGGGGTTGGAGTTTCTGGGAATCGGGTCACCTGATTGCTTTGTGGTTTCGGCTTCCGGTTCTAAGACTCCGTGGCTGGGCATCGGCCTTGGATACTAGGATCACCATAGTGTATTGAACCACAGGAGACAGGTGGATAACGTAGATGTAAGGCACCGGAGCCACTGGTATCCACAGAGGGTCCTTCAGGAATTCCTTTCAGCATCTTCATATCCACAACCCCAAAGCCTAAAGGCCCTCAGAATCCCAAACCGTCAAACACTAGTAGAGTTATGCGTGGGGCAAGAGTAGTTATGATTGCTTTTAGCGCCAATTCCAACAGAAGCAATCCAAGTTCACAGTTTTCAAGCCGGTAATGGGGTGGAACGAGCATGTTACCGTCGAAGATATCTTCCTGGCATTGTCAGTCACGGACGACGGTGTTTCAGGAGACGGACTACAATTCACATTGTCGCAGGTGTCATGGACATATCCGAAGCCCTGACACCCTACTCCCCCTCACCCGTAGACCTCAAAGCGACATTACTGCTGACGTTGAGGGCATTTCAATCATTTGGGCTTTGAGGCGAGGGCAGCTGAGGTTAAGGGTGAAGCAACTAAAATTCGGGGTCGTTATAACCCAGAGACTCCAAAATCTTGAATAAGGAATATATTAGGGTTCTTGTTTGAATTGAGGAACAGTCTTTAATTAACGGTTTTTGGAGTCTCCCGGAGCTTGTGCGAGACTCGCAGCTCGCGGATGACGAGACGACTTCAAAGGCTCTCGCTTGAGTACTGCCCCTAACATCCTGTGAGCCCTCAACCAACCCTAAACCCAAGCCCCAAACCCTGAAGCCCCAGCGCCTTATGCCGAAGCTTCCGATCCTTAACCCCAGTGCAAAGGTGCAAAGATGCTCAGATTCAATGGATAGGCGGGATTTGCCACCCTCAGCCAGTGACGTTACAAGTACCCTGAGCTCTCAAGCAGGCCTTAAGCTCTAGCCCGTTTTAGCCCTTCAATCCAAAACCAAAAACTTTAGTCTAAACGCTAAACCCTCAAACCCTAAAGCGCGTAAGCGGACCCTTAAGCCCTGAAGCCAATGAACCCTTAAGTCCTGAAAACCTTAAACTCTTCAGCTCTAAACCCTTCAGCCCTTAAGCCCTTAATCCTGAAGGCCCTTAAGCCCTTGAGACCCTCAAGGCCTTGAGACCCTTAGACAACCCTAAACCCTAGACCCTAAACCCTAAACCTGCAAACCCGTAAACCGAAGTCCAAATTCCAATCTCCGAGGCACGCCTCCTCTCTAGGTCCAGTGCTTGCAGCTGTGCGAAGCTTCAAGAAGGCCTTTTGGGGGTTTTCGGGTTTAGGGTTTGGGGTTTAGGGGATAGGGTTCCTTTCAGTGTTCTATAGGAGTACAAGGCCTTTCGAGGGTTTCAGGTTCAGGATTTCGGGTTTAGGAGTTTTTGGGCTTTAGGTCCAGATTTTGCAGGAGCGTAAGACCTCCGAAGTTTGTGTGGGCTTAGGGTTCAGAGCTTAGGGGTTCAGGGCAGGGGTTCGGGTGCTTAGGGTTGGGGTTTACTCTTACACACAAACCTTATTGAAGGACTGCGTGGGCTTTCCTGGAATTTTCAGAACCAGTCCTATGCACCGGAACAGAGGAATACCAACTCAACTGAACACGGCTTCTTATGATCATGTCAGGAGTCAGGAGATCTTACCCTAAGTCTTAAACCCCAAAGCACTTCAAAATGAAGCTAAGCCCTGAGCTCTTAGACCTATAGCCATGACCCGAACTGGTAGGATCCTCATTGTGAGGATCTCTTAAAGAACATACTGTAGGGGCCAAAATATATAGTATACTGGGCCCCCAAACCCTATTCTAATTATTCAGGCCCCTATACTACAATTTGCGAAACCCTAGTCCACAGGTCATGGCAGCCAATCCGGGATGGATATTCCCGGGGAAGAGTGACACCCTAGAGGCCGGTGTTTCTGCTGTTTGTGATAGCGGGAGGAATGGGTCTTCCTATGGGTTCCGAAAAGGCTTCAGGAACGGCTTCAGCAGGGTTTTCTGGGAATATCATACGGTTTTGTAGGGTTCAGGTGCAAGGATTTGGAGTTCCGAGAGATTTGCCAAGTAGGGATGCGTTTGCGGTTTAGTGCCCATGGCGGCCCATGCACAACTGTAAAGCTTGCGCATAAGGCACAGGAGATTTGGACCAGTTTGATCAGTCTTGGGCTTGCAGCTTGAGCTTTTCTGATTCGATCTTTAAGCCTTGAGTTTTTAGGGTTCGGTTTCTGGGCATGAGCCTTCAGGGTTCTCTTGCTTTCTTGTCATCTTTGTCCGGCAAAAGATGTCTACGAGGCGCCTCAGCACCTATACCCTTCAAGACCCAAGTCTTGAGTGACAAGAACTTCAACCCTAAACCCTAACCCCAAGACCCAGACCCTAAACCCTAGCCCTAGACCCTAGACCCTAAACCCTAGACCGCAGACCTTAAACCCTAAGCCCTAGACCCCAGACCCCAGACCCTAAACCCTAAACCCTAGACCCCAGACCCTAAACCCTAAGCCCTAGACCCCAGACCCTCAACCGTAAACCCAAAACTGCATGGCACTAGTTTCAAGCCGAAACAGCCTCACATCCTCAGCGACCTGAAAGTCAAAGCCTGCAACTTGGCCACGTCGCTGTGAGGTTCTTGAGAAGAGCCTAGCTGCTTCCCTGAAGCAGATCCTCCCCAACGAGGTCCGAGCCAATGGGAGTTAGGGCTTGGGGTTTCGGGTTACCGTACGTGATTCTTTAAGGGTTGCTACCAGGGTTTCTGTAAGGGTTACCATAAAGGCCATGGGGTACTTTTAAGGTTGCTGTTGGCGGGATAGGGTTCGGGTTTACGGTGTGGGGTTCAGGGATGGGGATCTGGGATAGACCCAATTCCCACGATCGTGGCCCTTCTATCTTCGTTCCATCGCCGTACCACGAGCGCAGAAAGCGTCCCGGTCATAGAATCAAGGCCCTACTGTTGATGGACAAAATCCTGCATTACGCGTTATAAGGAATATACCATATTTCCCATAGTTTAGGGTTTAGGGTCCTTAGGGTCATGCAGGATTTTGTCCATCAACCGTATCTTTCACGATCCATGAAAGCTTAAAGAGGTTTGGGGCCTTTGCGGGTTTAGGGTTATTACTTGGAGGGTCGAGGGACTTGCTAAGTTAGTAAGTAGTTACTATATAGAGCTATATGTATCCTAATTTTTAGGGACGCTGATTGGGGTTATGGTACTTATAACTCTTTCAAATAGCTACTTACTAAGTCCCCCCCCCCACCCTCCAAGTAGGGCAGATCAGGGCTCTGGCGGTTGCTTAGCTACGGTTCCCATGCGATCTACCTGTATTTCAACCCCACCCCTGAACCCAAACCCTACTATAGGGGCCTAAATAATTACCAAGACTATTTTGGGGGTTCCTTGCTATAAGTATGGTATAACGGGCCCCCAAACCCTGATCTAATTTTAAGGTACATTCACACCCTAACGCATGAAGATGTGAGCCTAAATAATAGCCGATAGTATTCCTTGGGGTTCTTTAGTCCTTATCACAACTTTACTATACAGGAGCCCAGAACCCTGTTAAAGTTACTAAGGCCCCTCGAGTAGCCTCTCAACGCTTCGGCCCTGATAAAGGGCTCGTGGGTCGGGTGGGGTGGTGAGGACCGGGCATCGATTCATGAAGCCAGCCACTCTGTATCTGAAGAAGACGGTGGAGGCTGAAACTTCTTAGGGGTTGCGCTCAAGAATCAGGACTATACTGTCCACCACGTTGGAGCCGGATTACCAAACCCCATACTGTACCGGAGCCACCAAGTACCTCTTGCTTAGAGGTGTATTAAATCAATTAAATCACAACAAGGAGCCCTAAACAGGTAGCTTTTTCAAGGTTCAGGTCAACCCTGAACAGAGTCGGACGACGAATTGTTGGGAACGCTGCCAGGTAGTCAAGCCGAGGGCGAATGCAAAGGATGCTGACGGAGCGCCGCCCGGCACGGTCATCATGAATGGTCCTCTCCGGGCCCACGGGGGTTACTTGGAGGTTCAAGGGTAGTTGTAAGTTGGGGTATAAGTCCCTTCAGATAGGTCATAACCGGATAACTATCGTATGCATTGAGGGTTAGGGGATCAAGCTTCCTGGTTCAACCCCGAAGTTGGTGTGGGGCTTCTTCTTGTACATCACTGCCCTTTCGGATTCAGTTTCAAAACCCACCGGGGTGGTATGTTTTGGGATTTTGGGATCGCCGACTCTACGCCCTAAGCCCAACAGCCCTCTGGAGCTGGAGCCCCAAACCGTTGCGCCCTAAACCCTAAACCCTACTTAAAAGGATCGTGGAACTTAGTATGTAGGGTTATAAGTACCCTAAGTGTGATCTTAAAGGTACTTATAAGCACAGTTGCCTTACTTACAGACCTATTTACTAAGCAAATGATCTTTAAAGTAATCCTGAAGCCTCCATGGTAAACCCAAATCGCAACCCGTATAGTGGCCTCGACAAATCACCAGCCCTCATAGAAACTAGAGCAACTCGTAGAGCAACTCTTATAGAAACCGTCAACACAGCCCTGACCTGACTCTTGCAACATGAGCCCTGCAAAGAGGCACAGCATAAAGACCAAAGCAACAATTCCAAACCCTAAACCCTTACAGAATTCCTAAAGGAACCCATCAACGAACCCTGAGAGTATCATAATGGGGTTCCTTTTAAACGGTACTCTAGGGTTCTATAATCGAGTTCCCTTTAAAGGCACCCTACAGAATCCCTAAAGGCACCCTAAGGGTATTATAATAAGGTTCTCTGAAAGGGTACTATAAACAACCCCATGGGGGACTATTGCGCCTTTGGAAAGACGCATTAAGTTGGAATTTACCGCGCCTGCCACACGAAACAAGCTTGGGGTTGTATTTGTTGACGCTATGGTTTTTTTTCAATGTACAGTTGGGAAGTGCTTAAAACTCGAGTTTTGGCAACGCTGGTCGCTGTTTCGGCCTGTCGAGGCTTCGATGCGGTAAGTAGTAAAGTGCAAGTATCAGTAGCAAACATACAGAAAGTACCACGCCTGTCACACGAAACAGGGTTCAACATGGGACTGAGNGACATGATGTAAAAGAGAAGAATTGGACAGGGAATTTGCAATCTTGGACCATGTCATGTGAGGACATATCACACATGATGTATCATGTGTTGCTATCTTATAACATGTCCTATTATGTCATCTTAAACTTATTCCCTGTCCAATTCTTCTCTTTTACATCATGTCATCATGTCATGTCCCACGACGACTTTTGGCAGTACATCCTCAGTCCCATATTGAACCCAGTTTCGTGTGACAGGCGCCGTACTTTCTGTATGTGTTGAACAGAGAACGTTACTATCCTCCCCTCCTCCCCCCCCTCCCCGTGCAAACATCATGCAGCAGCATATCTTGAAACAAGGCTGGCCCCCATCCCCCCCTCCCCCACACCCGGCCCATGCCAAGTGAGGCTCATCTTCCTCTGCTATCCCCTGGAGGTCGTGGACGATGCGATGGGTCGGCGACTCTGTTGGGCCTTCCGGGCTCCTTTAAGGGCTCTTATTGGGATCTGTGAGGGATCTATAGTTTAGGGTTTAGGGTTTAGGGTTTAGGGTAGGGGTTTGAATCAAGGGTTTTGGGGTTTTAGGGCTTTGGGATTCCTGTGTTTCGGGGACCAAAGCTCTGGGGCTTTAGGGAGTACGGGACCTAGGGTTTGTGGGGGTTTGAGCTTTTCAGCGGATTTAATGTTTATGGTTTCAGGCTCAGGGTCCATGGGCTAAAGGCTACGGGCCTTGAGGTTTAGGGGTTGGGCTTCAGGATTTACGGACCGAAGAACGAGTCAGGCAAGATAGGGGCCAGAATAATTGCCTTGTCCAACAGTTTTGCATCGTTCTTACACAGCGCCCGAACTATCTCTATCTCAGCAGGAGCATCATCTGATTCACGGTATGTGCCACGAGATCGACTGCAAGCTACGGCAAGAGAGGTCCCACAACTCCACTGAACCTTCAACTTCCAACACTCGACCCCCAACCCACGCAGCCACAACGGCACACTCGTTTTCCCGGGCATTCCTTCGGGAAGCCTTAGGGCACGGAGAGATATCCCTAGACACTGCAAAGACCCCTTACGTAAATCCTTAGCTCAGCAAGATATCTCAACTTGTAGCGGGATTCTTCCGGGGGGGGGGGCGGGGGGTTGAAGTCTAGGACGTACATGGGTTGTTCTGTTAGGGTCCTGCTTAAGGTCCTCTTTGCAAGAGGGACGCCGTCTGCTACGAATCCAAAAAGGAAACCATTCTCGGCACACTAGGGCGTGATATAGGCGTCTAAATTATTACCAATACTATTTTGGGGGGTTTCTTATTATAATAATAGTATAGTGGGCCTCAAAACCCTATTCTAATTATTCAGGCCCCTGTAGTATATTCCAGCCACACTGGGGAAGCTCCGGCAGCCTCGACGAGCTTTTCGATGAGGTGCCCTTATCCTCCAACAGATGGAAAAGATCACGGGCCACATCGCAGTATGCCGATATCGCAAGGTCACGCAGCGTGGGCTTGATGGTCTAGGTCGTCTGTGATCCTTCGCACGTTGAGTTGCATGCAGAGCTTCGTCGAGTGAATCGTGGCTGCTGAAGATATTACTGCAGCTTTGCCATCATATCGTGCTGACGCGAAGCATTCAGATCTACATCGTTCTATAGTGGCCACCCTGGGTTTGTTTTCCTTCTGTCAAAAAGCCCCACGGACTATGTCCTTTATGTCTTGCTACCGTGCTGGAAGTCGGTAGTCGTCCAGGGTGAAGGCGGAGATTACCAGACAAGCAAATACAGAGGTTTGCATAATGACCAAGATCGTTCTCTAGGGTTACTTAATATCATAATACAAGAACGAACCACAAGACCTTTTCCTGATTCTCAAGGACCTCATATTTCTCCAAAAGCATGTTTTTTTTGTCGAGGTTTTGTACGGCACCAACTTGCTTCTGTCCAATCCAAAGATGTCATTTTCAAGGTGGAGTGTGGGGTGCGGTTGCGGTCTGTCTCGCCTCGCCGGCTCCTAAACGTCCAGCCCTTACATGGTAAACTATATCTGTCAAGCCCCTTAAATAAACCTTCATGGTAAGCTATATCTGAGACGACCGCCCTGAACCCAACATCCTGGGTTGTTCCAAGTTCGTTTGGGAAGCCAGGTAGTCAGAGAAGGATTCTCGCAATATTTGTACTGCCCTATTAAGGAAACACGTTGCTGAAAGTTGAGGCTCTGGTGTTCCGCTGCGTTGTAGGGCTGTGGAAATTACGGACTTGCTGTCTTGCCGTGATGAACCTGCTGTGTCCCATTCTCCCGCAGGACAGCTACTGGTGCAAGGACTACAAGGAGACACGGCTTAATATAGGGGCCTTCATAATTATAACAGGCAGAATGGGGTTTTGGGTATATTGTAATTAGAATACGGTTTTGGGGTATACTTATACTATAACGATAAGAGGGACCCCCCCCAAACAGTATAGGCAAGTTTTGTCGCAGAGCCTAGGAGCACCCGAGCTTCTGTTCGATAGTGCATGTGTGCGCACGGACACGCATTTGTGCCGAAGCAGTCGAGCTTGAGCATGGACACGACGGCCTTTGCTACGAGGATAATAAGCCTGGGGCGAGTAGACGACAGAAAGTCCAACACCCCGTAGTCCAGGAATATACTCTAAGTCATGTTAGGGAACCTCTATAGGTTTAGGCATATTGCTTACTTAAGGGTCTTGGAGTTTCAGGCGACAGAAAGTCCCAAACGAGCTCAGCAAGTTTGGAGTATGATAGGAAACTAATGCGCAGGCGCAGTCGGTGTTTCTATCAGATCAGGACAGTTTTGGTTTCGTAGGGATGCTGCTGCCCAGGGAAACAAGGTAGATTTCATTCCAACAAATGATTTACGAAGATAGGTCAGGTTTAGAACATGACGCGCTGGTGTGTTGGAAACCCTGAACCCCTAAACCCTAGACCCTAAACCCTAAACCCTAAACGAACCTCTCGTAAGCTCTGCTTCGAGGAGCTCTATGCCGACCCGACCAAGCACTTCACCGACGAAGAGCTCAAGGCTCTCTTGGCGCAGGGTTTAGGGCCGAATTGGGGTTCCAAAAAGGGTACAATAGGGTGTAAGGGTTCCATTAAGGTTTCGTATACGGGTACTACAGGGTTTTTAGGGTTGAGGGTTTAGGGTCTTCGGGTGTTCGTAGGGTCTGTTAAGGGTTCAGGGTGTAGGGTATTCGGGTTTAGGGTGCAGGGTTCAGGGTTTGGGGGATTTCGGGTTTTACAGTCTCAGCAGCATAAAGGGATCCTGATCGTTGATTGGACCTCCGAGGGTAAGAGGGGTCTTGCGCAGTGTTGTAGCAGGTCTTGCAGAGTTTTACATACGGTTGATGGACAAAATCCTGCATTACCCAATATAAGGAATATACCATAATTCCCATAGTTTAGGGTCCTCAAGGTAATGCAGGATTTTGTCCATCAACCGTAAGGCTTGAAAAGAAGCTGTTCAGTGGTGTCGAGGGAGGTTGGAGGTTGAGAGTTAGGGGTTGCCTTACAGGTTGCGGTTTTTTCGATGACCGCCTTTCGGTTCCTGCTGCTGCTTCTGGCTCTGGCATGTAGCTGTTCTCGTTGCTGACATTGTATGTTGAGCCGGCTGAAAGAAGCACAGTAGCAGAGACCTCCCCAGTAGCTAGATAAGTGGCCGGTCTTCTTCAGAGCAGAAAGTCCTGAATGGCGTGCAAGAGAAGGCCTTGAACAGGGCATCCGAAAGGCCAAAGCTGGTTCGTTTGCTTTCGGGGGCAGAGCTTTTGGCTTCCAGGTTTTGAGGAGGGCAGTAACACAGCGGCCTTACGTTAATCCGATTGCCCATCCCATACTCCCGGAAGGAGCGGGACGCCAACATCAAGCCTGGCGAGGAGGCCCGTGAATGATGTTGCTGATGATGGTGATGATGATCATGTTAGGATCGCGTTGAGGATGATGACCATGATGAGGATGATGACGACTAAACCCTAAACCCTAAACCCATGATGTTGATGATGATGATCGTAAGCACGAAAGGAGTGGCTCTCAGCAGAGTCATCGTTGTCGGACCAGGGGTGAAGGGGGGTTAGGGCCTGCTTCAGATGGGCTGTCTCCGGTTTAGGGTTTAGGGTTTAGGATCCAGTCAGATGCGAAGGTAAAGTTTGAAGCATGCAGGCCGGAACCTATATCCATCCCACACCTCGACACGCAAGCGTAAGCCCGAACGTCTTAAATCGAAGCCCCAACACCTTTCAACCTGCCCAAACTCTCCAAAACCAAAACCCCCGGCTCAAAAAATCCCGAACCCTTACATCCCAACCAGTAAATCCAAAAAGACGCTCTGTAGACTTTGAACAGCGAAGGCCCAGTGGTGCCTTTTCGACCCAATGATCAGCGCTTACTACGGCAAGCTCTATCAGAAGACAAAGACGCTTGGCCAGTTTTGGGATCTGGAGCTTGGGGCTTATAGTTACGGGTTCAGGGCCAAGGGCGGTTGGCTTAAGGCTAAGGATGTGGCTCAGGGCTTATGGGGTTTCAGGTTAAGATATGGGAGTTTCCGAAAATAGGGGACCCTAATATAGCACCCTAAACAGTAGGATCCTTATTTTCAGGACCACAAAATAAGGTACCCCTATTTTCGGAAACTCCCATATAGGACTTGTGGTATAGGACTTTGGGTTCAGGGTATCTCCGCCACTGATCACTGAACCTTACGGTTTCCCTTGTGGACTGTGGCGGGGCGTATGTAGAGGTCGCCTTCGTATAGTCAGTATAATATAGTCGCCCATGAACCTCCAACTAGGTGGCAACTTGGGAAACTTTTCTAATTCCCCTTTATGGTTCCGATACAGGTACCTATTCACGAAGACTTTCCTGAGCCCCAAAACTACAAGCCAGTCCAAGTAAAGCCGGCACCAGGAAGAGCGAGTACCTCAGCAAGCAGCAGCTGTTTCTGGCTCGGTCCCTCGCGGCCATCACGGGCGATGCGACCCGGCGGGCTTCTGACTGGGCTCGTTCAGGAACTTTGGGTTTCGGGGTTAGGGCTTAGACTTAGTTTTTGCATACTAAAAGATTAAGGTAGGTAGTACACATAATAAACAAATCAAAGAGTGAAGACATTAATCAATGAATGGATGGATGGATGGATGGATGGATACATGGATGAGTGGATGAGTGGATGAGTGGATGAGTGGATGAGTGGATGAGCGGATGAGCGGATGAGTGGATGAGTGGATGAATGATGAATGGATGAATGGATGAATGCATGAATGGATGAATCGATGAATGGATGCATGGATGAATGGATGGATGGATGAATGGATGGATGAATGGATGAATGGATGAGTGGATGAATGGATGCATGGATGAATGGATGAATGTAGTCATGAATGAATGAATGAATGAATGAACGAACGAACGAATGAAAAGGGAAATACATAGACAATTAAGCAAATACATATATATATAAAGAGAGAGAGAGGGATATGTATAGATAGATAGATAGATATAGATATACAAATAGATGTAGATGCTCATATAAAGGTATTTCCCAACTATGGCAACTTAGATTGCGGTTCTGGGTTTAGGGTTTGATGGGTTTTCAGGCTCTAGAGTATCGTGAGAAACGGGGTTTGGGGTTGCAGGGTTGAGGATTGACGGGTTGTTTTGTATTTTATGATGTAGGTTTGTATGCTCTTTTTTGGGGTGTGGAATTTGTTGGACTTCATTCTTGGGCTTCAGGTTGTAGCATCGAAGGTTCGTTTCAGGTCATTACTGTTTGCCATAATGCGGTCAGGGTTTTAGGTTTTGTGGGTTTCAGGCTTGTTGGGCTTTGTATTGCGGGCCATGGGGTACAGGTTTTTCATGGTCTTCTTCCTAAGGGCTTCAGGGTTCAAGCAGCTTCGTTGCAAGGCAGTGGCCCAACTCCCCGAAGTCGGCCTGGAGCCCTGAAAAAGAATACCCTGGGTTCTAGATAAAATATCTGAAATCGTTCTTTCTGTGTTATGAATCCGACGGAAGCCCGCGGCTTCGATTTCTCAGAAGCTGCTCCATTTGGAGCATCTCTCCGAACACCCTGCACCACAAACACCCTCTGGGAGTAAGCCCTAAACCGTAGCAGAACTAATGTAGGAACTTGATTAAGACACCCTGGGTCTCTACTAGGGTTCTCTGCATGGATCCTACTGTTTGGGGGTGAAAGAGCCAGACGTTCCTACATGACTTGCAGGTTACCTCCAGGGTCGGGTCTTTAGGGCTGCAAAGATGCTAAAGCTAAAGCAGAAGACCCTAAACCCTAAACTGTAAACCCTGAACCCTAAACCCTAAACCCTAAAGCCCTGGACCCTAAGGCACCATGGCCCCCCAACCCCCAAGCCTAAGCCCTAGCCCGGAACCTTCCGGCCCTCTGTTCCTCTTAAGTGCTCTTTTTCCCAAGGAGTGCGAGTTCGGTGCATGGATGTGCGCAGAGGCCGAAGATGAGTTGTGGACAGGTCCCAGTGAAGCCCTGAGTATATGCTGCCACCAAGAAGATAAGGCACGAATGAAACCCAGAAGAAGAACTAAACACCGTATGCACGGGAATTGCATGTCAATCAAGATTCACAACGAATTTCGAAGCACGCACAAAGTTCGTGATAGCACCAGAGTCCTCCGGGTATGAATCGCAAAGTAAGAATCACAGAGCTCGTGTGACTGGGTTAGCACGGTACAATGTGAACATGCCAGACTTGTAAGACTAGTGCGAGCAGTAAAGTGGCAACTACATTTACGAACACTTAGCAACGGCCGTTGTGATAGCAATGGCAACAACGAGGTTTCGCTGCTACATCGCCAAAAACGTGCTTTTTTCAAAGAGAGAGGGTTGAAACCACAAGAAAGCTCCAAGAACATCAACAAGCTCGTGCGGTTGCCACAACAAAGCTGCAAGAACATCAAAAAGGTTATGTGGTAACCTCACTAAGGCTTCGAAGGNACAAGCTCGTGCGGTTGCCACAACAAAGCTGCAAGAACATCAAAAAGGTTATGTGGTAACCTCACTAAGGCTTCGAAGGTTTGGGGAATTGGGGAACAACATGCAGTTTCATCGTCACTGAAGGGCGAGCTGTGGCTCCAGCGTAGATGTGGATGACATGATGTGAAAGTTTTTCCAAACTTGCAGGGGGTCCATGGGGGCTGGGGGCCACGGGCGCGGGGAGTACAGATTTCGGCATTTTGAGCCTTAAAAGTTTCGAAATTCGTACTCCCACGTGCCCGTGCTTTGGCCTCTGGGGTCCAGGCGGCGGGGGGGCGCGGGGGAGTACAGATTTCGGCATTTTGAGCCTTGAAAGTGTCGAAAATCGTACTCCCGCGTGCCCGTGCTCTGGCCTCTGGGGTCCAGGAAACTGGGGGGCACGGGCACGGGGGAGTACAGATTTCGGCTTTTTGTTGAGCCTTGAAAGTCTCGAAATCGTACTCCCGCGTGCCCGTTCTGGCCTCTGGGGTACGGGCGCGGGGGAGTACAGATTTCTGACTTTTTGAGCCTTGAAAGTGCATCTGTGATCATCATGCCCATCAAGGCAAAATTTTAGTGATGTTGACGCTGAGAGGCGTGTAGCACGTCAATCTCAGGTTTCAACATTGATCCAGTTTTTTTGCAATGCGCATTTGCAGGCCTACTACTTGGCCAAGGGCAAGTGGCAGCCCAATGACAATACGCCGCTGGTGCCTGGGATAAGCGTTAGCTCAGAAGCTTCTCAAACCTGCAGAGCAACATCAGGCACGAGAGTCACGTTAGCAGAAGGACTGGTAGTCTTGCCAGCAGTAGTTTTCGTACCAGTGGAATGGATAAGCATAATAAGGCTAACAGCAGCAATAGTACCAACACGGGGAAGCATAAGCTCTAATCCCAAGCCCCAGGTTGGTGTTGGTCCTATGGTTGTTCTATCTTCACTGTTGCAATCGATTGATTGATACTTCGTCCGGGGTCTTATTTCTGGTGACTTTTCGTGTGTGTTCTTGCTGCTGCAGTGGCTAGCATGCCGTACACCCGTCTATTGGAAAGACCATCTGTCGCTCTGTTCTGAAGCTTTATGACCGTCATTGCCAGAACCAGGGGTCCGACCAGGACTTGGTTACCCTTGTCTTGAGGCCCCCATGACCTCGCCCCCCCGAGTGCTGAGACCTGAAAATTTGGAAACCCCCCAACTCCCAAGCTCTAAAGCCTTGCCTTTGCAACCTAAGCCTGAAGTTGCGTAAACCCTAAACACTAAACCGCTAAACCCTAAACCCTAAACCTCTAAACCCTCAGCCCTAAACTCCTAAACCCTTAACCCTAAACGCTTCAACCCCAAAGCCCTAAGCCCTAAACCCTTACCCCTAAACCTTGAACCCCTAAGCCCCTAAACCCCAAACCCAAAACCCTAAAGTCGCGCCTCCGAAGGTCTGGACGATGGTCGACCTGAAGATGGCGTTGTACGCCGCTTTGCTAGCAACGGCGCAACGAGGGCTTAGGCGGTTTCAGGTTAGGGGTTTAGGGTTTGGGGGAGTGTTTCAGAAGGTTATATCAAAGACCTTGGGTAGTAGGATGTTTAAGACCAAGACCCCCCAACGCAAGACATGTATTTTTTGCTTTGAGGTTTAGGATCAGGGAAAGTCCCGCATTCCAACACCTTATGACGACGTTCCGGGCCTGGGGTGTAGAAGCTGTGGACGAAAAGGAAGGCTCGAAACTCCCGAGCCGCTCTAGCTGTGCTGAGCTAAGGCCCCAGCTACATCCCTGACTGAAGCTTTGAAACCCAAACCCTCCACTACCTTGAAACCCGAAAACACTCAACCCTACAACCCGAAACCCTAAAACCCTCAACCCTAAACCGCTAAACCCTAAACCCAACAACCCTAAACCCTCAACCACCCTCGAGCACCTGAGCTTGAAGTGCCGCACTGAGGAGATGGAGATCAGCCTCGGAGGAACAGGTGCCATGGCCCACTAGAGGGGCCTTAAAAATTTGGAACAGGGTTCCTTTAAAGAGTTCCGTTAAGGGTCATGGTAAGGGTTTAGTGTAGGGGCCTTAATAATTAGAATAGGGCTTGGGGGTATATTGTACTATAATCATAATCAGGAACCCTGAGAGTGATATTTGGTAATTATTTAGGCCCCTACATTAACTCTAAGTTGGGGCTCCTTTCTTGCGGCGCTGAGATGAGGGTTTAGGGTCTGGGGATTTAGGGGTTGAGGGTTTAGGGTTTGGGGTTTAGGGTTTTTGGGTCTAAGATCTATAAACTCTAAACCCTAAACTAGTTTCGGGTTCAAGGTTCGTGGTAGAATGCACCAAATTTGAACCTGTTGAACCCTAAACCCTAAACCCTGAACCCTCAAGTATCTCGCGAATTAGAGTCCTCGGCTTTGCAGGAGGCGTCATAAAGAAATCCCTCGGTTTGGGCACCTTAACTATCGATACCCGTAACGCCTGTTTCAGGTACACCTACAGCCCTCGTTAGAGTCTTCTGGCTGGGTTTCTTCCTAAACCCTAAACCCTCCTGTTTGTGACATCTAGATCAAAACCCCCATCAACCTGAACTTACGGTGTAGGCTTTGGGGTTTAGGGTTTAGGGGTACACACCGACGTCTACCCAAAAGGCCTATCAGGGGAGCCTTGGTGTTAGAAGGGCTTGAACCCGGGTCCTTGACTCAGACCCGAAGTTCTCGGTTTAAACCCCATCAACCTCAACTTAGGGGTACATATCGACGTCTACGAAAAGGTCTATCAGGGTTGTCTTAACCTTTAAAGGGCTTGAACCCGAAGTTCAAGGTTTAGGGTGTAGGGTGTAGTGTGTGTTGGAGTTGGGAGTTTAGGGTTAGGGTTTAAGGCTTCGGGTTTAGGGTTTTACCACATTTTGATCGGCCTGCTCCGACCGAACGTTCGGATCGGCACGTCTTCCTTCGATGTTTGCACAACAGATTTACAAGAAAGTTGGCCGCCTGCATGCTAACACCCAAACCCTACGACCCTAAACCCTAAACCCTAGACTTTAGCCTCGAAGCATGGAGCTGGCCATGGGTTTCCAGGAACCTGGGGAGCATCGGACCGCATCGTCATTGATTGGGCCTTTTTGGGGTCTCAGTAGCCCCGTTATGCCGCAGCACCTATGATGCAACTGTATTCGGAGCTGCTGCGGGACATTTCAGTTGATGAGGTGAGAGTGGCACAGTCGCTCTTTTGCATGTCTCAGTACGTCTTAAGGGCTTTCATGCACGGCTCTATGCCATGCTTTCTTTCTCCCGTTGGAGTGGGCGCTTTCTTGGTCCGGCGACTTCGCAACCGACTTCTGCATGCAATGAACGGCAATGTAGAGGTTTTGGCTTTGGAACAGGGTCTGGACGGCAGCTGCCGACGTCTTTTATGGCCAAGGGCCAGGGCAAGCAGGCATCTCCGGAAGTGGATGCTATGCAGGTTTCGAATCCTTGGGCTCAGTACTTTCGGATGCCAAGATCCGACTGCCACTTCAGCAGGGGTTGGGCATGTCGTGCTCCGACGATGTGGAGGAGCATCGTTTCGGCGAAGCCGTCCACAGCAGTTGACCTCAGCATGCCCAGCATCACAACCGTACGAAGCTGATCCACTCGGAATGGTCGTGCAAAGTGAGAGCCGCCGAGGAGTTGTCGCGACAGGAGGGATTGCTTCGCAAAGTTCATATCAGCAGCCCCGATATGAATCTCTTGAAGCCCTGAAGAATTCCCGAGGACCCGAATAGCTTTGTAACTCTAAGCACTACTTGGAGGAAGTCACATAGTTTTACCATTATACCAATATAAATAAATAGGATGACTAAATACAACATACACAAACAGATAAAACATATTCTTGCGTATAAACAAACCAAGATGTCCCCAAATTCTAGCGGCCCAGGTTAGACACCTGTTACAACCCTAAATAGGCCAAACCCTAAACCCTAACCCTACACCCTGAACCCTGGTGCCTCTTGCTAATGCAGGTCTTCCTTCCTCGAGCTCGTGCGCAATTCTCTGAGCACCGGCTACGTGCATAGGGGGCTGGAAAGGACGTTCCATGACATTCCATGGTAGGGTTCTTACTGTTTTGGGATTTTGGTGCAGGGTTTCGGGTCAGTTAGGGGGGGCTTCGGGTTTTGGGGTTAGGGTTGAGGGTGTGCTTTCTGGTGTTCCTCGGTCCGCCCTTGCTTCCGGATGTTCAGTCGCAATCCTTGAGGCTCTAACTAATCAAATGCACAAGGGTTCAGGGTTTAAGGTTTAGGGTACCTGCATATGTAAGGAATGTACTGTTGATTTCGATCATCCGTCTGGTTGCCCTGAGCCCGGCACCCTGATGTAGGGCTAGAGCACTTGGTGAAAGTGATTATTCCTTGGGTTTGAGAGTATAGAACCCCCTGATCCCAATAATTCAGCCCTCCCTATAGACGCATCATGTAAACCAAAAAGCCTGACTGATTTGCCGTAGATTTCTTGGGAGTTCTTCCCCCTGCAAGCAGCCATGAGGCTGGTAGCTTACTATAGGGGCCTTAAAGATTACCAAAACTATTTTGGGGGTTCCCTTAAAAGGGTCCTATAAGGGTCACTATAAAAGTACTATGATACAGGGGCTTTAATAGTTACCAATGCTATTGTGGGGGTTCCTTATTATAAAGTATAGTTTAATGGGCCCCGAAACCTTGTTCTAATGATTAAGGCCCCTATATTACGTATTCTGGGGGTTTTCGTGTCAGGGTCGTGGGGTTCCAGGTTCTTTCCCTGGGTCCGCTTAGCCATGAACCTATACCTCAATCAGGAGTTGAATTTGCACGGACATTTGGAGGTTCATCGGTAGTTGTAAGTGGTGTTGTCGGTCTCCTACTATGGGTCATAACTACAGCTATCCTACGTGTACACCCTACGTATAACTGCCCATGAGCCTCTGGGGTAGTCGAAACAGGTACCCGGCATGAGCCGCAGACGGCTAGCTTCAGCAACAGGATTGGTTCGTCGAATAGGGGGGTGCCTTAGTTTAACTATGTCAATAGAGCTTCAGTGTAGCTGATTATAGTATGTGTAAACAAGCGGTATCATGGCATATTCCTACTATGGTCCTTCCCGCTACCTGCCCAATTCCACGAAACGTGCCCAGAGGGCCGTTCAGCCACTCGTTTTCCAAAGCCACCCCGTGCGCATGTAACGTTGAGAGCACGAAGCGGACTTGTAAAGCCCGCGCTCTACTTTCTACTTCCCTGAACCCCAAACCGTTGGCCCAAACCCTAAGTTTCGAAGAACGAATCTTTGAGCCTGTAGCTTACATCTGAGTTTGGCCGTAAAACCCAACCAAAAACATCCTAAACCGTCTCCGAAATTTCTGTCAAGCGAACCTGGGGTGGCCCGTTCTTGCCTCCCTCGTGCCACACCAGTGGGTTGCAGACCTTGCTTTGGAAGAGCCATGGCTACTTTTACTGTTCTCATTCCTATAGGGCTATTTTCGTAGCTGTTATTTGTTCTTCTTCTAGTTTTTATCCTCAGCTAAATCAGCCAGCCCAAATCGTTCGCGTCAGCAAACTTAAACCCAAAGGCATGATCCTTGATACCCTAAACCCTAAACCCTAAACCCCAAACCCTAAACCCTAAACCCTAAACCCTAAACCCTAAGCCCTAAGCCCTCGGCCCCGACCCTTCAAAACCCTAAACTTCGCCTCTGTCCGCCGGCGCATTTTCGGTTTTAGCTTCCGACATGAAAGTCCTTCGTGCGTTGTACGAGTTTAGGGTTTAGGGTTTAGGGTATCACTTCAGTTAATGTAGAAGCCTGAATAATTTATATTTCTGTTCCTTAAGGTTCCTTTATATAACTATAGGATTTTCTAGTCATAAAGGCCCTATGTTTAACCTCGGTCCAAACCGTTCGCTTCAATATACTTAAGCCCGAAATCGTCGGGACCTGCAAAGGACCAGGGAAGTTTAAAGTCCGATAACCGAAACCCAATGACCTGAACCCTAAACCTGTCAGTTGCTGAGCTGCGATTTATCGAGGTTTAGGGGCTTGGGTCTCAAGGGGGTGTGGCGGTTTAGGGGTTGTTTCTTTGAAGTTTGTCTTTTGCCACAAGAGTAACGGTGAAGGTAGTGGTTGCTTCAATTTTTTTCCATGGTTGGATGTTTTGCAGTCTTGCACATCGCCTGTTGGTACGAGCAGGATCCCAGGACCGCCTATCCTAAACCCTAAACCCGAAATTTTAAACTCTGGTCCTGAACCATAATCCTAAACCATGAACGCTGAACTGCCCGTCGCCGCTTCTGCAACCTGCTTCCGGTGGTTTGGGATGGGTCTCTGGTAGAAGCGAGGCTGAGAAAGCAGGACACCATGCCACCTCTAAGCCTCGCATTCCAAAGCCAACAAAGGGGGTTTCTTGGGTTTATGGTTTAAGGGTTCCCTTTTGGGCGGCCCTGTTCAATTGAAGCGGGTTCGTATGAGGATCCTTGCTCCTTGAAGCTCGCAAAAAAACACTGGTCACACAATCCACGCAGCCCTAAACCCCAAGCCATGCAAATAAGAAATCAAAGACGCTAAGGGAAACCATTGCCAACTATTCTTAAGCCCTGTACAACCGCATAAAACACAGAATTATCCATAAACCTAGTAAAGACCCTCATCTTTACTAGTTATTCAGACCGCTGTACCAAGAACCCCGCACTCAACCCTAAACCCGAAACCATAAACCCCAAACCCCATACCCTTAATCCCAGACTCGGCCTGCTCACTGCAGATTGCTGAGGATCGTTTTGAGAAAGCTAGCGATTGTAGTGGACGCATTAGCGGAGGGACGTGACACCCCAGACTTCAAACTAATATAGGGGCCTTAATTAACAATTATAATTAGAATAGGGTTTGGGGGTATTATTTCTATAATAAGGAACCTCCAAAACCCTACTTATTAAGGTCCCTCATTGAACTCTAATAGAAACCTTACAGGTTTCGCCCGAGAGCTCACGTGACATGTGCTTGAAGGGATTGATCGATTTCGGTCAGCGTGAACAGGGGAGTTTCCATTGCCGACATGACTCTAACGGGTGAGGCGACTTACTACATATCACACGTCCGACGAAACATAGTAGTGTCCGTTCTTCACGGGCACGCATATAAGTAGTGCAGCATCTAAACTTTCTGCGGGATCGTGAGAACTCCTGCTTCGGTTGACCATAACTAGTTGAGTTGAGCTGCTTCGCTTCTGGCATCAGTGTCATTGCTGGCTGAATTAGAGCTTTCAGGGTTCGTTGGTCAACGGCTAGCGGCTAGAGCTGGTCCCAAGTCACCCGCCCAACCCAATTTTAAGTCACGGTCCCTCCGCTGCTTCTTGCGACTGTGAGCAAAAACTTGTGCGTCTGGGTGGTTTAGGGTCTGAAGCCCTGGTGGGCTAGGAAAAGTTACAACACTACGTCCTAGGCCGTCCCATTGCCTTCATCACCACCAAGAGTGCAACCAGCTTTGTCGCGATCGTCAGCACTGTCGCCACCACGACCAGCATCACCAGCATCACCATTGTCACTATTGCCGCCTGCTGCTGCTGCTGATCAATTGCTCGTGCAACTGCTTGTGCTAGTGAGGTGGTATTTATTTTTTTTGTGAATGCTTTCGCTGCCGCTACTGCTGTTGTTGTTGCTGCTGCTGCTCCTCTGCCTGCTCCTTGACTTCGACTGATGCTGCTGCCACTCCTACCAGTCCTGCTATTGCTACTGGTACTGCTTCTACTACCACCACTACGACAAGGACCACGACAAAGACCACGACGAGTACTACTACAACTACTGCTGGTAGTAGTGTCTACTACTAGTAGTAAGGATCACAGCAGCACTGCTACCGACCGCAGGCGAGAAAAATCTGAGCAGCATCCGAAATTGAACACAAGGAACTCATGTTGCGCAAGTAAACACCCCAAATCTGAAACCCGAAACCCTAAACCCCAGATAGACTGTGGCTCAGGTCACATCCCTGGACGTCCATCTGCGTCCTGCGATACAGCAGGCCTGGGGTTCGTGGTTTAGGGTTCAGTCTGGCAGGCTGTACTTGGAGGTTCATGGTTATAAGTAGGGTTTACAAGTTTACAAGTGCCCTAATAAAGGCTATAATACAGTTGTTCTACTTATAAACCCTACTTATAACTACCCATGACCCTCCAAGAAAGCCATGGAAGATGAAAACCTCAGAGTTCAGAGGCCGGGGAATGAGTGGCATCAATCGCACCAGTGGTGTAGAATTCCCGGATAGCTTGTGCGTAGTTGTTCATAGGTTCAGTGGCAGACAGTCATGTCTCGTACAGATAGTGTCAGCCAAAACAGCGTCCAAGATGACTGCGCTGCTGGTGCGAAAGTTATCAAGGATACTCGGATGTGTACCACCAGAACCAAAGTAATACGACAAGAAGCATTAGTAGCACGACCAGCAAACATCACAGTGATCTGACCCTAAATGCTGAACCCCAAGCCCAAAGCTGGCCCAAAGCTCAAATGCCGCGGACCCTAAACCCTAAACCCCTAAACCCTAAGCCCTTAACCGTCAACTCCCAAACCCGCCTCGCCTCGCTGCAAGTAGCCAGGCCAGCCTGTCCCTGGCAAGCGGCGATGATGGCGCAGGCAGGCTTTGTTGCAAGCTACACACGATGTTATCCCCTAAAAACCCTAAACCCTAAACCCTAGTAGCCTTACCTGCAAGGTGCAAAAAGGTGTTCAAAAAAACCCTAGTAGCCATGAGCCCTGAACCACACCGTAAGTAAGCTCCGAAACCAACAGCCTGAACCCTAAATCCGAGAAGCTGGAATCTCTGAGCGAGGCTTGGTCTTGACCCGCGCTTCTGGGATCCTGTATACTATAGGAACCTCATTAAGAAACCGTGGCTCTATAACCCCTAAGTACTAGGATCTAAAGAAGATCCAAAGTTTCTTAATCTGGTTCCTATATTACAGAGCCACAGGGACCCTGCCCCTGATGCCCTTTTATAGGCTTGGAACTTTGCTTGAAGACTCTGGTGCACTGCTAGTTTGCAAATCGCGGACTATAGGGGCCTTCATAATTAGAAAAACTATTTTGGGGGCTTCCTTATGATGATTATAGTATAATGGGCTCCAAGACCCTATTCTAATTATTAAGGCCCCTGTATTACTCCGAAAAGTGCGCCCTAAACCCTGAACCCTCAACCCCAGCATCCCCTGAGCCTCAAACCCTCAACCAGCAGCCCTTAACCTCAAACCAGAACCCTAAGCCCTAAACCTTAAGCCCTTAACCCTAGGTCCATGGCACTGATTTAAAAGACCTAAGCGCCAAACCCATAAACCCCCCAGAGAAAGCGGCAGCCAGGAAGCGGCTGAGAGCCGGGAGTGTCACTGGGGATCGGAGAGGCGTCCCTGAGCCAAGGAGGTTGAAACCCTCAACCCTACACCCTTAAAGCCCCCCATACATAGCAGCCTGTCCAGCCTTGGCTTCTGGGAAGCCCTCTGCGCAACTGCCGATCGGCAGGGCCGAAATTTCGTGATGGGTTCCGGGTTCAAGGCGTGAGGTTTTCTAGCGCTTGAGGTTTTAGGGTTCAGGGTGCAGGGTTTCGGGTTTCAGGATTCTGAGTGCCCGTCCTTTCAAGATGGGGGTTTAAGTTTTGAATGCCTACCGTTTCTCGCTTCGGAGGTTCGGCAGGGCTTGGGGTTTGGGATGTCGGATTCAGTCGAGTAGGGTAGATGGGAGTGTCTATGGTTGGGACTTACACCAGGATTTCTGAGCGTGGTGTAGAGTTTAACATTGGGGGTGGGATTTCGGGACTGTTTGTGCCAAAAGCCCTGCTGGTTTTGGCAGTGATCGTGCTCACTCGAGGCGTGTGTCAGCCTGTTTCACCAACCGGCGAAAGCCCGCGAACCGCAAAATCAGCCCTCTTTTTGAATTTCGCGTTTTGGAGTTTATGGTGCTACAGTGCTACGAGTAGGGTCGACCTTCATTTGGAAAAGCATCTTGCAAGCAGTGCGGAAGGTGCAGGGATCCAGCTGCTTCGACGCCCAAGTGAAGCCCCGGGTTCCGAGCTGTGGGGTTTCGGCAATCAAGATTTAGGGTTTAGGGTTTAGGGTTAGGGTTTAGGGTTTAGGATTTAGGGTTTAGGGTTTAGGGTTTAGGGTTAGGGCTTGGGGTTTAGGATTTAGGGTTTAGGGTTTAGGATTTAGGATTTAGGGTTTAGGGTTTAGGGTTTCGGCAATCAAGATTTAGGTTACAACCGCAACCCACAAACCCTTAAAGTTAGAGAGCTGAGACATTTGATGCTTCTTCCGGTTTCTTGGGCTTGCCGACGTCGCCGGAAGGGTAGTTAAAGGATCACTGGAATTAGTAGGTGAGGTTGTAAGTACCCTAACTGGGGTTATAAGTACTTATATGTATACTTACCGTACTTCTAGCCCTACTTAGCAAGTCCCATGATCCGTTAAGTATGCTGAGCTGAGAGATGATTCGCACGGTTTCTCATTCGGCTGATGAGCCTTCCGGTCGCTGGGAGGGAATAGGTGGAGGCTTACGGGATTTAAGGTTTAGGGTGTAGGATTTAGGGTTTAGGGATATAAACTTGAGCTTAAAGGGTAGGGGCCTGAATAAGACTCTTGAGGGCCGTAGGGTTCCTGTTTCCAGTATAGTACTAATAGAAACCCTGCAAGACCCTAATCTTTTTGCCTTAAACCCCGAACCCAAACTTCCATGTTAGAGCTACTCCTTAAACCCTTAACCCTAAACCCCAAACCCTAACCCTACTCCTTCCGCACTCTGCCTGGCTGCGGCTCGACTGGAACCTTTTGAGTCCAAACGCTGCTGTTGCAAGTTCGCAAAGTTCTGTGAACCCACGGAATAAGTTTGTTAAACCCAAACCCTCAAACCGTGTATCCGACATGTAGCTGCTGATCATGGCAGCCATGGGTCAGCCGAAGATCTGCCAGAGGAGGTCCGGCTGAGTACTTGAAGGGTCAGGGCATGTTAGAGAGTCGTGTTCCAGAAAATGCAAGAGCCGTAAACCCTAAACCCCTAAACCCTAAACCCTAAAGGGCGCCTGCTCTGGATTAATTGCAGTCCTGTATGACATGCCCAGAACCGCGACGGTGCTGCCAGGGCTTGTGAGGGGGCTGGGCCTTCCACATCTTGCTAGCACAGTTGCAATATAATGCTAAAAAATGTCCTGTTGCTTTCTTTCTGCCTGCCCCAGGCCTTCGCAGGCATGCATGTCCAGTGACCTCTGAATCCCAAGCCCTATACCCTAAGCCCTAAGCCGGAACCACCTGTCTCTCCCGTAGCCGGGCTTAATTCCGGTGCAGCTCGGCGCATGATTCTATGCTCCTCAGAGCCCTTCTCATCATTGCGCTTTCTGGCAGCGATGTTCTTTTGAGCATGTCGCAGCCAGCCGCCGTTGAGGACCCCAAGCAGGCTCCATCACCTTCCAGATCAAACTGCCAGTTTACGATTGAGGAAGTGGCCAAGCACAACAGTCAAAGTGATATCTGGGGAATCGTCGATGGCTACGTCCTTGATCTCACTGGCTTCGTGAAAGACCATCCTGGTGGTGAGAAGATTTTTCAGATAACTCATGAGAAGAGCTTTTCCTTTGCGCATGGGCCCAACGCTCACTTTGGAGCCACCGCCGCTGCGTTTGCGGAAGCCTGCAGAGACTTTGAGAGCAAGGGGCGACCGGAGGGCTTCGAGTTCGCCTTTCAGAACCTGGGCTCTTGTTAAGGAGTTTACTTTAAGTTACCATAATAGGGATCTACTGTAAATAATGGGGTTTCCTTATTATGGTAACCTAAATTGAATCCCTGAACCCCTAACCCTAAACCCCTAAACCCCTAAACCCCCAAACCCTAAACCCCCTAAACCCCCTAAACCCCCAAACCCCTAAACCCCTAAACCCCTCCAGCCCTAAACCCCCTAAACCCCAAACCCTTGAAAGAGCCCAGGAACTCACGCAAGAATGGTGGCTTAGACAACGGGGGGAGCCTCACGGGCCGAGCCTCCGGGCCCGTTGGCACCGTGAAGTTCCTAGGGAAGGTCTTCACGGCCTGACAACCTGCACAGTGAGAGCCGCATCTCCAGGCCCCCAGCGTTTTTGAGGGGTGTGGTTTTAGGGTTGAGGGGTTTAGGGGTTTAGGGTTTAGTGTGGTTTTAGGGGTTTTAGGGGTTTGGGGTTTTTAGGGTTGTTTAGGGTTTAGGGGTTTAGATTTGTACTGGTTAGGGCGTAGGATTTTAACTTTTATCCCTTCCCTTCTTGGGAAGTTTTTGCGTCGAGTCGGTTCCTGACCGCAGAACCCGCAAGCAAAAATGGGAAAGATATCTCTCTCTCTCTCTCTCTTTTCTCTTCAGAGTACTATAGTAGTATTATAGGGTTATAGCAGCATAGTACTATAATAGTCGTATAGTACTATAGTACTGTGATAGTATCATAGTACTAGAGTGTATCTCTCCGTTGGGGGTTTCATTCTTGATGCCGTGATGGCTAGTTGTAATTGGAATACCACTAACTGAACTGCTACAACTCTAACGACAAGTACAACCACAATACGACAACTGCTACTCGTGCTGCTAGTGCTGAGGCTGCTGCTACCAGTAGGGAGCAGGAAGGGGCTTGGGGTTTCAGTTGAGGGTATCGGGCTTCCCGCAAACGCTTGGTATGTAAAGCTTGCAGTTGTCTTGCGGCATAGCACTGAATATGAAGTACAAGACCGTGCCATATGGATTCCCTCAGCCTTCCCCGAAAGAAGCAGAATGAGCGCATCCATACGATGACGGTATTCGGACCAAGGGAAGTGGCCATCCATGCACAGAGTTTAACCGGGCCGCCAAGTGGCATTGAAGTTAAGGCTTTCTCAGTCAGGAAGCAGGAAATCGCACAGACTTCCTTAAGCTCGCACCCTAAACCCCAACCCCTATTTACTCCGCGCTCACAAGATGGATCTTCAAACCCTACACCGAAGCCTTTAGACTTAAACACCACCAGCCCAAACCCCCACAACCCTAAACCACAACACCCAAAGCATTACACACGCCTGATCCCAGCAATCACGAATCTCTGGGGTCAGCTGACAATGCTTTTTTTCCCAGCTGGATGTGTTAAGGATTGGGATTGTAAACAGTCGTTCCACACCTGCCGTATCCTGATTGTAACCCTTTAGTCACACCCTCGGCCATGTAAGTTAAAGCCATAAATCCTAAACCCTAAATTCTGGAACCTTGCAATTTGAAGACGACTCCATGAATCTCTGAAGTCCCTGCCCCCGTCAAGGCTGTCATACACTTAGCAAGTAAGGTTATGAAAAATTGCTGCCTTCAGTAGCTGATTCTGAACTCTACTTACTGAGTCCGCCGGGCTTTGAAGTAGTATTAATTACTTGCCGACTTCATTGAGCTGTGTATGGGTACAGGTATGCGAATACGTAATAGTACGACAAGTATACGACCCATACTGACAAGTCTACGGAATAACTAAGTAGATACCTAGACATATGCGTGATCATGAGAGTGATGATGATGATGATGATGAGGGGGACGATGTTGATGTTGATGCTGTTGTCTTTGCCGCTCCAAAACTAGCTAGTACTACTTCCTGGCAGCTTCAACCAGCTAGCCATGGCCTGCAACCCAGGCGTCACTGCTAAACACCATTCCTAGCTCCTAGTACCTACTGATTGCCACCCATACCTACTAACTCGTACCTACCTCTTACTCTTGCTCCTGCTCCTGCTCCCACCTCCTACCCCTGCCTGGATCTGTGGCTTTATCGCGGGGCATTCGAGCCGTACTTCTTAGGCAAGGCCTCTCTCCGCCTCTGCACGAATTGCAACCTCGCAGCTTGTGTCATCGACCTGCGGCTGCGGAGGGCTTTGAATGACAGGTCTATCTATCTTCCCATTCATTACGGCACTACTCACAAGCAGCCTGCTTCCATCATCATTTCACACTGCATTTTCAGCATCTCCCGTTTCTAGCTCGTGGTAGGTACCCGCCCATGGCGTTGCAAGTCAAAGAGGAGATCGAAGAGGAGCTGTATGAGCCGACGGCCATTTCAGGTTTACTGGCCTCGGCTGAAGCAGCAGCATTAGCGAAAGATGGCCTTGCCGAGGTCAAGACAGAAGCGACAGAGCCGGCTGCGGCAAGCCAAGGCATGAAGCGCTCGGATGGACCTTCGTGGGAAGCCGACGTAGCACCACCCAAGTGCCAAAAGTTGGAGGAACTTCGGATGGAGATGCGTCAGGAGATGCGTCAGAAGATGTTGCGTCAGCGCTTGAGAGAAACGAGGGATTCGCGGCAGGACTGGGGCAACGGATGGAATCAGATCCGAGACGATTCGAGAGACTCAAGAGATTCTAGAGATTCGAGAGCCAGATGGCAGAATGGATGGCAGGGGTCTTGGGGCAATTCCAGCGGCCCAAGTGCAGCTTGGAATCGGACCCGAGATGATTCAAGAGACTCCAGAGACTCAAGAGACTCCAGGGGTTCGCGAGCGGACTGGCATGGATGGTGGGAGCCTTCGGGGGATCAAGCTTGGTCCAGGGATTCTGCGACTGCGTGGCGGAGGCCCGAGAACTTCTCGGCTGGAGGGGAGACGACTTGGGCGCTAAAGGAGCTCGCGGCGTTTCGAAAAAAGCTTGTTGCCGCCGAGGAAGCATTGTGCCACGAGAAGAGTCTGCGCACCAACTTGCAGCAGAAGCAAGACCTAGAGGAGAAACAGGTGCAGAAGCTTCAGGCAAGCTTGCAGCAGCAACAAGAGGAGCTAACGTTGCTAAAGGACGCGGAGGCCAGCTGGCGGGAGCAGCAATGTCTAGCCAGTGAGAAGCTACAGCAGCTGCAGGCGGGGCTTGAGCAACACATTGACGTAGCTAGGAATGATACAGATGGACAGATGTGCTAAGCAATCATGTAAGTGAGCGTCAGAAGCTGTTTGGATGCAGATCAACAGTTTAGTGAGAGACTAGGGCCCGTGTCCACTCCGAGGCTGAGCTGAATGCCGAGAACGTGAAGCGGATCTGTGCAGAGGAGCAGCTCGAGAAGTTGCGACTGCTGACAACTTCCGTCAACCATGGGGCATTCTGGCAATACGAGTTGGACGGTTGCTGGCACGCGTTCACGCCGGAGGGCAGCGAGCAGATGCACCGTGCCTATGTGGCATACCTCGCCGACGGCCAGAAGTGTTGCGCGGCGACCATAGTAGCTGGGGGCGTTGCGTGCCTAGTTGATTTCAGGCGAATGACTCAACAGCATGCCTACACCAAGAAAGTGCGCAATATCCGCATTCGCATGGGGGTACCGGTCGAGTGGGAGAGTGGCCCATCAGTTCTGCTGACGCAGAGCGACAACTTGGAATCTTGCTATGTGGAAGTGAAAGATGTGCTCATGCTATTGCGGATCCACAAGATTCTCAGACAGACGAGTCACATTGGTTTTCGTGACAGGTCAAGTGCTTGCTTCTGCATGCAGACGGCGAAAGTCAAGTCAGTGCATCGCATTGAGAACTTTCGGCTTTGGCATCGCTATCAGGCCAGGCTTGCCGCGATGAGGGAAGACCATGCAAAATACAATGTTTCGGTGCAACATACAGATCTCAAACTAGATTCTGCCACAGGTTCAGCCTGCATGACTTTTAATCAATCTTATCTGAACTGTGGGGAGCCTATGGCCTCTGATGTGCAAGAGAAGATACTGTTGCATGGTACCTCCTGGGAAAATGCTGACGCCATCGTCATGGACGGCTTCGATCACAGGACCTGTGCTCGTGGTATGTATGGGGATGGAGTCTACTTTGCAGCTGCTGCGTGCAAGTGCCACCAGTACACTTGCCAAACACACAGTGGCAAGGCGTGCTCGTGTAACCACGAGAGGACCTTGATCATTGCTCGTGTGGCGCTTGGTGATGCTTTCCACGCATCTCAAACCCGAAAAGGGGAACGCCGGCCTCCGAAGAGAGCTGGGGCAACAGGTACACATGGTTCTGTTGTTGTGAACCCTGGGCCAATCCAGGGGCATCACAATCCCAACCAAATTCACCAGGAGTTCGTCATATTCGATCGAGAGCAAGCCTACCCTGCGTTTGTCGTCCAATACGTGCTCTGATGCCCGCAGCTTTGGACTGCATGCTGGGATTGAAGCAACTTCGTAGTCACACTCGTAGTAGGAGGAGGAATGGTAGTCTTGATGCTAATAGTCTAATAGCACTCACATCCTCATCATCACCGCCAGCGCCAGTGTCTTTCCGAATCGTGCTCTCATCGTGTGATCAAACACTACGCCATGGGCCTGGACGAAGTCAGGACCTTGGAAGTCTTAATTTTTGAAGACGAGACGTCCGGCTCGAAGCGCGAAGCAGGTTTGGGCTTGGAGATTCAGACGCAAACATGTGCATTAGCATCAGTACTCGTCGCAATCATGATACCGCGATGTCAGTGTCACGACCAGTACGGCTCTGCTAGTGATAGTCGAGTTCGGGAATCTGCAAGGCCTGGCATGGACCAATGGCCCCTCGTTGTTATCCCGAAGTCTGGCCGGAGAGAGGCTTACTTATGTATTCCCAGACTCCCAAACCTAGAGACCCGGCACCACAACGGATCGAAACCACAACGTGCTGAATACTTAATTTACGCCCGCAGAACCCTGAATCCCAAGGGCCTAAACACTTCAACCGCAGGCCCCACAGGTCTCGCGCGAGAGCTGAATGCCGCCGTGGTTTCGGGTTTGGGGCTTGGTTTTGAGGGTTAAGGGTTTTGCGATGGTGTGGGGTAGGTATATTATTTGGGTTTGGGGCTTTGGGGTCTACTTGGAGGTTCATGGGTATTATAAGTAGGGTTTAGAAGTCCCCTAACATAGGCAGATCACGGAAGCTTTAGGAACCCCTTACCAGTCGCGTTTCTCACCGGACGGCGTTGTTTTCCTTAAGTACTAATTATAGTTATCCTATGTTATCCTACTTGTAAACCTTATGAGTACCCATGAACCTCCAAGTAGATTTTGAGGCTCTCGGCAGTTTCAATTGTCAGGCATGGTAGAGCTTAGGCTAGGGAGCTCTCTAGGGCTTTGGACGCGCCAAATCAGGGCTTGCCGTGGAGAGCTTAGGTTTGGGGTTTGGGTTAGGGGTTTAGGGTTTAGGGGTTAGGGGTTTATGGGTTTATGGGTTTACGGGTTTGGGGGTATAGGGTTCAGGGTGGCTTCTTTCCACTAGTTGGTACACGAGGAACTCGGCGCCAACGTAAACCGTAAACCCGAAGGTTACTGTTCATCATCATTCTTGTCTGTCTCGTTATCATTAGGTTATTTTTCTGGTCCTGTAACACCAACCGGCGAAGTCAGCGAGACAGCTGAAAACAGCTGAAAAGCCGGGAAGCAGGGTTTCACAATTTTGGGGATCAGGATCTTCAGGTCCTGGACTCGACCTTAAACCCCACACCCGGCAGTGTGATTGTACGCCCCGAGCTCAGATCAGAGGCTTTAAGCGCAGAGTCCCAAAGCCCACATTTCAGATTGTTTGAATGTGATCCTCTGGACCTAGATGAGATGTGAGGTTGAGGTGGTGGGGTGCAGATGGAGAAGAAGACTATGGTGATGAGCGTAGAGATGATGTATAGTTGTCATGTTGGGGTGCCGACCAAGGTGGTGACGATAGTGAGGGACAATGATGGTGGTTGCTCCTGGTGGTGACGAAGGTGACGAAGATGAAGGTGAAGATGACAGTGACACTGCATACAACTGTTGCAGCGATGGACGTGACATGACCATTACAGGGCTAATGATGGCTGGTGATGGTGTCAAGATCGGGACTGCGGGATGATGAGGATGATGGTGATGACTGTGACGGCGACTATGAGACTCTGGCGATGAACATGACGCTGCAGACCAGGATGCTGATGAAAGAAATGATGATAAGGACTGCGAAAGCACTGGAGACAATGACGACGACGACGACCACCAGTGCGAAGCCAACATGATGACACTGCTTATGATGGTGATGGTTGCTGTAGTGATGATGTTGATGATGAATCTGCCGGTGCAGCTACTTTGCCGCTGCTGCTGCTCCACGTCTGCTTGCATAGTCTTGCCGTTCTCTTGTCGTCGTTTGCTGCTCGATTTGTCTTTTTCGTCATAGCGCATCGGACCCGAACTTGGAAATCTTAATGGTTGGGGCTTGTTGGTTTGAGTCTAGGACGAGGGTCAAGAGGTCATGTTTCAAGGTTTCATTATTAAGGATTTGGGTGTTAGGTTGTTGAAAGCCCCAGATCGACTTTCGCCCTGTGGAAGCGTGCGTGAACACCCAAAACCATAAACCTTCAGTCATGAATCACAAACTCTCGGCCCAAGACCTTTCAGCCCCAAGCCCTATGTCGATAATTGTAAAACCTATATCCAAGACGGAAAGCTCCGAAGTGCTGCGCCGCCGTGTTTCCAAAGGCAGCAGAGGGGCAAGGTAGGTACAACCAGCGCCCAGTCTCCGGCGCCCTCTCCCACAGGTCCCCTAGCTGCGTCGATTTAGGTCAACATGTTGTATGTATGTGTGCATGTATGAACGTATGTATGTACGTATGTATGTATACATGTATACATGTATGCATGTATACATGTATGCATGTATGGATGGATGGACGGATGAATGGATTGATGGATGGATGGATGGAAGGGATGGGTGGATGGACGGACGGAAGGAAGGACGGACGGATGGATGGACGGCGGTCGTACTTGTACGTGTATGTGTTTTTGTATGTGTGTGCCAGTGTAAGCATACATGCACATATCGCGCATGTATGTATGTATATCTGTATATGTATATGTATATGTATTTGTATTTGTATTTGTATATGTATATGTATATATGCACACATGCATGCGTGTATATTTTTGTAATGTATACGGTCATGATTATATACAGCAAGTGTATATATATATATATACACATACAAGATAGAGATGTTGTATGTATGTATGTATGCATGCATGTATGTATGTATGCATGTATGCATGTAAGCATGTATGTATGTATGCATGTATGCATGTAAGCATGTAAGCATGTATGCATGTATGTATGTACGTGTATTTTTTGTGCATGTACCTGCATATGTGTGTGTGTACATATATATATAAGCACATGTATGTATGCAGCATGCATGCATGCATTCATGCATGCATTTGCATATGTATGTATCCGTGTGTGTGTATGTATGTATGTATGTACGAGCCTACGTATGCGCATGCGCATGCATGTGCATATGTCTGTTGGTATGTGCATATGTCTGTTGGTATACATGTAGATGCATTTACATGTATTTTTTGTATGCATGCACATATGTACACATGTACGTGTACTCTTTGTTTTGACTTGGGCATGTGCACATCCGACAGTTCTGCCTGTAGTGCGCCTCTGCACAAGCCGCATGTGCATGCACCCCCCCCCCTTCCCCCCGCCCCACACCCACCCCCACCCCC
>BGNK01000784.1:68421-136990 GCA_003297005.1 Symbiodinium sp. clade A Y106 | reverse complement strand
CACCCACCCAAACACACACACACACAAACACCCACAAACACAAACACCCACACACACAAACACACACACACACAAACACACACACACACACAGACACACACAGACACACACAGACACACACAGACACACACAGACACACACAGACACACACAGACACACACACACACCACACACACGCTCAAACATATTCGCCTTTGGATATGACTCTGTGCATATCTATGTGTATAAGTTTGAGTATATAGATTTATACATGCACACAGGGTTCATGCATACATACGTGCATCCGTACATATGTACGTACTTGATGTATATGCATGCATCCATTGCCCACCTACTTACCTACCTATCTATGCACTTACCTACGTGCTTAGATGCCTGCTTGCTTACTTGCCTACCTGCCTATCTGCGCCTACCTGCCTGCCTACCTGCCTAGCTGCCTACCTCCCTACCTGCCTTCCTGCCTACATACATGCGTGCACGCGAAGAGACACGTGCAATCATCAGTTCACTCATACACACACTTTCGAGCACGTCTATTCAGCTGTCTTTTCTATGGTTGTCATACCTGCCGTGTGTTTTTTACAAGCTTCTGAAGAGCTGCCTTTCTTTTGCTGCTGCATGCTTGTTCTTGGTATTCGTGGGTGCTAGGGGCTTACGGACTCTGCGATCGAGCTTTTGGAGATGTTCAGTTTTTTCAGGAGATTGTGGGATGTGTGCAGACATGGCATGTCGTTTGTACCTGCGCGTCTTCCGTGTCGAACCCAGGCATGGCGAACAACCAGGACGAGCAGAAGGACAAGGAGGACGGAAATTGCACGAGGATATATGTATATATATATATAGAGGTTAATCTAAAGCCCTAAACCCTAAGACCCTAAACCCTAAATCCCAAAGCCTTAAACCCCGAAAGCCCAGGAGTACAAGACACTGTGGGGAGTTCGCGGCTGAGAGATGGTTGCGGGCTTTCGGAACTTGTGGGGTCCAGAGTTTGGGGTTTAGGGAGGTTACGGGCTTAGGGTTTAGGGGGCTTGCCGGGTTTATGGTTTAGGCGTTTAGGGTTTAGGGGGTTAGGGAGTTACGGGGTTAGGGATTGTGCATAGGCCTGACAATGCGTGTCTGTGCGGTCTGGTCTACCGCATGCTCACCATGTCATGCTGCACGAAAGTTGCAGGTGCTAACCAGACTCCAGAGAGCCACGCACGGCCCCAGCGTAAGTACGGCAGAAGAGTGTCAGAAACGACGAGACCTTAAGTATCCTGTAAAGCTGCCAGCGCGAAACCGTAACAATACTCTAAGATGAATATACATGCCCTATTTTAAAAAGCCCTAAACCCTAAACCCTAAACCCAAACCTTACAAAGCCCTAAACCCTAAACCCTAAACCCAAAACCCCTAAACCCTAAACCCTAAACCCCTAAACCCTAAACTCAAAACCCTCAAACCCTCAACCTCTAAACCCTGAACCCCTAAACCCTAACCTCAAAACCCTAAAGCCCTCTTTTCAAAAGCCACAATAACCCCACAAAGGCCCGGATCCTTTGGCCACCTGACATGCCGGATGACATGCTCGAGGATGCTGCAGGGGCCTCGGTGCTTCGTCATAGGGACCCTTAGGGGGGTAGGGAGGAGGGGGGTAGGGGGCCTTATACCTACAATAAGGACTGTATAAGGCCTATTTAAGGAAGTATAGTCCCCTGAGGATGCTGCAGGGGCCCTCGGTCTTTTGGGCTCTCAGGGCGGTGTAGGGTTTAGGGTTTTTGTTGTTTTGGGGCTTTCAGGGCAGTTGAGGCGTAAGGGTTCCGGGGTTGACGTGTAGGTTTAGGGCTTGGGGAGTTGGGTCCAGTTTGGGGTTCTAGACTAGAGTTTACCTGAGTTCCAATACCCAGCCTTTAAACGTTTCGCTTTCTTTAATGTTCTTCGGACAGCTTAACCATTTATTTCCTTGGAGGTTGTTTGTTCGGGGGAAGAAAGTTCGGGCGTCGGGGTGGTGCAGAGTCCTAAACCCTAATCGGACTTGGGAGTTTGGCGTTAGGACTTTCGCTGAGTCCCGTTCTCAAAAACAAGGTTAAGGTAGGTGTTCGTTTTGTGTCTGGATGGGCTTTAAGCTCTTGGGGTTGGGGTAGGCTCCAGTGGTCGGGCTTTACAGTCGAAGGTAGATCCCACACCCTATCCTGGTCACTACGGCTCCTAGTCTAGGGGCTAGGGGTGCAGGATTCCGTAGTGGTTGTGGAGCCTCGTGGCTTTCCCGAAGACTTTCTTGCAGACCTGTACTTGAAGCCTCCGACCGATATATACAGCGCTCCGCAACAGTTATTTTTCAGCTTGTGTGTGATTTACCGTGTGATGGCCCGGGTCAGGTTCAGGCTTCATTGTTCAGCACGATGTAGGGTTTAAGACTTACTGTTTAGGTTTCGGGGTTTAGGGACCTATGACTATGGAAGTTGATGAATGTGGTGACCTCCCACACAAGACATGCCGTCCAAAGCGAACTTCCAATGTTGGTGCCAAGCCCGAATGAGCATCGTGACACTTGTGGTGGTAGTCATGCCTCGAGAGCTGGCTTTCGATAAGCCCCATGCCCATTGTGGTGTTGACCGTGAACCCAGACTTCCTATACATATTATATGCATACACATTTCTATGCTCTATGCATACACGCCAGAAGCCGTCAAGCCTACTCCTTTACACAGCTGTTTCCATGGCTTGTTCATACTGTAGAATCCTGAATAGTAAGCAGTACAGATCTCTGATGGTTCCTGTATAGTTCTACTATCATATGACCTAAGAAACCTACTGTAAGCCTAAAACCCTATTCTGTTCTTTGCGGCCCCTGTAGTACCCGCGTTGAACCTGCCCATGACCTCAAGGTGAAATTCTCCCAGTCGGCCCTGGAGGAGTTCGGAAAGCAAGAGCGGGAAGGCGTTGCCACTCCCCCCCCTCCACCCTGGAAATCCACCCCAGCCCCACCCGTGCACCTCAAATCTTTAAGTCGTAGTTAGCACTTCAGGCTCTTGGGTTTAACGTTATCTCAGGGCCAAAAAGAAGCTTGTAGTTGGGGCTGATGCGCAAAGCCTTCAAGCCCCAAGCTAGGCTATACTATCCACCCCAGAGCCTAGGCCCTGAGCCAACGTAGGATTTAGTCTGTACCCCCGGACTGCATCGACCCGGAAGGGACGAAAATTGCCCAAAAGATCAAGCAGCACCTGGATGAAAATCACAAGCCGCCCTCCGGCTGCAGGGAGTTCCGGTGGAGTTCTCTGATTTTGGGGAGTTTGGAGTCTTACATGGGGACCCCCATGTAGTCCCTGATCCTATTAGTAGTAAAGGAATGATTAAACCCTGTTCCGATTACGGAGGCTGCGGATGGTTGCGGCTTAAGGCTTCGCGTTGAATCAGTGGGATTATGATGCACGGGACGGCCTGAACACTTAAACCCTAAATTCCTAAATCCTGAATCAGGGTTGAAAGATTCTGGATTCTGGACTGCAGAGGAATGCAGGATGAAGCTTGGGCCTACTTCAATTATTCGGGCCTTATTGGTCTGTTCAGGACCCTCTAACCGGTCCCTCTGCCCAAAGTTCTGAATGGTGAACCCCTGAGCCTACATAAACCCTACAGCGCACACCCTAACCCTACCCATGCAACCCGAAACCCGTTTTCTCACACAGTTGTCAATAGAAGCCCTCGGCCCTGAACCCTCAACCCAGTCTTGGCCAAGGCAATGCCCAAGCCCTAGACCCATTGAGGTACTGGCATGTCACCATCGGGAAGAACTTTGGCTGCCACGCCGTGCACGAGAAGCAGCGCTTCGCAAGCGCCTGAGAGTTTAGGGCTCCACAATCAGGCTTGCACAAGGCTTCTATGAGAGTCTTTGAATGCCGGGGTGAGGGTTATGCGTACTTCGAAAGTGCTGATCTCTGAGAAACCCTAGAAGCGCAATCGAAGTGAACAGTAGAAACAAGATGGGGACCTAAGTTCAAAATCCGAAACCCCAAGAAAATGGTCCTAAACCCGTAGGGTTGAGGGATCAGGCTTTGCGACTTGAGGACTTTCCAGAGCTTCTTAGGGTTTGGGGTTTAGGGTTGTTGAGCTGTGGGTTGCAGCTTCTAGGATTTGAGGGTTTCGGGGGTTCGGGGTTTTAGGGTTTTGCGCTTTCGTGTTAAGGGTTCTGAATCTGTCCGGGGCAGGGCTCACTGGTGACTGAACCCTCCAAACATTCGAGGATTAGGCTTGCAGTCCTCTGCTTGCGTAGCGAAGGGCGGCAGCTAGGGAGCTTTGGATATAAAGCAATGTCGTGTGCATGCAAGCTTAGATGTTGGGCTCAGTGATGGATTGAACTAGGGGTCTCAGCTGTTGAGCATGTTGCAGCTCTCTGAGACATCGTTGATGTAAAGTCCCAAAGCCCATGCCAAGTATCCTGGGGCCCCCCACCGACTCGACACCTGGCAGTTCCTGTTAGGTTTCATGGGGTGGGCTTTATGGCTGCATCGCCGGTGCGTGATTTGCAACTCAAATTGGCTGGCCAGCTATCCAAACCGATGACCCAAGCAGCAGACGTAGCATGGCAACACCCTAACCCCTGTATCCTAAACCCGAAATCCTTTAATCCTAAATTCTGTGTACTGAGCCCAAGCCGTCGAACTCAAAACCCTTTAAGCCTTTAACCCTTCAGCTCGACGCCTTAAACTCCTAAAACCCTAAACCCTAAACCCATAAACCCTAGACCTTAAACCCCAAACCCAGCACCCTCTGAAACCCTGGAGCCTCCCCCCCAATCCTGGAAACCAAGCCCAAAGAAGGGAGCCTTTAAGCCCTGAGCGACTAGAGCCTCAAACTCCGAAGCCCCACACGCTCGATAGGAAGGTACAACGCTATGTTACCCGACATCTAGCCTAGGCAGGGCTTTGGTGGACATCTTATGTTTTCCCTTATTGGGCTTAAGAGGATCTTATTCACTAATAAAAAGCCCCACCTAGTAGCCCTCCATATCTGAACCGCTCTGACCCTCACAAACAATTTAAAGCATCCTCCGGACATGCTCATAAAATCCTAATGACAAACCCTTATGAAAACCCAAACCCAAGAAACCTTTATAACACCCTTACCAATCCAAAAAATCCTTATCACATCCCTTCCAAAATCCCTTAAAGACACAACAAGTCTTACAAAATCCTTCGGGCGCCATGGCTTTCCGGCTCCTGAGCGGCGAAGCCGTGGACTGCGAGGGCCGGCTTGGGATGCTCGGCGTTTGTCTTTTTTTTTTTTTTAAGCCTTTTAGGGTGTTCAGGGTGTTTTAGAGGGTGTTTAGGGCTTTTTAGGGCTTTTTAGGGCTTTTAGGTGATCTTTTGTTGTAAGGAGGTTTTTGGAATAGGGCTTTGGCAGGCTTTAGCTTTATGCGTTTAGGGTTTAGGTTTAGGAGTTTTGGGGTTTAGAACTTTGTTGGTGGTTCTATAAGGATTTTAAGAGGGGCCTTATAAAAAGCCCCATAGGCGGCTCTATAAGAGGTTTCTGCCGTACTGGGCTTTGGGCTTTGAGAATTTGGGGGTTCAGGGGTTTTAGGGCTTTAGGGTTAAGGAATCCGCTGGACAATGGATGAGCAAGTGTTGACTCCGAAGTCTTCCTACAACGAGGATGAGGCTAGGATAGAGACCTGTTGTGGTGGTGCCGGAAACACTAGCTACAGCTGGAACCAGAGCTAAGTATCTAATCTCTGAGCACCACCTCCGAGCTTGTAAGGTCGCTTAAGCTTTAACCTTGCTGTTGTATCGAACGAGTACACAAACTTAGCCGACCTGCCCGTCCATGAAAGAAGAACAACACACTGGTGACAGTCACAGTTCTGCGACTATTGGTGAAAGTGTCTTGTAAGAGTTTGGTGCAACCTAGACCTAGAGTCTAGCCCCCTAAACACTAAGCCCCTAAACCCTAAACCCCTAAGCCCCTAAACCCCTGAACCCCTAAACCCTAAACCCCTAAGCCCCTAAGCCCCTAAGCCCCTAAACCCCTAAACCCCTAAACCCCTAAACCCCTACACCCCTAAACCCCTAAACCCCTAAACCCAAGGCCACTGGGTGAAGTGGTGCCGGTGGCGGAAGCTCGCGAAGTCCTGGCACAGCAGCTGGATGTGGAGCGGGACAGGGCTCCTCGGCTACCGCTAGTCACCCGAAGCCCAGTGTAGGTTCAGGCGTTGGGAAGACAGGCTTAGGGGTTTAGGGTTTAGGGGTTTAGGGTTTAGGGTTTAGGACTTCAGGCTTCGGTTCGTCGCAGCTTCTGATTCTGGGCCTGATGTTGCGGTTGAGGACTCTGGAATCATAATTTGTGGCTGCTGATCTGTGGACCGTGCAACTGAGAAGTGCCTATTTTGATTGTGATGTTGATGGTGATGATGATGGTGAGGATGATGGTGATGATGGTGATGGCAATGGTGATGATCATTGTGGCGATTATGCTGCTGCCGATGATGATGTTGATGATGTTGTTGATGGTGGTGATGATGAGGTCGGGTTGGGATGGCAGGAGTCGCCTCAGGCTGTTGTGGTTCTCTCCTTCGCCAAGAAGACGATTATTGGCCTTGCTATTTTTCTGATCAGTTGAACCTCTACCCTTTGTTGGCTATGCCATAGTGGTCATGACTAGCCGTGTTCCCAAAGTCGTATGTGTCATCAACGTCATCCAAGCCCCACTTTGACGGCACTCCATCAGGTTCGCCTAGTCTGCTCGACGCATGCAGAGCTCCAGGACATCCGGATGTTCTCTTTCCAAGCTACAAGAACAGGGTTTTGGGTATATGATCGTATAAGTATGCACGAACTATAAGGGAGCCCTTGGTGGAACCCTATAGCCCCCTTTAAAGGAGCCCTGTCGTCCCCATGAAGGAGCCCCTTAAGGGGGATATCGTTGCTTTCTCCAGGCCCCAGGTCAGCCTGAAGCTCCGAATTCCAGCGCAGCCGTAAGCCCCGAACCCTGCTAGGGGGTTTAGGGTTTAGGGTTTAGGGGGGGGTTCATGGATAGCTATAAGTAGGGTTTTAGTAAACGGTTTAGGGTTTAGGGTTTAGTAGGTTATAGCCCCGAACCCTAAGTAGGGCTTCTAAGGCTCCTTTAAGGGATCTAGAAGGGCTCTTTGAGGGTTCTATAAGGGATCTACTGGGAGGTTCATAGGTAGTTATAAGTATGGTTTATAAGTAGGATAACTATAGTTATAGCTTATACTAGGGGCCTCAAAAGCCCCGACTTGTAACCAGCCATGAACCTCCAAGTAGGCTGCAAATCAAAGTCCGTGGACTAACGGACCTAATTCTTCGAACCTACAGGTCCCAATCCCACCAAGCCTTCCACCCCAGTAAACCAGCAAAAGGCATTATACACACTTCACAGAAGTGTTTAGACCCCGTGTAACAGTAATGAGAAAGCCAAGTCTTTGAAGCTAGGGGCATCATTGAGCTCACACTCGGAACTTATTCATCCGGCGTACCTCGGTGATGAGTATTCCACCGAGACGAACCTAAGTCAGGTTTCGGGTTTAGGGAGGAGGGATGAGTGGGTGAGGGTGAGTTTTCTTCACCAAGTGTGCGCAAGTGGGAATTCAGGTTAGTCAGACAGCAAGCGACAAAGCCCTTATCGTTTGTCTTCGGGTTCAGGTACTGAGTTCGCTTTCGGATCCTCACCCGCTCTAGAATAAGGACGTCAGCTCATGCCGGTGTCCTTGGCTTCAGGATGGCGACAGCCTGGTGATGGCAGACAGCTGCGCCTTGATTGTCCGCTATCGAGTTTATCAGCGTCCAAGGTTTTGGGTTACTAGAAAGTGCATGGGTAGCTATAAGGAGTATTATAAGTCCCCTAATATGGGCCATCGCTATAGATATCCTACTTATAACCCTACTTAAATCTATCCATGAACCTCTAAGTAGGAGTGAGAGTTTAGGGACTCCATTGACTAACTGGAAGATGGGGCGACTCTGACGGGGCGCAGTCGATTCAAGCATCGCGCCTCTGTCGGCATGGGGCTTCCCCAGACCTTCCAAAATCCCTTAATTAAGGAATATACCTTAACTTATATTAGGGATCCTATTATGATTTAAGGTATATTCCTTAATTGGGGATTTTTGGAAGGTCTGGGTGCTTCAGCAAAGGACGACCATAGTGGAAACCTCAGTTTCATAGAACGCCTATACACGCCAATAAACCCCATAATGGCCCCATAAACCCCTTGTCCGAAGCCGTTGCTAAGCACTCAGCTTATATTGGGCTCCTTCATTATGGTAAGATATATATAGAACCCACCAAAGACCTTATTGTCCCACCCCCACTCGAAACAACTAGTGACGGGTTTATGTATAGTATTAAGTGCACCAAGCCGCTGTTCTAATAGTCAATGCTCCTGTTTCTTTGAGGCCCGTACACCCTAAACCATAGAATCCCTTAACCTTGCCCTACGTCCTAACCCCTAAGCCCTATACCTTCAAAAGCCCCAAGCTTCCACGGCACCACTTCGCGAACCCTAAACCCTAAACCCTAAACCCACCCCCTTTAGCCCTCAGCCCAATCTCTAAACCCGGAAATCCCCAATCTCTCACCCCGAAACCCTTTGTCCAAAGTTTGAAGCACAAGAAGTCCTAATGTAGATTCCGTCTTATACTTACACTATAAAGGAGCCCTAAACCCTATTCTAAATATGAAGCCGCCTACACTAAGCCCTTCTAGTAACACTTAAAGGAACCCTTAAAATAGCCCGTTAAAGGAACCCTATTCTTCGTTAAGGCCCCTACATTACCCTAAACCCTAAACCCTAAACCCTAAACTCTAAACCCTAAACCTTAAACTCTAAACCCTAAACCCTAAACTCTAAACCCTAAACCCTAAACTCTAAACCCTAAACTCTAAACTCTAAACCCTAAACCCCCAGTTTCCAACATTACAAAAGTTTCCGAGGGGCACCTAAAGCACCAAAGGATTTAACCTATAATACCCTTTAGAACCCAAGGATTTAACCTGTAATACCCTTTAAAGGAACCCAAAGGATTTAACCTATAACACCCTTTAGAACCCAAGGATTTAACCTGTAATACCCTTTAAAGGAACCCAGAGGATTTAACCTATAACACCCTTTAAAGGAACCTAAAAGCCCCTGAGGCGCCACGGTGCAGCTTTTGCCGGATCCCCTGGAGGCCGAGCTCGCCGCGGCGCTGGGCCTGGAGCACTTCGAGGATGCACTGGAGGCAGGGTTTAGGGGCTTAGGGTGGAAGGTTTGAGATTTAGGGTTTAGGGTCTCAGTTTTGGGGTTTAGGGATTAGGGTCTAAGGTTTCGGGTTTAGGGTTTGAGGCAGGGGTTAAGGGTTTAGGGTCGAAGGTTGGGGGGTTTAGGGTTTAGCGTCTAAGGTTTAGGGGGTAGAGTTTTCTTACAAGGCACTCTAAGAAGGAAGCAATGGAAACGCCCACCCCAAAATCTCGAAACCTCATCCGCCGGACTCTAAACCCTTAGGGTTCAGGGTTTAGGGGTTTAGGGTTTAAGTTTAGGGTTCAAGGTTTAATTCTCATGGATCCGAAATCCAAACCGTTCAGCCCTAAACCCCTGGACTCGGCTGAGATGGAGAGCCTCCAGATCCGTGGCACTACGCTGACACTCGTGGCTTTATGAGGTAGTTTGGGATTCCCAGGCTTGTGGCTTTACGGTCGAGGTTTAAGGGTTGAGGCTTCAGATCTAGGATCTTATCCTGTTACTCGTAGCTAGTGACTAGTTAAATACACTAGTACCAGTGATGGTGGTACGACCAGCCCCGTGTGGCAGAAATATTTGGTAATAAGCCTTCCCACTCATTGTACTTTTACTTTCCTCCTCCTCCGCTAAGCCCTAAAGCCTACCTAAACTCCTAAACCTTAAACGCTAAACCTTAAAACCTAAACCCAATATTGCCGCTGTCCTCTCGGTCTGCAAAAAGTCAGGGCTGGTATTCCCTTTTTCTTATAGACTTACTGTCACACTAACCCCAAAACCCCGTTCGAGTTGCAAATCCCCGTGTGTTGTTTAGGATTTAGGATCTGGATGGCTTTAGAGTTTGGGTGAAGTGCTCTGAGCCACGACTTTTAAACACAAAACCCTGAACGGTTACGGTCTTGGGCTGTGAGGTTGCAGCACAGAATATGCGATGCTTGTCGGCTTTAGGGTGTCGGGTTCCGTGGACTCGAAGCAAGATTACGGGACGTGATCATGATCACGACATGCTGTGATATGTGCACCCCCTAAACTGCTAAACCAACCCGCCATTCTGACAACTCGTTCCCAAATCCCTAGCCTGCAAGGTTCCGCAGCCAGAATCCAAGAACCCAAATGCTCGACATTCCTACACTAACGCTATCCGCCGCGGGTCCCAAGAGTGACGTACCGAGCGGCATAACATTCATTAGAACCCGTGATCCAAGGACTGACCTACCAAGAGGCATCGAGAAGTTGCAGAAGCTAAAGCAAGTGCTTCTGCCACTTGGCTTAAGGCTGCCAAAAAAAAAGACTCTGAACCGTCAAACCCTAAAAGCCTGGCGCCCGAAACTCCCATACCTCCTCCGAACATTCAAAGACACCATCACCTTGGTCTCCGTCCCAAACACTCCGCCTGAGCCCTGAGCCGCAAACCTATGCACTCTAAACCCAAACCCACTCAACCCTTATCAGCCCTCCACTCAAACCCCCTACAAACGCTTCAGAGCCACCGAGGACCTCTAACAAGTTGCAGGAACTTCCTGCAAAGATCGGAAACCTGGTCGCTCGGTGGTATTGATTCTTCGGTTTTGTTGGGCGTCGATAGGTTTACTTGAAGGGTCATGGGACTTAGCATGTAAGGTTATAGGTAAGGTGAGTATGATGATACAAGTTAGAAGCTGCATATACGTTAAGAGTCTTACATATTTAGGGGAGCTGTCGCGCTCCCGCCACAGCGCCATGCTGATTTTTTGTAGCACGACAGGTGCTTAATGTGCGCGAGAAATGAGGTTGACTCACATTTTTCGAAGGCCGCGCTTGCATCCAGTGCTGCATTTCCATGAACTAGTGTTGGGCTGGGTAGCCGATGCGGGTGTGAGTCGGCGCGGCATCACATCCAGGACTTCCGTCGACTGCGACGACACACGAAATCGTGCTGCGCGCTCGTGGAGGCATCTGAGCAACGCGCCAGCACTTCAACCTCGCACGCCTTTTCGAAAAGTGCATGGGCACAAGCCATGGAGGAGACGTTTCCGAAGACCTTGACCCGTCTGCTGTACGACGAGACGGTCAAGCTCCCTAAAAAGTTGGCAGCGCCGTGGTCCGCCTTCCAGAAGCTGAAGGTGTCTCAGAGGCTGACCGGCGACTGCTCGAAGCATGTGTGTTGCACAAGCGGTTCCGAAGCTCTGTGACAAACCGATAGCCGTAACCAAGGGAAAACAGTTGAAATGTGCAGAACGTCTTCTCCCGCAGCTTGCTGAATGCTGCAGTGTTTTTCTGCTGCCTAGGGCGTGGTGAATGTAGTGTGTCTCTACTCTTCAGAGCATTGTCTGTGTAGGCTCGCCGCCATCGCGGAAGTGGGCATCTACATGTACTCCGAGGAACTGACGAGCAGACTAGAAGAACCGGATGTAGAGCAAGACACAGCCCCGCATTGCGTCGTGGTGGGCGCAGGCGAAAGCCAGAGCAGGGGGCAGCTAGAGGAAGCTCCTAACAGCATGGGGGGGAGGAGGAGGAGGGGGTGCCCTTTGACGTGACGTAGAGGTTCAAGTGCGGGCACCTCCACAGAACGCACCTCGTCAAGAAGCCCGTGCCTGCAACTTCGCGAAGGAGGATCCTGTGGTGTCCCCCTGCTCCAAACGGCGGAAGCGGTTCCTCCGCATGTGTGGTCCAGGCCGGCTACACGGCCAGCCGAAGACCTTGACTCGAGACTGGCACGGGAGCTATAGGCTGCACGGTGCACGTCGTGGACTGGAAAACACTGCGAGGCAAGCTTAGCAAGTTGCGACCTCTGCACATAGCCGGGCAGTCACAAGCACGTCCTGTGTTGCATTCTAGCAGGCACCACGTTGCCGAGCACTTGTGGCACAGCCCGAGTGCCCGGGCAGTTTTGGAAGCCTCAGCCGATGTTCACGAGGCATACAAGCGTCTGGTTTCCGAGTAGGACCAAGACCTTTGCAACCACAGCTCATGTAGAGCCGAGTCGGGACATCTGCCATGCAGAGCTCGCGAAAGTTAGTATCCCTGAAATACAAAACAACCTGAAGCTCTAATCCCGAAACCCTCAGCCCTGAACCCCAAATGCCCTCAACCCTTCACGCCTTGAAACCCTACTCTGAGGATCCGGGGCATGCCCCTGGACACCCAAGTATCGACCATGAGCATGCTTTTGCATAGGCGTGACTCTCCGGAGGCTAGTCAAAAGGCCACGGACTTGCCAAGCCGAATATAAGCACGGTTTCTCCTGCGAAGCATCGGCGGGCAGAAGGCCTAGCTGCTTGGCCACCTCCGGGCTTACCTGGCTTTGCCCATCCGTGATAAATCGAGAATAAGTATAAGGAAAAACGAGTGTGAAACGAGTGGCTTGCTCCTGCAAAAACAAAGTATGCGTGGCCGTGTCCGGAATCGGCGTTTCATGCATGTGGGATAGTTTCAAGGGTTGTGCTTATAGGCTGTTTGTTTAGGAGCTAAGTATTTGGCCCAGGGCCTCAGGGAAGAGAGAGACTCAGAGAGACAAGTGTGCACAGTAGTGCTCACCATTTTCCCCGCGGACAACATGGAAGCATTTGGTCAAACTTAACCAAAGTCTTGGTTAAAGTTAGCCAAAATCCTGGTCAAGCTTGACCAAAACCTTGGTTCGAGAAAAACGTGTACAATGTTGGCGGACATTTTCTGACCAAGATCTTGGTTAGATAAACAAGCTGTTACTAACCAAGCTGTTTTTGGATGCAAAAAGCAATCAGAATCATGCCTGTTGTTGGGATAAGCCCAAAGTCATACGTTTTTTTGGCAACAAGCGCAGAATCACACATATTTCCTGCGCGACAAATACAATCACACTATCTTGAATTTAACCAAGTTCTTGGTTTATCTAACCAAGATCTTGACTAAAAAATGCGCACGATTCTGGCAGAAACAAAATAACCAAGATCTTGGTCAAAATTTAGCAAGATCTTGCTCAGATTTAGCCAAGCTTAGAGAAGCAAGTCAATCAAATCAAAGGGGTCTCCGGGCCTGGGTTGGCCAGTTTTTTAAAAATAGTTTCGGACTTGCTGTGTTGCACCGTTCATGTTTGTCGACGTCGAACCGCCCGACAGCGTGCGTATCACACTTTTGTGTTCCGGCATTAGACACAATGCGTGCTCACATTTTTACACTTCAGAAGGCGCTAGCTCGCGAAAATTAACATTTAGGGAAGAAGCTTTTCTTTGGAAGTTAGTTTGCTGTTTGTCCATCAAGTTTCAGTTTCGGTGATTTGTGCAGGCTTCTTCATGTTGTGCTTCGGGTCCTAAACCCAAACCGAAAATCCTAAACCGGGCTTGGGGCCTGAAGGCTGTGGGGCTCGCGAGACGCAAGGTTGTGAACGTTTTATTGCGTGGGCTTTTGGCAGTCGGCCAGGTTTTCGGGTAGGGTTTAGGGAAACCGCATAGCTACCGTCGTTCATGTGATTCATGGTATGTGCAACAGCAGTACGATTCCCTGTGGAAGGCAGTCTTGGTGCAATCGCCAGCTAGCAAGGCACACAGGCTTTCTGGAGACAACCGAAACTAGAATAACTAGACGCAAGCTGCCATTGCGACAATTAGCCAGAAACCCTAGGCAGCCGTGTGAAACCCTAAACCCAAGACCCCCCAAACTTTAAACTTCCACAAGCTGCTGTCCGGCCGCCGCCCAGGGAGCCTTGGAGGATTTGCGTGTGGATGCGAATCTGCCCCTCGGAGGACAAAAAAAACTTCATGCCAGGGTTTCTACTAGTCATTGAGGGACTCAGGGCCAGATTTTGTAGTTAGGAAAGTCTGGGAGAGTCTGGGAGTTGGGATTCAGTGTTTATCGTTTGGGGTGGGGTCGGGGTGACTTAGTAGGTAGGACTGTTTGAGATCATGCAATGCAAGGTTGCCCTTGTCGCCCCGATCCCCTCGACTTGAACATCATAATAACTGGTAGCGGCATGCCGTTGTCTTTCTTATACAGTTACAGTGTGATATGACCCCCCCGAAACCCGGCTCCAATAATTGAGGTGCTTGTATTAGCTCAGGAAGTAACCTGGGGGCTACAGGGGCTAGTAGCACAAATTCTGTCCAACACCATCACATGGGTTGTTCTCTAAATTAAGGTCCCTTTTTAGGTCCCCAAATAGTATGGGAACCCCAGAGGGACAATCTAGAGAACTACCGACAGGCTTGAAGCACAAAACGCAGAAGCCACAGCCCTGTTGTGCTTGTAAAAGTTTTCCGGGCCTGTCCTCCAAGTCTGGAGGTTTAGGCAGTTGTCGAGGTAAAGGTACAGGATCTAAACCCCAAACCCCAAAACCGTAGACCATAAGTCTTGCACCGCAAGTCTTAAACCGTAGACCCTAAACCCTTTTGAGTTTTGAGACCCGGGCGGTTTTGGTAGGCCTACGGCCGTCGTGTGTGTGTGTGTGTCTAGATCTCGGGTCGAGAGGCTCTCGGGTTTTGGAGATTATGGTCTAAGGTTTATAGGGGATATTGGCAGATGTTACGGAACCCAGTATGCAGAATAGGAATCTGACCTGAATGGGAACCCTCTAATTAATTTTAAACGCTTCGCTTCGCCGACAAGAGTCGGCGCAGAGGACAAAAAGAACGAGGGGGGGTTGCTTTCGTGTGCAAGCAGCGCAGTTATGTCAAATAGCCCGCAAATGTCCAACACACGGGGGCGAGGGGGGAGGGGGGGTGGGTAGTCCATGTGGTTGAATCAATCTCGTTTACTCGCGAAGCCACTAGCTGGTCCACTGCCTGTTCTTCGTGTCTCAGTGATGGGAACAGGGTTTGTGGGTGCATGATCCCTAAACCCTAAACCCTAGACTCTCCTTATGCAGGGACTATAAGGCGGCATCGCCCCTTCCGTCCCTGTGTTCTTGGCCCCGGCTTTTGCCGACCTCTCTCTCCCCGGTTTCGCTGGATGAATGCTCAGAGGCTTCTGTCGCTTCCGCGCAGCATCGGCAACTTGGATGTCGTTTATCAGTTCGCAGGGCAGCTGCACCTTGCTGCTTGCAACATGATATTGAAGCGTGTTGCAGCACAATATCCAAAATCCTACACCCGAAGCCCTGAACACTAAGCCCTGAACCGGAAACGGAGTGTACCTCAGCGAAAGTGTTTCGGGCTTCAGCTTCTTGATCCTTGAAGAGGCTCTCGGATAGAGCACATGCTTCCTAAAACCCCAAATTTCAATGTCGAAACCCAAACCCCAAGCCTGAATCCGTGACCCCCCTAAATTTCAAATCCTAGTAGGCTTACCCCAAACAGCAGCAGCAACAACTGCCCACCCTCTGGCACGAAATCCTCAATGCCACAAGCCCGTTCTCCGAAATTTTGAGCTCAATATTTCCCAAAACCCATGCCCAGATTCGGCAGTTTCACTCTAAACTCGAAGCCAAGCCTCTGACGCCCTAAAGAACCAGATCCAAAGGCGTAGTCAAAACCCCAAGTCCCGAAACCCCCCAAACTGAACCCTGAACCCAATGACTCTGTAGAAGCGTTAAGCCCCTGTAGCACCCTTATAGAACCCTTGCGGAACCCACTAAACGTCAGAGAGCGATTAATTAAACACACCGAATCCCAATCATGACCCTTTGTTGACCCGTATACTCGCCCTTATAGTAGGCCGTTTATAACCGTTAAAGGAACACCAGAAACGACCTAGGGTGCTCCCTGGACACATCGCACCTCAAAAAACCCTAAACCCTGAAAAAAAAGCCTCAAGGCAACCTACAGGGCTTGCTGGAGCTTCATCTCGGGGACAACCTCCTCGGCGGCTCGGCCATGCGCTCGTCTAGGGCTTCCAGCAGCAAATTAAATACTAATATTAGTGAAATAGTTAACCATAGCGATCGTTTATGACAATGATCGATAATAGTGATCATACTGAAAATCGCGTTAGCAATATATATATATATATATATCAAAACAGTTTTCATCATGCGTATAATTATTGTTATTATCCTTTCTACTGTCAGAACTAAACTTGTTAGTACCTTATTACACAGTCTATCATCATTGCCTGTATCATTGCCATCATCATGTTCGCTATCGTTATCGTTATCAGTGGCATTATCATGTTAGTGGTCATGATTATTGCTATCATTTTGAATGCTGTGATTATATTGGTTCTTGTTGTTCGTATTACTACTATTATTAGTATGTTTTGCAATAAGAGGTTGGGCTGATACAGTATTGTAAGGTTGCTATGAGGTGTTATGAGAGTTGAAAGGCGGTGCAAATGGTTCCACCATGTGTTTCTGAGTCCCGACTATCAGGGCAAGTAACCCTCAGGACACTTGTTTGCCCAAAGCGGGAATTTGGGTTAGGGTTTAGAGGCCCAGAGGGGTCCTGTAGCTGCATGTCCCATTTGTTCGTTCAATCTGATTCACAACTCCACAGCGCCGTAACCCGGAGACCGTGCCTGTGCCCCTAAACCAAGACAACCATCCGACGAGCCCTAAACCCCTGACTTCAAGCCCTTACTCCCAAAGTCCTAGAAACCTAAACCCTAAACCCTAAATCCAAAATCCTAGAAACCTAAACCCCCCCCAAACGCGAGTAGCCTCAAGCCCCGAACCGGCACTTGCCCTAAACCCTGATCCATCATAGATGAAGCCTTTCACCCTGAACCCCACGCCCCGAAGCCGTTTGCATAAGTATATATATATATATAAATATGTAGACATACATACCTACGTACATACCTTGCATACACACATGTACGTATGTATGTATGTATGCATACATGTATGCTTGTATGTATGTATGAAATAGAGGGGCCTAAATAAGTGCCAATACTATTTTGGAGTTCCCTGCTTGAATTATATACCCCCAAAAACTTATTCTAATTATTCAGGCCCCTCTTTTCCCTAGGTGAGTAGGTAAACATCGACAGGATCGCTGCCAAGCGGAATCGGTCGTCTCGGTCAGTTGCAGACGCCACGTGGCTCAGAATCTGGACTCAGGGCTGGCTAGCGCTATTTTTCACGAGGATTCTATGAGGGTTTGAGTCTTGGGCGTTTTGGGTTTGAGGGGTTAGGGTTCTCAAGAAACGGCTTTATGAAGGGTTTTAGAAGGGTCTGGGGTTCGCTCAGAGGCTCAGGCACCGAATACGTAAGGGTCTCCCTTCTGGGTAGGAGCCGTAAAGGTCCTTATAATAGGGAGCATAGCCAACACACAGTCTTTTTTGAGATCTTATACCTAATGCTAGTAGTCGTCTGAAACTTTAAACTGCATGCTTTCAAGTTTTAGTTTAATTGGGAAGTGCACGCCATGATTGAGGAACCTCACGACGGCTTTGGCGGAAGAGAGTCTTTACTTAGGGGGCATGTGTAGGGGATGAGACTCAGGTCTTATGCTTCCCTGCCTGTGGGTTTCAGGGCATAGTGGTTGTGTTTTGGAATTCACGGGTTTAAGCACCGTGCTCCGAGTGCATGCAGCAGTGCAGTGAAGAACGAGCAAGTAGAGACACCCGTAACTGAAGAAGTCTACAAACAGCTGCTACCTGCAATGGAAGATACGTGCTGCACCATTTGAGCGGCTGAGGTCCATGGTAGTTGCTACTGTACAAAGGAGATATTTTTGCCGTGTCGGGGAAAGGTTCTCCCTCGCAGGACAAGTATGACTGTCGCTGTCTGAGACACCAATAATACCATTTCGGGGCTCCTTGTTTGTAACAAGAGTACAATATACCCCAAAACCCTATTCTACTGATTAAGGACCCTATATGACGTGAAGCCTTCGGCACTGCAAGATGTGCTTTTGCTTGATGAGACAAGTCGGTCGGAGGACGAGGATGTATGGACGATAAGAGACTCGATCTGTTTCATGATGACAAGTTATTAGTTGAACTGGGCATGTGTTTCGCTCGATTTTTTGTCCATATCCAAGATAAGCCAGTATCATCAGGAAGACTGAACGTTGCTGCACATAGTTTCAAATCGTGTCCTATGCTACGATTTTCCAGCCGAGTCCGGAATCTTGCGTGCGTCTGCTGATACAGGGGTGGGAGTACTTACAATGCATATCCCCACAGTCCCTACCATAACTACTATACACCTAGACCACATTCCAAGTACTAAGGCCCCTACATGAGTGGTGCTTCATTGTTGCTCTGATGTGGGCTATTCAAGCCTTAGGAGAGGAGGAATTCTTTGCTGAAAGGTATGACTGGACCCTGAACCGAAACCTTAAGCCCCTACACCCTAAACCCCTAAACCCCTACACCCCTAAACCCTAAACCCCGAACCCCTAAACCCTAAACCCTTCAGGGCTTTTCGAAACTGGGGCCTCTAAGGTTTGGAGCTGTAGAGGGCTGTACTGCTTAGTAACTTAGCACTTCCAAAGACCGCCCTTGAAGTTGAACCTATTGAAAAACCGGCCTTCAACCCTAAACCCCTAAACCGAGGTTGAACTTGTTGAAAAACCAGCTGACGGAGTTACCGGACCGCCATGGCAGCTGACCGGCTTTTGAATTTTTTAGAGTTTGGGGTGTAGGGTTTAGGGTATTCGAGTTCGGGGTTTCGGGTGTAGGATTTAGGGTTTAGACAACCCCATACTTGGAGGATCAGAGCACTTTGCTGGTAAGGTTCTAAGTGCGCAAGCGGAGGTTACGATACTTACAGCCCACCCACGCAGCTCGCCAACCCCCTAAGCACCCCTTAGGCTTCGGGTGTACAGTTTACAGGGCTTAGGCGGCGAAGTGATTGGGGTTTGAGGTTTGGGAGTTAGGCTTGCAACAGCCTATCCAAAGCCGCAGGCCGAAATCAAAACTGCCTTGTAAAACCCAACCCGCAAGTTAAAGTTTCAATTTGAAACTTTAATTTGCGGGTTGGGGTTTTAGTAGGGGTGACCCCTAATCTGTAAATCCGAACACTTCAACACATCTCACCTTTACATCAATCGCGAGGCCGAAGCCTTAAACGCAATACCCAAATACCTCGAAATCTCAAAACCCGAAACACTAGGCCCAATGCCTGAAACACTCCCCAAACCCTAAGGACTAAACCGAAGCCCTACATCCTAAACCCTGAGCCCTAAACCTTGAACCTGAAGCCCTAAATCCCGCACGCTTTAAGATCGCAGCCAATCCCGGAAGCCTGCAACGTTATTGACGCACATCCGTTTAGAACCCTTCAAGGAACCCTCAGCCTGTGTAACTACTCCTGCGCCTCCTGGAGGACACCATCGGAGACCTGCGCTTCTTGAAGAAGCTGCAGCTGGGCCCCCTGGCTTCTCCAGCGACTGCTTGGAGGTTCCTGTGTAGTTACAAGTAGGGTTTATACCTAGTATACTATAGTCACTATACAACAGTCGTAGGGGACTTATAACCCCACTTACAACTACCCATGAACCTCCAAGTAGGGGCTCGCGTGTGTTTTGTGTTCACCATTTGTACATGTTTGGTAACGGCCGATACAAGTAGATGGCTAGGTGGCATGTATCGGTGAGTTCTTGGTCCCTCCGTCGTTCGGTGGCTCGCTCGTTTTTCGATTGCTATTTTTCTCTGTGCACGTCTGTAAGATCAGGGTCATGTCAAAAACTTGCTGCGACATTAGAAGAGCCACCTAAACCCTCAATCCTAAACCCCTAAACCCTGAACCCTAAACCCTAATGTAACTAATATAGGGGCCTAAACAATTACCAATATTAATTTGGGGGTCCTTATTATAACTTATTATAGTTATAGTATAGTGGGCCCCAAAACCCTCTTCTCATTATTAAGGCCCCTATATTAACCCTGAACCCTAAGCCCTAACCAAACCTGATCCCTACCTGCCCCTAAACCCTAAATCCTAGTCCCCAACTGCCCCTAAACCCTAAACCCTAAACCATAATCCCTAACTACCCCTAAACCCTAAACCATAATCCCTAACTACCCCTAAACCCTAAACCATAATCCCTAACTACCCCTAAACCCTAAACCATAATCCCTAACTACCCCTAAACCCTAAACCATAATCCCTAACTACCCCTAAACCCTAAACCATAATCCCTAACTACCCCTAAACCCTAAACCCTAATCCCCAACTAACCCTGAAACCTGATCCCTAAACCGCGGCTCGGATGGGCGAGGTTCAAATCGGCTGCGAGTGCTGCCGGAAAGCGTGGGACAGCTCGTGAACTTGCAGGACTGGGGACACTCCGTGGTAGGTTTAGGGTTTGGGGTTTAGGGCTTAGGGTTTAGGCTTTAGGGTCTAGGGTCGAGGGTTTAGGCTTTAGGGTTTGGAGTTTAGGGTTTAGGGTTTAGAGTCTAGGGTTCAGGGTCGTTTAGGGTCTAGGGTTTAGGGGTAGGTTTACATCAAAGCTTCTGCAGGGGTCGGTAGTAATATAGAGGCTCGAATACACACGAATAGGTTTCCTTGGAGTTCCTGATTCAAAAAATAATGGAGCCCAAAAGGTTCTAAAAATAATGGAGCCCAAAAGGCCCCTGTAGTATGCAAATCCCTCCCCAGTTCGTAATGCAGTGGCTTTAAACCTTAAACCCTGAACCCCAGTCACCCTAGTTCGAAGGGCAGCCCCTCGGCTTCGCCGTTCGTTTGTTCGAGGCCTGGCAACTCACTGTGCTGTGAACCCGAAGATCTGAATCCCCAAACAGGAGTTCCTAATACCAACCCGCCAACCAATCCTCAGCAACATGACACCTGGACCGCTAAACTCTGAATCCCAAACTCTTTAGCCTAAACCCGACATCATAAACCCTAAACCCTAAATCCTAAACCCTAAACCCGACATCCTAAACCATAAACCCTAAGCCCTAAATCCTAAATCCTAAACCCTAAACCCGACAGCCTAAACCCCAAGCCTTCTACCCTTCCTAAGCCCGACTCTGTCAATTCGAAACCCTTTCAAGCCCTGGGCCCGACACCCAAAGCCTATAGTAGAAGCCAGAAAGTTGGAACATCATTGTCTAATGCCCTTAAGGTAAATTATAGGGGTTAGGGTTCAGGGTTTAGGGTTTATGAGGTATCCTAGCACGAATCCTCCTAAGGCCATGTTCCAACTTTCTGGCTTCTACTATAGAGCCTAAAGCCCGGAAGCCTTAGCCCGACCCCTTGAACCCTAAACTAAGCCCCTAGACCCCCTCACAAAGTCCACATGCGCAACCCGACTCCTTCAAGGACTAGGTATCGATTTGGGGTAATTGTTGATTTCCCTTATTGCTTGATATAGAGCCCCAATTATAAACCATTTTTTGGGCTCTTGAAATCGACACCTAGAGGAGCTTTACTTGGCAAACAATGAGCTCGAAGAGTTGCCGCGCGGATTTTGTGAGCCCCTACGGCTGATGTTTAGGATTCGACTCAGTCTTGGGGGAGGGAGGTGTCCCTTAAACCCCAGACCCTTCGCCCCTTTGAGGGTGAAGGGGTTTAGGGTTTAGGGTTTGGGAGGATCAGGAGACTTCACTATTGCCTTACTTGGGATTGGGGCGTGTGCTTCCAGCTATCTTACCTACTTTCTTACTCCCCTGACTCTTGAGGATAAGGAATTTAAAAACCGTAACAAGGCGCGGAATGAAATATTTGCAGCCTCGGTGCTGTACTTTGTGCACCGGCGGCTTCTGATTCCCAGGCTAGCCGAGCTTGAGACGGTGCACCTGGGGTCAAACAAGCTCCTCGCCCACAGTTTTCTGGGGTTCTTGTTAAGGGATCAAACAAAAGAGAGCACAAAAAAGACACCATATTATTTACTATAGATCCCTATTATGGTAACTTCAATTAAATTCCTTAACAAGGACCCAGTTTTGCCATCCTGGGTTTGGAGTTCAGGGTGTCGGATCTTGTGGGTTTAGGGTTCAGGGTGCTATTTAACGCTTTTCTTGCGGTTGAGTGTTGGCATTGAGGATTCATGCAGCGCTAGGTTGTATATTCCACGCATATTGCTGTCGTGGCTTGCCACATGTTGTCCTTGGCTTTCAGCAGTTGCCGCTTCTACACTCGCAAAGGAATGCTCCTTCCGGAGCAGTATGCCCAATATGCTTCTGACACCCGCGCAAGCAGATGAAGATCAAGCCTGCTTTCGTAAAGAAGAAGCCTCTACTAGTGACGTTCCCTAAACCTTGGCCAAGGACCGCTGCACAGCCACTCGAAGCCTCTGCACCGAAACCCTACCTTCAATTTTCAGGGTTTAGCTGCTCAGATTTTGTTGTTCCGGGGTGTAGGGTTCAAGGTTCAGGGCTTGGCAAAGCTTCATCCCTACGTTCTAAGCAACACAGTCCTGAAGCCTCAACCTTTGATGCCAGCCGCCTTGAGGCTAAACGAACTGCCGGAGAACTTGGGCCGATTACAGGCGCTTTTGCGCATGGGTTTAGTGGTTTAGGGTTTTGGCGTTTTGGGAGTTTAGGGTTTAGGGTTTGTAGAATGCCTATCAGGGGCGAACAGCATGCGTCCAAAAACTGTGGCCACGTCGAGCTTCACTACCAGCCTTGTTCCTTCATTACAGCTTCGCAGTGGGAGAAAGGGTACCTAAACCCTTAACCCTATACCCTCAACTTGAAACCCTATTCGCTAATATGATGGGGCTACTGCGGAATCTAGCTAAATCACATTTCATAGCCCTGCAGTAAGTTGGACTTCCGAGAGGAGGCTGGGCAGCGCTTTAGGGTTAGTTAAATTAGGGTTTACGGTTTAGGGTTCAATCGGATTTAGGGTTTCGGTTTCGAGTTCTAGTGTTCAGGGACTTTAGGCTTAAAATGAGCCGTGTAATCTACAGCATGCCCTTCTGGTGGTATCTTCACTTAAGTTGCGTTGTGATAACCCAAATTGGGGGTGACCTTGGCATGGAAAGCGCCCTTAGGACGCAACTGAGGCTCACAAGTCCTACCGCACGCCCCAAGCTGCCAGGGTGTAGGGTCTGATGGGTGGTGCATGGTTCCCCTAAACCCTAAAACCCTACAGTAGAAGCCAGAAAGTTGGAACATCATTATCCTCATGCCCTCAAAGGTAAAGTATAAGGGATCCTAGCACTAATCCTCCTAAAGCCATGTTCCAACTTTCTGGGGTTCACTATATGGTTTCGGGCGCGAGAATCAAATCTCTGTCCGCCTTGCGGAGGCCTTGAAGGAGCTACATATAGGCAGCAACACGCTTCCTGGCTGCGAAGACATCCGGGTGGTTGAGTTTGCCGGGTTCTTGTCAAGGAACTTAGCTTAAGGTAGCACTATGGGGAATGAGTATACCCTAAACCCTAAACCCAGTAAGCTCTATCATGATGTGGAGTATACCCTAAACCCTAAACCCAGTAAGCTCTATCATGATATTATGACATCTCACACTATATATGCTGCTTAGCAGGGACCAGGTTGAGAGCGAGGATGTGGGATTGGCTACTCATGGTTTGTGGAGCTGCTCTCTTAGGACGTCACGAATCAGAAGCCTCAGAAACATCCCTTGAGCTGCCTGTAGTAAGAGCAGAGCAAAAAGTCGGCCGAGCGTTTGATGAGAACTTGAGGCTCACCCACTTGCCGGACAGCATAGGCCTGCATGGGAGGGAAGGAGAGAGGGAGGGAGGGGGCAAGGGAGACAGGAGAAGAATAAGATTGCGGTGGGTAAGCCCTTAGTCCTTGTATAGTTATGCTATCCATATGCCAACATCTTTTTCCTGTTATAGACCGCCCCCTCTCGTCTGCGCCTTGGGACTGGATCTAGCGTGGCTCCGCAGAGCATCGAATTCCCACTGCTGGACACTCTCGGCCTCTAGGTTAGGAATTTTGGGTCTTAGATAGTCTTTGTATGGTTTTTGGAGAGTCGTCGGATTTAGGGCTTTGGTTTTAGAGGCTCCTTGTATGGGTTTGCGGGTCTGAGGCTTTGGCCGGGGGGTGGATGGAGTAACCCCCCCGCCTGATCCCAGGTTGTTTCAGGCCGAGGTCCTAGTTCCCGGCTCTCAACCCTTCACCCTTCGCCCTATAGAGCCCTGCTCGGAGGTTCATGGGTTGTTACAAGTGGGCTTGTAAGTCCCTTAATATGGGTCGTAATCATATTTATACTACCTATATCGCTACTCATAACTACCCATGAACCTCCAAGCACAGTACTTATAGAAGCCTTATAGAACCCTTATAGAGCCCTTGTAGATCCCTTAAATGAACCTCAGAAACCCTACGTATAACTACCTACCCATGACCCCTCCAAGTGCATCAGCAACTTCAGAGCCGAAAAAAAGCTTCGAGAACCCTAAACCCTAAACCCCAAAGAGGTGAGCTGCAGCTGCTACAGCAGCTTTTCCTGGGCAGCAACCACCTGGAGGTTCAGGGCTTCTAAAGTTCCTTTCGGCTTTCTTCAGGGTTTCTGGTGGGTTTTAAGGATTGGGTTTTGGGCCGCGGAGGGGATCGAACTAAGGCCCCAAACCCCAAGCCGAAAGTAAGTCCAGGCCACAGGGCGTCAGCACCAAATGACCCCTCAAACAGCGCTTGCCCGAAATCTTACATTTTTAAACCCCCTTCTTGGGAATTTTGTACCATAAAGTTTTGGAGTTCTTCTGATCTCGAAAGGAAGCTTTCAACCCTGAAGCTAAAACCGAGAGTGGTGATGAGCCCCGTTGTTCCGAAATGCAGCCCCCACAAACCCTGAACCCTAGACAGACCCTAAACCCGATAGTAACCCTTACCGTAATTCTTATCGTAATCCGTATAGTAACCCTTAGAGTAGCTCTTATAGAAAGCCCTGCAGAACCCGTTACAGGGGCAGCCCCCATATACCCGGAACCGCATGGCCTGCTACTACCACAAGCCCGATTCATTTCGACTGCAAAGCCGACATGCTTCATCCCAGACACGACAGGGTAGCAGAGGCCTTAGGTTCAGGGTCAAAGGTGAGAGGTTTCGTTTTTTTGGGTTTCAGATGTTCTGGGGATCAGACTTGTAGCTTAAGGACTTAATCGAACACTGTATTCAGTACAGCTTGGTAGGTTAGGTTACAACCGGATGAAACCGTCATACCCTAAGCCTCCAACAATGTGAACGCAGCTTTCGATGTGATTTCAAGAACTTCTCAAGCTGCTTGACTCAAATCCACCACATCCCCACATGACCCTAAACCCCAAGCCCCCTTGGATCGAAAACCCAAGCTTCGAAACCCCTCTCCGAATTCCTAGTCGATAAGTAGGGTTTAGGGTTTAAGGTTTAAGTTCAGGGTTTTGTAGTGTGTCCTTCTGGCACCACCTGCCCAACTTGGGTTTGAAAATGTATGGTTTCGTTTAGTTCTGCGCTTCTCAGCTTGCCCCTCACGTGCTTTCCAGAGGATTCCACTAGCATTATGAAGTCGGAGAACCCCACTAATCCTGAACCCTCATAAATCCCTTATTATAGACCCCTCATATAGAATCCTTATACTACCTTATATTATATGGCAAGCAACAGTACGTGACCCAAAGCCTCAGAGTTTGAGTGTACGGGACACGATTGGGTGAAATTGTAGACCTCGAAAAGCACCTTTCGAAACCCCTAACCCTGGACCCAGAACAGTAGAAAGAACACGATCCCAAAAACCCTAAGGCCGCAAAAGCCAGAAGAATCATGAACGGCCTAAACTTTGGAAGACCCTAAAATCCTAAATGAAGCAATCCTAGATCCTAAACCTTACACCCTAAATGAAGCCCCTCCCAGGTTTTGCCTGAGACGTTTGCCTTGGCTGGTTTGCAGAAGCCGCCGGTCTGCCAAGCAGTGATTGCTTCTTGAAAATCCAGCCTTCTGCGTTTTAGGGTTTAGGTTTCTGAATGTGGGCCCCATTATTTAAGGGTTTGTGGTTTGAAGTTAGAAAGACCTATAAACAGCCTATGGAACCCTATAATTATTGGGTCCTTCCCAGGGTTTCGGGGTACAAGGGTTGCAGCATCTAGGGTGTCTGGCGCAGGGTTGCCCGAAACCCGAATCCCTAAACCGTAAACCCGAATCCCTAAGCCCTGAACCCCAAGCCCTAATCCCTTAAACTCTGACCCCTAAACTCCTAAACCAGAAACCAAAAGCTGATGCCTAATGTAGGAACCTGATTAAGAATCCCTGGCCCTATAACCCCCCAAATAGCAGGATTCATATAAGGAACCCCAACAAAGACCCAGGGTTTCTTAGTCAGGTTCCTACATTACCCTTATAGATCCCTTATAGTACCCTTATAGATAGTAACCCTTATAGACCCCTTTAAAAGAACCCTAACAAAGGCCCAGGGTTTCTTAGTCAGGTTCCTAAGCCCGACACACTAAGCTTTTCAGTCTCAAGAGTCGAGCTTCCCATCTGCCTGAAAGTGAGGGATCCCAGACCTTCCAAAATCCCTGAATTAAGGAATATACCTTAAATTATAATCGGATCCCTAATATGAATTAAGGAATATACCTTAAATCTTTCTAGGATCCTCAATTAAGGAATAGGCCTTAAATGATAATAGGATCCCTAATACGATTTAAGGTATATTCCGGGTTCGGGCATGTGGCAGGTGGCCTTATGAGGTGCCTTAGGGATTAGGGTTTAGGGTTTAGGGTTTAAGGTTTAGGGTTTAGGGTCTAGGGTGCAGGGCCTTTTAGAATAGCAAAACGCTCAGTGTCATCAAGGGTCAGATGAGGGGAAGCCAAAGTTGGAAGAATGCGTACATCCGCATCCATCCATCCATCCATCCATCCATCCATCCATCCATGCGATGCATATCTACACCTAATTAGTGCGCCAGCCCACTTGTTCCCAACTTGCTAGTGCAACCGCCCCTGTGAGCGAAAGAAGTTTCGGCGAGTCTTCCTCCCCCCGGGGTTAGACATCTCCTTAGGAATTCTTTTTGTTCACATAAAACCCAAGAGAATTTTGAACACATAATTTCTTTTGTGGTTCTAAGCGGGGTATAGATAAACCCTGAATCCTAGACCAGAAAACCCTAGGCACCTGCACTGAAACTCCGAAGCCGCAACCTGGGTTCTCTTGGGTTCAGTGTTACATGTGAGTGTCCGGAAATTGGGGGTACCTTATTTTGGGGTCCTCATAATAAGGATCCTACTATTTTGGGTGCTACATTAGGGTCTCCTATTTTCGGAAACTCCCATATAGTCTCTGAGCGCTTCGGACCCGAAGCCTAAGCCCCACACACGGGCATCATGTTCTTGGCACTTTCCGGGGTAGGGGTTGCTGTTTAGGGTTCAGATTCCATCCTGGGTTGAGGGTTTGAGGCTGAGGGTTCTAAGCTGTAGGGCTTCAGGCTGAGGGTTTCGGTTCTATTCGTCCTGAGCTGAGGTTGCATCTGTCTTGCCCTCAGCTGCTCTTTCTTCGGCGTGTTGTGAGGGATCGGTGGACATCGCAAGCAAAATCGTGTTCTACTGTAGTCACTGTCGTCCTCAGATAGTTTTTAGCATAATGGTGTACCACCAAACCCTATTCTGATGATCAAGGCCCCTCAAGTGCCTCATGCTAGGACCCGATCAGTCACCTATTTCTGTTTTTATGCTGTGGGGTCTCCCTGCTCGAGGAAAAGCAGATGGTACCAAGCCACTGATGGGCTTTCAGCCGGGCTTGGTAGATTTCTGAACGTGCTCCCCTTTCCTGCCCTCAATGGAGGGTGTAAGGTTTAGAGTTTAGGGGCTAAGGGCCTATGACATAACTGAGCGCAGATCGAGCGCACCTGCAATGTGCTGTTTCCTGCGTAGCTTGGAAGACTGGGAGTTCGTAGGAACTGCACCGGAGGCCTACACGTCCTGAAACCCCTCAACCCGACGCTGTCATCAGGAGCCCCGCAAACTGGCGCAGACTCAGGCCTAAACCCTGAACCCAGCAATACGACCTGAAAACTACGACCGTCAAGAAAAGGCCTTATAACAGGCACTACAATGTTGTAAAGCCTTTATCAAACACCCTCATGCATCACCCTAGCCCAGAGACTCTAGCGTCCCTCAGTTAAGCGATTCACCTGAATTGTAGAGGGATCCTTCTAGCCCCAACCCCAAGCCCACTCTATAAAGACCCGCTAAACCCTAACCTGACACTCTACGAAGGACTCTACTTGGAGGTTCTCTGGGTGGTTATAAGTAGGTTTTCAATTAGGATAACTATGCTTATATAAACCGTTTTGGGGAACTTAGAACCACATTTATAAAACTACCCAAACCTCCAAGTAACCCTAAACCCTAAACCCTAGCCACTCCCTAGCCCTTCTTCAGGCGCCAGAACCTCCTCCAAAGTCTGGCAGAGAGTTTCGGGGAACTGCGGAGCCTGAAGAAGCTGTCCCCTAGGCTGGACTTTAAGGGTTTTCAGGGGTTCAGGGTTTAGGGTGTAGGTTTTAGTGTTTAGGTTTTTCGTGTTTAGGGTGTAGGGTTCAGGGGTTTGGGTCTAGAGTTTAGGGGTTGGCGCTTAGTGTTTCGGGCTTTGGATGGATTTCAGTGGATGTCGCAGGTTCCGAGTGTAGCCCGAAATCAGCTCAGACGCTCCTGATTCCAAAAACTATGATGTAGCCATATGGGAGTTTCCGAATATAGGGCACCCTAATATAGTACCCTAAAAAGTAGGATCCTTATTATAAGGATCCCCAAATCAGGTACCCCTAATCTTCGGAAACTCCCATATTGAAAGCAAAAGTCGCTTGCTGTTGTTGATGTCCTGCATTATGGGTAATGCAGATTTACATCATCAACCGTAGTGAGTTGAGGTTCCATCATGACCACCTTGTCGAACCAGGAGGATGCATGATAAGTGTGGCAGATGGTTATTCACATAAGGCAAAGACATCTGCCCTAAACCCTAAACCTAAACCTTAAAACCCCTAACCCTAAATCGCCAAAGGCGGCCACGAGGATTCCCTACATGGTCCCGATGCAAGGAGCAAGCATGTTTTTGCCAAGCGGCTGGAGGATTTAGCATGCGGTGCGGGCCATATAGTCGTAAGCCCTAAACACAAAGCTAAGATAGGCGTCGGAATAGTCAGTAGTTGCATTGCCTTCTTGTCATCGTCTTTTTGCAATATCAGTAAACTACCCAAATTACAGTGAAACACTGTTCCAATTCTTAGATTCTTCAGGCCTGTATACTGCAGCTCAAGCTACACCCTCAGAACCTATTCTCTTCAGGTCTTACACCCTACACCCTGAGACTCATAAATACTGTGGAACCTTTAGAGACAGCCTGAGGAGCCCCTGAAGCCTGTGAGTAATTCCAAGGTTCCTGGACTCCAATCAGATTCAGGACGCTTCAGGGTTTGGGGTTTAGGGGGCTTATGGGCTCAGGGCCTTATGCTTTTACGGTTGAGCTTGAGGCTGTGGGTTTATGGTTTATAGTTCGCAGATTGGGTGTTAAGGGTTGTGGGGCGTAGGGTTAGGGTTTAGGGATCGCAGGGTAAAGTGCAAGAAGACAGGATGTTATCCACAGTTCTACGTATTGCAATAGCCCTTATAGCAACCCTCATCGAAACCCTTGCAGTTTTGCTCTAAACCCTAAACTTGAAACCTGTAACTCTTCGGCTCTTTGCATCTCAGAGCTTTCCTTCTGGGATCCTGAGTCGATTTCCTGAGCCTTTCGGAAGAGTGAGGATGTAGGGTCCTGGGGTTGATGATCTAATCCCTGCATTACCCACAATAAGGAATATACCGTGATTCCCATGGTTTAGGGCCCTCAAGGTAATGCAGGATCTATATCATCAACGGTATTGAGTGTCGGAAAAGCCTTCTGTAAGGGTTCCGTATGGTGTTAGGGAGTTTAGCTTGTACATGAAGGACTTGGATTTTAGGTAAACTAACGAATCGTTATACCTACTTCTGACCCGAGTTAAGCTACTTACGACTCCACTGGCTAAGTGTCCTGAGCTGCAAAGAAGGGTATAGCTCAGAACTTTCTTTCAACTGCATTCTGTCCACACATGGACTGGTGCCTGGCTTTCGTGCTCGAACTTGACTGCTACATAGTTTCCTGGTTGCCTGGTATCTATGAAGCTGCGAACGGAAACTTGGTCAAGTCGATGACTATACACGAAGACGAGGAAGCGCTCGCAGACATGGCGTGGCCGAAGAGGAGGAACCATGGAGTCCGCGCCGTGGCGAGTGCTCTTGCTTTCCAGACGGGAATCGGCGACGTAGTCCAGCACGGCGTGAACACCGTCACCGCACTCCTGCAGCTCTTGACGTCGCCGAGCTGCGGATTTTGTACCGGAAGCGTTCTTGACCGTGACATAGTGGAGCATTTGCAAAAAGAAGTTCAAGAACCAGCATAAGCTCTAGAAGCTAAGCAAAGAACACAACATGCTATACTTTGGGCAAAAACACCCTAACCTCAACTGCTACCCTACACTCAACTACTCAAACCTTAACCTCCGGATCCCAAGCATTAAGCCCCCCCAGACGCAACACCTTTAATTCTGAAACCCGCATCCTGAACTCGTGAAGCCTGCCAGTTCAGCATCCCAACTCCCAAACCTGAGCCCCAATTCCCAAGCCCACTAGTTGGAGGGTCGGGGGACTTTAGTAGGTAGTTATTTTATTTGAGTGATAAGTAATTAGCGTCCCTGTTAGGGTACTTATAACTCTATATAGTAGCTACTTGCTAAGCCCGAGCCCTGCAAGTAGACCGCCGTGCCAGGAGTTGCCAGACAGCTTCGGCCAACTGTCTGCTCTGGAGGTCCATCGTAAACATGGGAGGTTCTCGAAGATGTGGTTTTGGAGATTGGGAGTTTAGGGTGTAGGGCCAAGTTTGGCTTGTGGGCTTTCGGGGATGGAGGATCCTACTACTGTCCTTCTCAGGGTCTGTAGTAGAGTTGATGCCTTCGTAGCTTTTAGTGGGGTTTGGAGAGAACTTTCGTTGGGAAATGACATGTAGGGCTTGAGGTTTATGAGAACTGTCGGGGGTGGCTTGGGAACTGGAGATCAGGGCTTCGTTTGTTGTTTGTTGTAGTACATTCCTCCTTCCTCCTGCCCCCCTGCTCCTGCTCCCCCGCCCCATCACCATGTTCCGATCATAGTGGCCACTTGTCTTAACTTGAGCCTTAATTAATAGGATCCCTAGTTCAGAAGGAACAAGCGAGAAAATGATAAGCAACTGTTTGGGTTACGGTGCTGAGTACTGTGATCTTCATCTTATTTATCAAAGATCGGCCCTGTTGGAGATCGACCTTTCTGGAAAGCGGTCAACTGTGGGGCCTGGGTGTGGTTTTAGGGCTCTTTGTCGGGTTTCAGGGTTTAGGGTTTAGGGTTTAGGGTTTTCAGGGTCAATAACTCCAAGTTGCAGGCAGGAACCTGTGTTTGTGTGGCTTGTAAGGCACAACAGACACAGCAAGGGTCCTAAGTAGCTTTCGTGACGGCCTGTTCGAGCTATGCAAATCACTTCTCAACAGGCACCACACCAGTGTGTAGGTTGAGCGCTTAGTTAGGATGCGTGTGCAGCAGATTTTGCAAACAGTGATTTCCGGACGGTTTAGCCAAAGTCTTGGGGTACGCCACAGAGGCTCGACAGTTTACCTATGCAGCCTCGAACCTCTAGCCTTTGAGACTTTGGGCTTCCTACCCAAAGCAAACCCAGTTAACACTAACGAAGTGTGCGTGCATCAGGGTTTTGCACACCGAAGCGCAGCAAAGATGCGAGCGGCCTATGTATGTACATATAAGGCTCCCAAGGATAGACTGTAAGCGATGAATATCTGACTTTCGTCCGAGAGGGCGGGCTGTTTGTTTTTGGACCTTGTGTTTGTTTCTGACCTTCTTTGTCAGGCGGGGGGGGGGGTGAGGTCAGTATGGACCCCGCAACCAGCCCAGGCCGGCCCACTTGCCCCCATCACACACGAACGGGGTTACCCTTGTGCGCCCTCGCAGGGTCCACTCAGAAGCCCAAACAATGAAGTGCCAGGGCACCACAGAGCTCAGAGGCCCTGCGGGGTCTGTTTGGGCCCTTTGCAAGGCCAAATGGGAGCTTGAACAGGGTCAAAACAGAGCCCGCCCCAGACGAGGTCAGGCAGGAACCCCTTGAGGTTCAAAAAGCATTTGCACTTCTCAGTGGTTTTTCTGACCTCGCATCGGCTTCTTAATGCACATGTTGGCTGTGGTGAGGCGGGGTGTCCTTGACGACGGGGAGGTGCTTTAGGCCCATCGCGCGGCATGGTTTGCAAGTCGGGCCGGGTTGTTTTTACCTTTTCTTTCCGGAGACGTGGACCTCGTGACGGACCCCCCCACACTCGCCTTTTCCAACCCCTCGCTTCAATTTGACCTCCGCCCTGATCGTTCTCAACCCGCCCCTGGCTGTGTGGCTTTTTCGGTGGTTTTTGTACGAGGGAAAGCGAGCCCGGCCCAAAAAAAACCCTTGCCAACATTTGGGTGAATGCGACATCCATTTTTCAGGACCGCGACCCTGTCCCACGGCTCCGTCACGCCCGCTTCGATGTTTGCCAGCATCCCGACAAGGATGCTGAGGCACCTGTCTCGGCAAGGTTGCGAAAGACGGGGCACTAAAAACACAGGCCTAATTTGCATGTCTGCGGTGGCTGCTGTGCACCCCCTCCTCTCCCCTTCCCTCCTCTTCTTTCCCTCCCGCACCTTGTCGATGGAGAGCACGACTGGACCTAACGGGACAACCAGAACGCCCACCTGACCTGACCGAGCAAGACAAGAGGCAGGGTTGATTCAATTGTCTCAATGGGTGTTGCAGCCAGCAGCTGCAAGGACCGCAGGAAAGTAGGATTGCAGGCGCTGCCCGGCAACTGCACAGGAAGGGGGGATACGTATTGTGCTGCTAAAAATCGTTGCAGCACGCCGGCAAAAGGTCACCTACTCCGGCCGCAGTGTGAATAAAGGAAAGCAGGTTTGACCAGCAACGCATCAGGGAGTGTTCTGCTCAGCAACGACGAGCAGAAAGGAACAGCAGCAGTGCGAGCAGCAACAACAAGAACACGCTTTAGTAAAGGAAAGCAGGCCAACTGTTTTGGCCATGGCCCCTAAAACGTGGCCGTTGCGCAGCGGCCGCAGTGGAAGCCAGCGCCACAAGCTGCTTGCCCAAAGCTTTTGTTTTGGTTTTCGTCGTATAGCATGCCGGACTCTGCAGCAGCAACATGGATAAATTCATAGCGCAATCCGCATCATTTTCCTTTCCAGCGGTTGCATACTGAGCCAGCTCCGTGGTCCTGACACGAAGCACAACGCTTCCAGCAGCTGCAATTGCAAAAGCTAAGGAAGCGAAAAGCAGACGAGCACGACGACCAGAGTCTTTGTTGCATAGGGCAGTACTGTTGTCAACGGTAAGGATAGTTACCTGCTTAACGTTCCCCGAACGGCAGGCCGCCGCGTACAGGACAAACCTACTTACAAAGCGCTCGCTTGGGCTGTGTGGCATTTCAGGTTGCAGGCGCAATGGTCTTAGACCGACTGGGCGTAGTCACTTGACGGCGTCGAAGCTGCCTCGTGTGACTGTTTCGTGTACACCGAGCTGGGAAGAATGGCTTCAAAGCATGTTGCTTCGCGTGTGATTATGATCTCGACGACACGAGTGTCGTAAATTGCGTTGACCTTGGCTACCGTGTACATGCGATGGGCAGCGTGAGTAGCCGTGCTCAGGTGGCAGTGGCAGGAAAGCTACCGGGGTGGCATGAGTTGTAGCTCGGCGCACAGATGTGCTCGGGAAAAAGTGTGTGGCCATGGGTTAGGGCCACGAACGGGGGCCTCGTGTGTGACGGTGACCGCAATGATGACAGTGCTGTCAACTAAGTTTACCTTGGCTAACATGTATGTGCTATGGGCAGTGAGGGTAGCCATACTCAGGTGGCACTGGCAGGACAGTGATTGGAAGGGGTGGCAGGAGTCGTAGCTCGGCGGGCAGATGCGCTCCGGAAGGGTTGGGTTAGGGCCACGAAAGCCCGCGGGATCCGCGTAACGGGTGGTGGCAGGACAGTCAGACAAGCCTGGTGGCTTTGTGTGGTGTGTAAGGGTGAGGAAGAATGGACGGACCCATTTCTCGGCGAGACGCATTTTGTGCAGCGTGTAGAAGTTTGCTTGCATGCTGCTGACAACAATTCCATCAATGTCATGGCGGTCGTGGGCCAATGAGCAAATGCAGCCAATGCTAACGTGAGAATGCCTGCCTTCCCAGCCAACTGATTCTTTGTGAGGCCGGTGTCAGCAAGATATCCAACGCAGATGCTTGCAGTGGATCATGCAAGGAGCGGCCAGGTGCAGGCGATGCCTGTGTCCTGTGCGACGTGTCATGGTTGTCACAGATAAGACAAGACCCAAAAATGATTCGTCGATGTCAGAGCAGCAAGCGTAGGGCAGTGGCAGCAAGTACTTCGGCCCGCCTCTGGCAACGTGCAGAAGCAGCAGAAAGTTTTGCTGTCGTTTGGCACAGGGGCTGGCTGCGGATGCTTGTGAGGCTACCGGGCGGCAAGGGTGCCCAGGAGAGCGTAGACAGACCCTGCCATCGCGAAGACGAGGGGGCATCTTGGTACACACGTGCTCGAAGGAAGTCACCGTGCTGTGTTCTGGTAACTAAAGCAGCTTGGGTGCCGAATCCGAGGACCGATCCGATCACTGGGGGGAGGTGACGGCTTTTCGGAAGCTGCGAGACTACGATGAAAACGTGCGGAAACCTATCAAATCCTCGGCTAAAGCTATAGTAACAGTATACAGGTCAGCAAATTTTCGCAGAACATTGTCGGCAAGACGGATGCAGCGCATTCTGACACCGAGGTGAGGGTTGGGTGTACCATGATGGGAGCCACTACCACTTCGTGAGTTTCAAGCACGTCTTCCGCAACGGTGACCGGGTCTTTTTCGGATCCTTTCAATGGTCCTGCCGCTTCGACGACAAGTCGGAGGCCGTAGGCGTTCAGCTGCGCGACCAGTAGCGGCGGCTCAAAACAGTGGTGGGGCGAAGTGCATTGATGTCAGGCAGATTGACGGGTGTTGCAGTTTGTCGCTAGAACAAGTATCGTTTGTCGCTAGAACAAGTATCAGGTACCCAAACGAGCATAGACGATTGTGGTTTTTGAATACTGAGATGGTTAGTTTAATATAGCATATATGTAAATATTCAAATCTATATGTACATATATACTGTATACATACATATTTATTATTTTTGTTATCATAACTGCTATCATCATTATTATAGTATATAGAAATACAATATCTGATAGTACTGGACTGGCTAGTATTATGAACGGCTGTGGTGTCATTTAGAGGGCAGCGGATTGCTTAGAGGTCCGTCCAGCCTAGTCGAAACGGGGCAGGCGAGGTCAGTATGTCAGTATGGAGCCCAAACAAGGTCGAAAAACCTTGCCCCTTAGAGGGCTGAAATCCTGCTTGTTTCGATGCTAATGCCACTCTACCTTCTGAGTCTTTGAATGCCACTACTCACGAAGCACATCCCGCGATAGCCAGCATTTGGATCAACACCTGTTGGGTTGATGAAAATGCTGAACTTTATATCGGATCGGTTTCAAGCCATAACGGATTGCCCTTTTACGGTTCCTCAAATCGGTTGGTGTTCTGTGCCTAGGTGTTTGTGAACACATACACGGGTTGTTTATAAACACAGGGCCGTCTCTGCAAACACCTGCGTTGTCTGTAAACGTGTGGGTTGCTCAAGTGCAAGAGTGCATGTGTGCCCGTGTGTCTCTTTGTATGTGTATACAGAAAAATGCACTGCAGCAGAAGCATCCAGGCTCCTGCAGTTAAGCCATCAGGAAGTTTGATAACAGTATATCAACTAAACAAGATCTCTTGTAATGCTATGTGTGGGTTGGACATAGGGCCAGGCGGCTTAGGAATTTGAGTGTGGTTAAAAGTATTCCAACCAATCGTTACCTATCTACGACCCGAGTTGAGGCACTTAGAACCCCATTGACCAAGTGTCCGAGCCTGTAAGAAGGGTATACGATCGACGATAAGGGATTTTCTTTAGTTGGAGGGGTCTTGGGATTTTTGAAGGGTATACCGTGGCGGTTCAGGGTTTAGGGTTTAGGGTAACATATGCCAGCTTGCAGCTATGGCCAACGCCCTGTATTACGGGTACTAGCACTAGTGCTAGTACTAGTACGAGAACGAGTACGAGTGCGAGTAGAGCACGAGCATGTGCGTGAGTGCGCGTACGCATACGGATGCGAGTACGAGTATTCGTACTAGTACGAGTATTCGAACTAGTACTAGTACTACTACCACCACTCGTCCCATTACTACTATTGCTACCACTACTACCACTACTGTCACTACTGCCACTGCTACGACGACGATGACGACTACTACCACGACTACTACACTACGACGACTGTAGCGATGACGACAACAACAACTACTACTGCCGCAAACTGTTGTACTACTACTACTACTACTACTGCTACTACTACCGCTGCTGCTGCTGCTGCTACTACTACTACTACTGCTACTGCTACCGCTACCACGACGACGACTACCGCCACCACCACAACAATAATCATAGCAACAATTCTTCTTCTTATTATTGCTATTACCACTACTACTACTACTACTACTACTACTACTACTCCTGCTGCTGCTGCTGCCGCTACTGCTACTCCTGCTGCTGCTGCTCTCACTGCTCCTGCTACTGCTGCTACTATTGCCACTATTACTATTACTACTGCTACTGCTACTACTGCAACTACTACTACTACTACTGCTGCTGCTGCTGCTGCTACTATTATTGCTACGACGACGGATGCTAAATTGACGAGGCTCTGGACGATGACCTTAGACCTGAAGCCTTAAACCAACGGTTCAATGCAAACCAAGTGCTCGTGGTGTTAAAAATAGTGGCAGCGACAATGCGCTGCCAACGCATCCAATCTGCAGGGCTAAAGCAGACCGTTGATAGACCATAATTGCTTGTCCACCAGCAATATGACGATCCATGGGTAGGTTTTGCTCTTCCCCCGCATTTAAGTGCTACAGGTATAATCGCTTTGGCAGTCTTACACTGAAGGAGTGAGTTCGTTGCTGTAAAAATCGAAATTTCAAAGATGTGCCACTACTATACGGTAACAGCGTTTGTCTTCGCTCCCTGCAACATCTATCGGATCCTACTGCAGCTCTACTTTGAACAGCAAAAGCGGGTCTTGGTTATGTGGGTGGGCCTGCCACCAGAGTTTGGGTCTTGCTTCCGTTCGGGACGTACTGAGCTGTCCCCGGTCTAGTCTGGTTCTTCGAATTTGAACCGGAAGGCTTGCACGTTGGAGGTCCACGATCCACTCAACCGTAGTGATGTGCAGCACATTAAGGTCTGATGAATAATTTCAGCATCCACAACAATCGTTGAGCTAAGATTCCCAGACTTTGGAGATGTTGAGCAGCTCGCCGTGCAGCAGAATGGCTGACAAAAGCAAGTTCACAGGTTCGACCCGGTCAAGTTGCTTCACAGCGCCTCAATGGATGTGTAAAGACACAGACGTGGTGTAGCGTTGTTTATTACGGGACGTCTTACATTGTCATCGCCTGATCTTTTTCCTCCCAGCATATTTGCGTGCGCACGCTGAACAACATTGTTATCGAGATCAGTTCGTGCTAGAGAAGCGCGGTCTCACATTTGTGCACACAGCTTTGGTTCAACCAACCAACTGCTTGGGGTTTTGGTGCGATGCCAGTATGTTCTGGGGGACCCCTCTTGGCATCAAGAAGAAGAACAACCGACTTCTGACAGGAGTTGCATCTCAGCGACAACGCCCTCGCGAACTTTCCAGTTCTCAGCTTCGCAGTTAAGGCTTCAGCTCAGGTTCGCGAGTTTAGGATTTGGGATTTTGAGTTTCCGCACAGACCTTTAGGGTTGTTGCTAATTGAAGCGGTTCAGGCACCAAGGGTGTTCTGTTACCCGTGTTGTTGCTTGCACAAAGTTCTACTGCTTAAATCCCGTGTCTTTGGCCTCAAGGCCTAGTGGGGCTTGAATGCCGCAGTTTGCCATGGGTTCCTGGGCTTTGAGGGCCCAAGCAACAAGATTGGGGTTATGTCAATTGCCATGTTCTCGGGTTCCGGGTCCGGGGTTTCGCGCAAGGGGAAGATCGTGAATGAAAAACGATATTTCATGAACTGAATTGTATCGAAAATCCTGTTGTCGGTGTTTCATAGGTCTTTGAGTCAAGGCTTTCGGTTTTGTGGGGTGTGGTTTGGCTTAGGGTCTACGGCTCAAGGCAAATGGCACCAGAATTGTAAGCTCAAGCGATTGAGAGCCGAGGGCTTAAGATGTTCAGACAAGCGCCAAGCGCAATGTTTACAGGACCTGAACCCGAACGCGCTTTGGTCAGGGTCTTTTGGGTTTTACTTAACTTTTTCGGATTGAGGGCAGTAATTAGTAGTAATTCTTCCTGTCATTCTATATAGTTGCTGCTATGGTGATTCCGTGCCCTTGCAACCCCAGTGTGCTTGCACCATGTGTTGTTATCCGCAACAACTCCTGTATGGAAATGCAAGTTTACGCTGCGACAGACCGGAATCCTTGCTTAACTACCTAGCATCATGCGTGAAGCAGGTTGGTTAAGAAGAAAAACGGCGGAAATACGAAGCCGACTGAACGAGAAGCCGTGAGGACACACGCAAGATCGGTTCCATAGAGAAAGCAATTAAGGGCCGGGTTTCAGTTGTGGCCAGCACTAGACTCTGACCCGAATCCATTCCCTAAACCTGAGGTCAACACTCCAGCCCACCTCCCTGAAAAGAGGGCTAAGCGGCTAAACCTAACACTCTAGCCAACCTTCCTCAACAGACAAGTGTTCCCAAGCCGTACTTCGCTGAGGACAGCTTCTTCGAGCTTTCGCAATTACAGGAGTGGCTTTGACAGCCTTCGACTTGTTGGGATTCGCATTCTCAGGGCTTTAGGGGTCTATGGTATGAAAGCTTTGAGGCTGTCTGAACAATGTCGAGGTTTGGGGCTTTAGAGGGTGTTATGAAGCCGTGTCTTGAGGTAGATTGTATCAGATACATTGGCTATACGAAATGCAGGCAGCTGTGATGCCATCCTAAGTGACGGCAGCAATTTGTACGAGAGAGCAAAGTGCGCAGGAACGGCCCTTAAAATGCCCCTAACCCTAAAACTCTAAACATTGGGGTCTAGCCTCAAATCTGCCTGCGTTTTTTTAGTTCGTGGCGGAGTTCAGGGCCTCATGGGATGCTAACGTGCCGAAGCGTTCATGGAACTTCCCACCGTTGTTTGATAGGGGATCCCAAAGTATGTTGATTTCTTGAGAACCTAGCAATGTCCCCGGAAAGGCTTCTTAAACTCTTTTGTGCAACAATCGGGACTAGAAGGTGCAAAACTTCCTGGCGTTATACTTTGCAAGTAGCCCCGGTAAAAGCAAAACCCAAAACTTTGTTTTTGATAAGATTTGTCAACTTTGGTTTACGGTTTCTTGTATAGGGCCAGGGATCTCCCAAACAGTCCTTCTTGCATACCTTCTAAGGGGAATACAGTCCTCCGTTCTCCACCCCCAGTTCAGCTGTCATCCGAGGCTGCGTGTCGCCTGCAACGACCTCAAAACAGTGCCGGAGAAGTTCGGGCAGCTGTCAAACCTCAAGGACCAACTCGTCTGTTGGAAAGCTGTGAGACGTCATGTGGCTACACTCGAATAGCATGCTCCGAACCGGGTACATCACACATCACAAGGACCTTCGAAGCTGCCTTTAATTTCGATCTGTTCAGGATTCAGGTCTTGGAGGAATCGATTCTACAGTTATTGGGTACTATAGGGGCCGGCCTAATAATTACCTATACTATTTTTACTTATTATGGTTAGAGTATAATGGGCCCCAACAGCCTATTCTAATCATTACGGCCCCTGTATCATGGTACCCTTATAGATCCCTTATAGTCACCCTTAAAGGACCCCTTTAAAAGGAACCCTATTCTAATTATTAAGGCCCCTGTATTACAGGATCGTCCCGGAATCTTTCGGGTTGAAGGCTTGGGGTTGTTTTGAAAAACCAGACCTTCCAAAGTCCCTTAATTCAGGAATATGGCTTAAATTATAATAGGGTGGGTCCCTAATATGATTTAAGGTATATTCCTTAATCAAGGGATTTTCGAAGGTCTGGAGAGCTTCGGGCTTTGGGTCCAGTGCGCCTGCCGATGCTTAGCATACGGCCTTATCGTACTTGGAGGTTCATGAGTAGTTGTAAGTAGCGTTTATAAGTAGGATAACTATATGTAGTATGACGTAGTTCTATCCTATATCAGAGGACTGAAAAACCCTACTTAAAACTACCCATGAAGCTCTAAGTAAGAAGGAAGGAAGGGCATTTCAGGTCGTCGGCGGTAGAGGGGCATGGACTTCGAGAGTTGTGGCGCCTTGGACAGACTGAGATATGGGAGTTTCCGAAAATTGGGGGTACCTTATTTTGGGGTCCTTATAATACGGATCCTACTATTTAGGGTACTATATTAGGGTCCCCTATTTTCGGAAACTCCCATGTTAGTTCCCTCCCTACAGGGTCCCTTCTCTTGTACTTGCTTTCAAGAGTGCCTTACTATGTTAGCCTAAAAGGGGATCCTGATTTGGAAAGCTACCCTCTCGATAGGAGTGTGAATCACGGGTCCACTGGTTAACTTCATAGTTCCGAAGGTGATGTCAATCCCAGCTTCATTCTTGAGATTCCCCTGTACCATTTTTTCACAGACCCCAAGACAGGAGCTCGACCTCAGTGCAAATCCATTGGAGGAGCAGAAACCTGAAACTAGACATCAGGTTTGTTTTGCTTGGGGGTTTAGATGGTAGGGTTTCTTGGGCCTCAGGGTGTCCGGGTGTTTGGTCTTTGGGGTGTTACAAAAGGTTTTTGGGGCATTCCGGCTTCGGTTGCTTCGGCCGCTGGGGCTTTACATGCCTTTGTGGTGGAGAGGTTTAGGGCTTCAGACGGGTTCACTGCCTTGATCCGCCGTTCTTGTTATTACTTCCGGCGAGCTTCTCTTGGATGCTATGGAACCCTAAACCCTAAACCATGTTGCGAGAGTATCCTGATGTGCATGCCTCTCAAGAGGTGACTTTTTCGGCGGAGAGAAGGGGCATTGCACTTTAAAAAGCCATGTTGCACGTCGAACAAAGACGAACCTAGCCAATCTACCTGCTTTGTGCCCTTGTTCATGGTCTTAACTCTACATAAGCGTTTAGGGCTTAGGGTTGAGGGTTTATTGACTCAATATAACCATAAAAGGGAAAGCATGCCATGTACTACACAAAAATTCTTCCGCACGAAGGACCCAACCGAGGTCCCTAAGTTTGATTTTTTGGAGCTGGGCGCTCCCGGTGCAGAAGAGGGTTTAGGGTTTATTGGTTATCAGGGCTTGTGCGTCAAGCAGGCAGTGGGGCCACATAGAAGGGAAAATGCGGAATCCCAAGCATACAGCCTCCCCACTGTAGCATCCTTATTGCACTGACCGGCAGAAATTCTAAGAACGCCAAACATGACCTAAACCTCCAAAAGCCCCAAAATCGTAGAGCCTTGAACCCTAAACCCTAGACCACATCGCTCGTTTAGCAAAGAGACGAGCCCTCACCCTGAACCTACTGTAGGGGTTTAAATAGTTACCAATACTATTTTTGGGGGCTCCTTATCATAATTATAGTATCATGGGCCCCCAGACCCTATTCTAATTATTAAGGCCCCTATACTTTAGGTAGGACCCTACCATAGATCCTTTATAGTAACCCTTAAAGGACCCCTTTAAAAGGAACCCTATTCTAATTATTAAGGCCCCTAAAGCTACGCCCTTAAACCTGACCAGGAGCTCCCTGATAGCCTCGGACAGCTCGAGCAGCTGGAGGTGGATTTTAGGGAGCTAGGGGTTTAGGGTTTAGGGTTTAGGGTTAGGGTTTAGGGTCTAGAGTTTAGGAGTTTAGCATTTAGGTTTAGGGTTTAGAGTTTTGGCTTAGAGTTTGGGTTTAAAGGCTCAGGCAGTGCGGATCAGGGACATCTCAAGAGTGGGTGTTATGGATGGAGACTTAGAGATTCAACCATGGTGGTGTTTGCGGCGACTCTGGTTCTGCTTACGGTGATGGCTTTGATGATGATGATAATGAGGATGGCGGTGATAATACGTTTGGTACTGGCGGTGCTGTCCGTGGTAGTGTCGGCCGCCATGATGACGCACATGATAGTGAGTTGGATGTGGACTTTCCTCATCTTTGCTTCACGTTCGTCTTTGAACGAGTCCTGCGCCTCACCCCTTGAGTCTGTTCGCTGTGCTGTTTTCCTTACCGTTTTGCCGCGCAGCTAGCGGCTCGATATGAGAAATAGCGACTCCTTTTGGGGGTCCCTCATATGTGCTCGCCTGGGTGCCACATCGTCTCTTTTTAAATGGTTGCAGCAGTGGGGTTACGTGTGTTGCGATGCTTCGGACACACTACATGCAATGAACGTCAACCAATGCCGCTGTATGGATCACCAAACCCAACCGAAGCACCTTATATAGGACCTAATCTATAGATGCTGAACCCTACAGCCTAAAACGTAAATCAACAAGGCTCTCACTTCCCACCGTAACCAGGTGCTGAGACCGAAAGCGCAAGTCCCAATTTTAAGTCCGCGAAATAATATAGGGGCCTTAATAATTAGAATAGGGTTTTGGGGCCCATTTTACGATAATCATAATAAGGAACCCGCAGAAAAGTATAGGTAATTATTACAGGCCCGCATATTAGCACAACACTCCTGGAGGAGCTGCATCTGCACATGACGAAGCTGACGGTGCTCCCTGAGTCCATCCAACAGCTGAGGTATACAGGTGCCATCCTAGCCCTGCGGGGTTAGGGTTTAGGGTTCTGGGTGTGGCATCGGTTTAGGGTTTGGGGTTTAGGGTTCGGGGTGTAGTATCATAGGTTTTAAGAGGCTGCAACTTGAGCGGTTGCAGGATGCTTGTGCAGGCTTCCAGGAGTGCTCCTGTGGTCTTCAATGGGGTTCGTGGAGGCTCGTCAATTCTAGATTCTGCTTGGAGGTTCATGGGTTGCCAAAAGTAGGGTTACAAGTAGGATAACTATAGGTATAACCCATATTAGGGGACTTATAACCCCACTTGTAACTACCCATGAACCTCCAAGTGGGGCTTCCAGAGATAGCATTAGGCAGGCATTTGACTTCGACAGCTTTTTGCTTTCTATGGTGCAGTACTCACAACAGAAGCAGGACAAGGTCAAGTCGGCACGCAAGCCGAGAACGCCGAAGACCAAAGCTACCTAACAAGAAGGAGAAAAATACCCGGGGCTGGCCCTTCGCTTGCAGAGAATGTGGTCAACTTCATTCAGAAGCTGGAGACTCTCTCGAAGCAAAGCGCCAAGAAACGTGCCCAGGCCGATGCCGCGGCTCGGGAGCTCGACAAATCGCCTCAGACCGGGGAACCAGCGCCTGAAAGCGGCGGCAGCTACATGAATGACACCTAGATCTGGACCTGTGCCCTACATATGCAAATGATGCTCAGTTCGTTTTTGGAACCTTGTATCATGGCTATCGTGGAGCACGACTGGGTGGCCGCCGACTGGCAAACCCGGAAATCTGCACGACCGGCGAAGGGGCCGCAACCTGTCTGTCTTAAAATAAAATGGCATGCAGTCCAAACCCCGCTGCTGATGGGCAAAACCCTGTAGAAAAAACATATCAATAACAAAGCATGGAATACAGCTATACTGTTCATCGTCCTTCTTTCAACCCTAAACCCTAGAATCTGCCATGCAGGAGTTGCCATCCGTAGTATGCCAGGCCCCTCTCCATAACCTGACAAAGTGCACTTACAGAAAGCCTTGGCTCAGGTCGTGGCTCCCTAAACAGAACGGTTTGAGGGTTTATGGGTTAGGGGTTTATGGGTCAGAAGTTCCGGGTTTGGGGTTTAGGGGTTAAGGGTTAGGGGTTTAGGGTTTATCTTTTAGGGGTTTAGGGTTTATCGTTTAGAGGTTTAGGGTTTGGGGTTTAGGGGTTTAGGGTTTAGGGGTTTAGGGTTTAGGGGTTTAGGGTTTGGGGTTTAGGGGTTTAGGGTTTGGGGTTTAGGGGTTATGAGTTCTATCAGGGTTCTGTATGGGTTCGGTAAGGGATACACCTTGTCGCGCTGGAAACCCAAAGCATTATTGAACATATTGCTTGTACTGTGAGCCCAAGTGAGCTGTACGGTACGGGGGGCGGGGGTTTAGACAGAAAGGTCCACTGTAAACCAGTCCCACTTACAACAGCACTTGCCTGGCCCCCCGCTGTCCCCCCAAGTACTGCCGGCAGCACACCGATTATAATACTGCAACTTCCTGTCTGCAGGCACGATCATCATGACAGACACCTGAAGGGACCCTGCTTGGAGGATCAGGGGACTTAATAAGTAATGTCATGGTACTGTAGTAAGGGCGGTAGCAAGTATAGCTACAGCTATCTGATTCAAAGTCCTACTTACTATGTTCACGGATCCTTTAAACGTGGAGCCTCAATCCCGAGTATAGAAGCCTTTTTATACTGCAAGAGAACTCCCCAAAACCCTGATCTAATTATTAAGGCCCCTACGCTACCACTAAGACTTCCCTCAGTGTCGTCTGAGAGAGACTCGCTGCTGACGCTGGAAAACTGAGTTTGAGATTGAGGGCTTAGGCCTCGCAAGATTCTTTTAATTGAATCGACAGGAAAAGCTCTACGGTTTGAGGCACATTCCTTGACTAAGGGATGTTGGGCTCCTTGCTACAGCAGTAGTTCGGTGGATTGGCGAGACAGTCCAGACAGCCATGGATTCATCAGCTGAAAGTCGTACCACAAAGTCGTCATCGTAACGCCGAAGGCGCACCGAAGTCCGAATATCTATCTCCGGCAAATACTCGGACGTCGTATTGACAACTTCATGTTTGCTGGGAACCGCAGACGATGCTGCAGCTTCCAAGCCCCAAGACCTAAACCCCATGCTCCAGATTTCTAAGCCTCTGCAAGAAGAAGTGTATCCTTAAAGTTACTCCAATTTGCAGGCTTGTGCTTGCGCGTTTGGTCGGCGAATGAAGAGTCGTCTAAAGCTGGTCTCTTGCAAAGATGGATGAATGTAGACATGCTGACATCTCCGGAACCCCTATACTGTAAACCCTAAACCTTTACCGCTACTGTACACCCCAAATCCAAAGTCGTAAGCAAAAACCCTAGATGCCCGAACGCTAAATCCTAAGCCCTAAAGCGCAAACATGAACCCTATAGAACCCTGAAGGGAACCCCTGCTTGAACTCGTACGAAACCCTGGGCAACACTTCTCAAGCCTTCACCTGGAGCAAGCAGTTGAGCAAACAGTCCTGATATCCTTGACAGTCCAGATATTCAATAGATCCCAAGACCCTTCCCCAATGACTAATGCCCTAAACCCCAAACCCCAACTAGTAAGGCCCCTTTGTTCATCCCCTCCTCCCAAGGTCTACTTCTGCGTTGACCCGTGGCGACCCAAGTTGGGGGAGTTTGGCAAAGGGCCAAAACCCTAAAATTCAAAATGCGAAGCCCAAACAACGAAATTGCAAAACCTTAAAACATTTCCAACAGTTTGGAATTAAAGGCCCTAGACGCTGAACAGGCCTTGAATGCTGATTTTCGATCCCCTGGAACTTAGAACCCTTCCACCCGTAATATACATTACACACTAAGCCCGAGACCCCAAAGCCCAAACCCTCTAAAGACATGATGACGTGCTGTACCGCTGTTGTGAGGAAGTACAGGATTCGTGATGAGGTGCTAGTAGCAGTGTTGCTAGAGAGGCCGCGTTGCACTGACAAAACGAGCCGTGGGATGCGGCTGCAGATTCGACCATCCGAGGGGACTTTAATGTTGTTCTCTATTTATACGTGAGATCCACAGTCGCGAGCTGCAAGGAAGCGCCTTCCGGGGTGTCAACCCTGACCAAGTGGGGCAGGTTGGGCGCGACGAAGCAAAGGCTAGCTCTGTAGCCTGCTCCTTGTACGAGATAGTGTCTCACCCCAAAATATACAGTATCCCGCTTTCGAGGACAGACAAAGTTGGACATTGAACTTCCTTGCCACAATCGCACCGAATTCCTGGACCCCAATGCGTGTTCGATCCTGAAGCTTCTTTGCGGGCTTAGCAGCCTAAAACCTCAGAGATTTAGAGAAACTTCACGGCGTAGGGCCCTCTGAACCCTACTAGCAGGTTCATGGGCATTTTTAAGTGGGGTTTACAAGTCGCGTAATGTAGGCTATGACTGTAGGTCCTGTAGGTATCCTACAAATATACCCTACTTATATCTTCCCATGAACCTCTAAGTACACCCTACACCTTACAACCTAAATCTTGTTCGGAGGTGTAGGGTATGCAGGGGTCGCTGCAAGACTCACGCACAACCGCGCAAAGTCTTTGTTGCAAGGTTTGCCTTCATGATCTACAAGGCACAATAGTGCTGACCTCTCCGGGCAAAGGCGCTGGAGGACCCTAACAAGAACTCCCAACTCCAACTCTAATTAACCTCTAGAGCACAGTTAAAGCACTGATAAACGCAAACCATACAGCTCCGCATTTGTGTTCAGGGATCTTTGTCGGATGCTGCTAGTAAAACGACGCTCGCAACGAAGATGACGAACTTATTGAACATGCGCAGTGCCAGGACATAACTTATGTTGAAGTAAGTTCATGCCTGCTGCATCCAGATCTGATACATACAATGCTGTTTCATGTTCGAAGTTGAACTGCTAATCATCTCTATACTTTCAGGGTGATATTTCCTTCACCAGTGCTGTTGATTTAGCTCGTCACACTCTTGCCATGAGGCCTGTTCTGCTTTGTCTTTCTTAATGCACATGAACTACTGTTCCCGATACCGCCTCCATAATGACGAAGATACTGTAGCATACCGATGACGATGCAGATGGAAGTGGTGGCGGTAAGGTTCCCTCGTTTTGCTCGTCTCAGTGATGTGGCCACTACGTTTTGTCCGTGGAATGTAGTCTCCCTGGTGCTTAGTAGGGAATGGGGGAATGGGTCCCTATAGTAGCCCCTATATAATCCCCAATAATAGTCCCATTCCCCCATTCCTTACTAAGCACCAGACAGTAGTTTGCTGCAGGAAGCAAGCCGCAGCAGCATGCCAACCATGGTCTGGTAACATCTCAGTAGGGTTTAGGGTTTAGGGTTTCGGGGTTTAGGGCAGGAGGAACAGTACCAATATAGACAAGCAAGCACAAATGTGGATGACAGACAGAAAAGCAGCGAGCGCATTACGATCCTGCTGTCATAAGACAGCTAGCTGTAGTAGTAATGCAGGACCTCCAGTGACGGCAAGGTTTTCCTGACCGTTGCAATTCTGAATTGCTCCGTGCTGTTGCCATAGACGTCAATCTTGTTGTAAATCATGTGCCAACTGCTGCCATTCCCGGTCATACTTGCAGGTTCATGGGTAGTGATAAGTAGGGTCATACTCCTCCTAAGAACCTTTCGTTGCACAGGTTCGAAATTGTAGCCGAAGGAAAACAATCAAACACATATTGCCCTATGAGGCCCCGTGCACGAACACTGAGGCTCCTATATGGAAGATTCAGAAAGTCACGTGCCCGAGTGCAAACCCTCAGTGCTGCCACGCTTCCCCAATGATCATTGCTTACCATGCTGGAAGCATGTTGTTGCATTCTGAAGGCATCACTACTCGCATGGTGCATGTGAGTACGTTTGATAGGTACTTTCTCCCCGTTTTGATTGCAGGACAAGTGCATGCCGAAGCTGAAGCGATGATGGACAAATGACGGGCAGAGTGCACCATGTCCAATTTCGCTTAGCAGCAAATCATCCCAGTGTCGCTACATAGAGGCACGGCAGCCACAGCAAGCGCATGCAGGCCAAAGACAAGGGCAACATAAATTGTACTTCAGTCAAGTAGCCCATAACAGGCATACCAACTGACTGAATTCAGAGTTTCTGGCTGCTAAAGCCGTCGACGCCTTCCCTACACAAAGAAGTAGCTAAAGCATCACCCCTAAACCCCTAAACCCCTAAGCCCCTAAGCCCTAAACTCCTAAACCCCTAAAACTGTCCAAGCAGCTCTTCAGCTTGTAACCCATGCTATCGGCGAAGGGGAGGCGCAACTCTGTTTCACCATGCGAGCATTCCCGACCTCTTGGCCGGCAGTAGCTCTGTGCCCAAGTTGCTGGACAGCCCCTACAACCTCATCCAATGCAGAATGCATCAAGACCAGTCCAGGTTCAGCGAGTCGCTTCTGTGCGGACCACGGTTCCGCAAGTCTTTAGGATGTTTCCTCGTGTGCAGAGGTTTAACTGCTTGCCTAGCCTCATAGAGGGAGACACCCTAAAACCCGGACCCTAAAGCGTCCCGACGAAGAACACCACTGAGCTTCGCTTGGCTCATACCTTGTCTTGGAAGGCTCATGAGCCTCGAAGTCTTCACCGCTTAGGCTTTGGGTGTATAATTTGGGGTTTCGGATCAGTCTACGCAGTCAGGGGCTTAGGATTTTTTGCATTTTGGGGGTTTCCGAGCGCAGAATTTAAGCCTAGGGTGTGAGGGTTCTGCCCTCGTAGATACGACAACGGAGGGTACCCCTGCCCCTGCTGACACAATGTGGAACACTTACAGCCCCTACCCTAAACCCTAAACCCTAAACCCTAAACCCTAAACTAAATATTTCGCCTCCAGAGTTTAGCAACGTTGTATCTCACACCATGGAGACTGAACCGTGCCTTGGTGAAAACGTCGGGGGGTTTTCGAGGATCTAAACTGGGCTTTAAAGCTGTTTGTGCTTTCAAGTTGGGTTTAAACAAGGGTTACAATAACTGGGTTTTAAAGGGATGTGGGGTTTAAGCTAGGGTTTAAGTGAGTTTCAGGCAGGGCGTAGACGAGAGGCCCCCGCAGAGCACCCAAACGCAAGGTTCTCACAGGAAGGGTTTTCTGGAATCCCCCTTGTAGATCCCCTAAAACCCCAAAACTAGGATCGCTATCTGTAGGTGCTGTTTTCTGGCCCCCCCAGGGATTTGGGGTTTTGGGTGTGGGACTCCTGGCTGGGGGCCTTAATGTGTACATCGTAGAGATCGGGGCTTGATCGGCCTGAGATGTTGGGGGAACCCTACATCCGGAGCTCCTGAAGTCCCAAAATTCTGAGTTTGAACGCTGAACTCCTGCCCCTGAACCCGAAACCCTAGACCCTAAACTCTAAACCGTCAGGGTCTAAACCCTAAACCCTAAACCCTAAATAGGCCATGGAGTCCTAAAGACCTAAAGTCCCGGAGCCCGCAAGGCCTAAGCCCTGAAACCCTAAAGGTCCTGAGTCCTCAACCGCAGGAAGCGCGCAGATTCAGAGCGCTTTGAAGTGGCGGTTTAGGGTTTAGGGTTTAGAGCTCCTCTGCGATCTTTTTCATCAGAGGGGCTGTGCAACCGTTTGTTCTAGCATCTTTCTCTTCGTACCATGTTCTATCTAACGGTGATCTGAGTAAGCTGCATGATTCTCTTACTCTATGGCTTCAGGCTTTGTCAGAAGAGAAGCATATGCCGAGCAGCCACCAGCAAGTCACTTCCAATCACGCCGTCCTGACCTGAGGTAGTCTGTAATTCAAAGTTTCTCGCCAAGCAAGGGGTAGGATGCCATTCCAAGTTAGGTTGTATTGTCCACTACAACTTACTGTAAACAGATTCACGGCTTCATTCATACGGGCTATATGATATCAGGCTCGCTCATTCTGACTATATATAACTCCTACGTATTTATCATTACCACTTATATTGCAGCCTTCCGGCCGTTGTGGAAGAACAGAGAACATGGCCTCGGCTCGGGACCTCAGAGGTTCTGTGTCAGAGCTTGGAAGGTTTTGGTACATTATTATGGCTTCGAATAGAGGGTTCCCAGACCCTCCAAAATCCCTTTATTAAGGAATAGACCTGAAATTATAATAGAATCCCCAATATGATACAAGGTATATTCCTTAATTAAGGGATTATGATTTAAGGTATATTCCTTAATTAAGGGATTTTGGAAGGTCTGGGTTCAGGGTTTAGGGCTTAGGGTTGTTTTGGCGTGCATGTGCATGCAAGACAGCTGCGGTCTTCGTTGTCAGAATCACCTTCATGTGACCTGTCGATTTCGGTCCTAGTTGGTACATGTGATCTTAGTGGTCGCTTTACGAAAAGCCCAGTAAAGCCGCGTTTCGTTTCGGTTCGTTTCGGATTCTCGGATGGGTTTTGATTCGGTTTCGGTTCTCGCGGTTCGCTGCGGTCCTTCTTGCGGTTCGGCTCGGTCCGGTTCAGAAATCCCATCCCTCCATCCATTCAGCCCCCTCCAGCCCTCAACCTCCATCCCCCAGCCCTCCCAGCACCCTCCATCCAGAAACCTCCATCCATTCAGCCCCCTCCATGCAGAGCCATCCCCGCCATCCAGCCCCAAACCCCTTCCATCCAGCCATATACAGCAGTGATGGAGGATGCTTGGATGGAGCTGGAGGGGGTTGGGAATGGAGGTTTGGATGGAGGGACAAAGGGTTGGATTGGGATGGGGGGGTCGGAGAAAGCGGTTGGAGGGAGGTGTGTGGATGCCGGGAGAGGGTGCTCGATGGAGGGTGCGTGGATGGAGGCGACAGGGTTTTGGATGGAGGGCGGGTAAATGAAGGGTGTTGGACATGCCTGGAGGAGGGAGAAGGGGCTGGATGGAGGGGTGGATGGAGTGGAAATGCGGTTTGGCTGGACGTCGCGTGTCGGTCCAGCGGTTCGCGGTTTTTGCGGTTCACAGGGGTGGACGGTTCCTGGCGGTTCGGTTCCGGTTTGCGGATCGGTTCGCGGCCTTCCTGAAAGCCTGTTGCTACAACGGTTGTGATGACAACGGCATCTCGTCACATGCCGTCCATACAAGATTCTGCCAGGAATCCTTGAACCCTAAACACAGACCCTGCATCCAACATCTAACCCCTGAAGCTCGCACCCCAGACCCGAAATCCTTCTGTGTTGTTGGCAGCTCCTTTTTCCCACCCCCCCGAAACCCTAACCCCCAAACCCTAAGCCCTAAACCCTACTAACTTATTAACACTTAAACCCTAAGTTTTAGTTCCGTTTTATTTTTGGGCCGTTCGTCACGAGGCGCGTCGCGTCCTCTGCCACTTGGCCCTGCTTTGGGCAGTTTTCGATCTCGCCGTTGGCTCAGCTGTTTAGGGTTTAGGGTTTAGGGCTAAGGTAGGATTTAGGTTTTATGGTTTAGGGCTACAGCTGGTTTTCGGATTTTTAGCGGCTAGGCTAGTGTTTGGGGTCTAGGTTTGGGGTTTGGGCTTTTACGGTTTGTTTTCAACCTCCTTGTCCCAGGTTGCTAGCTAGAGGCATTTAGAGGCTTAGGTTTCTGTTTGGTTTTGGGATTCAGGGCTTCATCCCGGGATGTTCAAGCTGGTTTAGCTTGTTATTATCACCCTTACAGTAGCCCCTGTAGTATCCCGTAAAATTATTATAGTACCCCTTCTAGTAACCCTCAAAGGAACCCTGAGAGGAACAATGGAAGGAGGGTGGTTGAGGATTTAGCGGTCCAGTCGGCTTTTGGGCATTTGGAAGGGCTAGGCAGGATGTTGCGGGCTGCTGCTGGTTTAGGGGTTAAAAGTTTAGGAGGGTTAGGGGTGTAGGGGTTTGGGGACCCTGTCTACTAGGTTCCTGAAGCCAGATCCACATCCCAAACCACCCAAAACTCGAAGCCCTACTATAGGGGCCTAAATAATTACCAATACAAGTTTGGGGATTGCTTTTTATAATTGTAGTTTATTGGGCCCCGAAACCAAAACCCTATTCTAATACTAAGGCCACTGCAGTAACCTCTAACACCCCCTCAGTCCCTGACTCTAAATCTCTAAAGTCTCAACCCTGAGGTCGAGCTGGTGTGCCCGGTCGGCAGGAAGTTTGGGAAGCTTCCAGGAGTGTCGGGTGCTGTACCGTTTAGACGCATGCCTAGTGACAATGTTCTTCAGTGGTTTGCGAGAAAATCAAGACGAGAGGCCCCAAACAGATCGTACACGAAGCCCTGAACCCCAAATCCTAGCTCAGACAAGACCTTAAGCCGGGCAGGAGGAGCTGGCAGCCTCAGCCTAACCTTGGATGTCTTCCAACCCGAGACCACCACGGCTTCCAAGGAAGATGCCGCAAATGTCGAGAGATCCCAACTCTGATGTACGGAGGCATTCATCTCCTCTGGAACCCTGAACCGAAAATTGTAACCAGAATTTCTGCACCCTAAATCTGAACTCAAGAATCAAGCCCCGAAGCTCTAAACACCCTGAAAGACCCTTCCATTAAACCGAAAAGCCCATGAACAATACAGGCTTTGATACAACCCTTCTGGGAGTTTCCGAAGATTAGGGGTACCTTATTTTGGGGTCCTTATATTAAGGATCCCACTATCTAGTGTACTATATTCGGTCCCCCTATTTTTGGAAACTCCCTTAAAAAAACCCCCAACCCAACTCCGGTAAACAACGCTTTGATTTCTTCACCCTAACTCTGAACCCGAGAACCTAAACCCCCCAAACCAAGCCCGTCTAATCCGCCCGAAACCCTAAACTTTAGACCCCTAAACCCCTAAACCGCTACACCCCTAAACCCCTAAACCCTTAAACCCCTAAACCCCTACACCCTAAACCCTAAACCCCTAAACCCTAAGCCCTTAAACCCTTAAACCCCAAACCCCAAACCCTAAACCGAGGTTTCCTCCCCTTGGAGCCTTCGTCGGGTTTCGGAGAGCCACCCCGGCGCCCCCGCGGCGTGTCGCGCGGCAGGCCGGGGCTTAACGGAGAATCGGGGCACTTCGTGGGTTTAGGGGTTTAAAGGTTTGGGGGGGTTTCAGGGTTTGGGGTTTAGGGGTCTAGGGGTTTAGGGTTTGGGGTTTGGGGTTCAGGTTATAGGGTTTAGGGCGAATTAGGGTTTGGGGGTGAGTGGTATACTATCCGCAGAAGGACCATGGGACTACTTCGAAACAGAATGAGAACCTGAGCTCGCGTGTTATAAAGAAATATGATGCTCATAGGTACCTTGCTTATAACTTTAATCTGCCCACTATGGTAAGTCGCCTGATCCTCCAAGTTCAGGGTTTGGGTTGGAAGTGCCAGTTTGGGATTTCGGGTTTAGGGCTTAGGGACTGGTGTTTGTGCGCACAGGGTTCATTAGTTTGTGTTTGTACATACATATTTAGTGTCTGTGTGTTAAATTTTGGATTGAGTGTTTATTGAGGGGTTCCTGACGAAGCTCCTATTCTTGATTGGATCCGTTCCATGAACTTGGGAGTCCAGAAGCCTCAGCGAGCGCTTGGGCATTGTTGTAAGTACCTATGCAGCTCTAGCATCTCATAGTCGAAGACGGAAGGACACACGCATGTTGCCACTCAGTCTAAGCAACATTGTCTTGCGTGGAAATGTTCCATCGCGAGCCCCTAATTGATTTTGTCAGTGTTTTGTAAGGACATGGTGTCGGGTTTCGGTTCAGGGTTGTGGTATTTTGTGGATTCGTGATTTATGTACTATAGGGGCCTAAATAATTACCAATATTGCTCCTTAGGGTTCCTTATTATAATTATAGTATAAGATCCCCCAAAACCCTATTCTAACTATCAAGGCCCCTATAGTACTTTCCTTGCCTTTGCCAGCAGTGTGTTCTGCGAGGCCTCGGGTGCTTCCCAGACAGTGCTGGATGCGCTGAAGGCGAGCACCTTAAAAGGCTTCGTTTAAAATAGTTCTATACGGGTTACTATAGGTCAACAAGGGGTTACTAGAAGGGTACTATAATCTAGGGATTCCAAGAGTTGCAATGCCATGTTCAAACCTTGATTTCAGATGAATAGGTCATGGAATTTCAAGATGTGCTTGTTGATTCACATGTTGCTGCTGGCTTTCTTGCCGGCAGATACCAGGGTGCGGATTCCGGCAAAATCAGCCGGGACATGTGCGACGGGCTCGTAAGCCAACCCTACACGACAGAACAGACAGCACATGGAGCATTCTCAACGTGGGACCGCCCGCATAGTCGAGTTCCTCAGTCAAACCGGCTCATACACTTGTTTCGTTTGCATGCATGCATCGAGCATCAGAAGGGACACCTTCGTCTTTGTGAAGACAACGATACTAACATCCATGCTTTGAGAAGTGCTTGTTTCATAAAAATACTGTTGCGAAGATAGTGCTTTTGTTTATTGTGGCGGCTGCTTGTGGTGCTGCTGCTGCTCTGCTGCTTCTTCTTCATGTCTTCATTCCTCTGCTTGGACTTGGCCCGGGAACATATATCCTAAACTCTAAACTCTAAAACCCTAAGCCCTAAAACCCCGTACCCCGAGGCCCTACACCCCTCTACAACCCGACTTGGAGGTTCATGGGTACTTATAAGTAGGGTTTTTAAGTCCCTTAATATGCGTTATATCTATAGTTATCCTACTTATAACCCTACTTATAACTACCCTAAACCCTAATCCCTAAACCCTATAACCCTATAGATCCCTGTAAAGGAACCCTACTTATAACCCTACTTCTAACTACCCATGAACCTCCAAGTAGACCCTGGAAGCTCGAAGCCTCGAACCCAACGCCCGAGAAGCGGGGAGTCAGCGAGAAACCTGAGGTTCTGCTATAGTTACCGGTTTAGGGTTTAGGGCTGTTGATGGACAAAATCCTGCATTACTTTAAGGACCCTAAACTTTGGGAATTATGGTATATTCCTTTTTATGGGTAATGCAGGATTTTGTCCATCAGCAGTAGTTATCATATTCTATCACGTTATGTTCCATGTTGTGTTGCGTTATGTTACACTAGTCAAGTCCATTGTATTCTAAGCTGTTCTATTACACTCTGAAGTTAAATTCTGTCATATAGTAGCATTGTAGTCTGTCTATTCTAACTTCTAACCTATTCTATGTCAAGCTGGCTCAGGGTTGTGACTTTAGAAACTGCTGCGCGACCAGACCCCCCCAATCCGCGGTGAAGGCTGCTACCGTGGCCTTTAAGCGCATTCCTGCATTGAGGCCCCTAAACCCTAAACCCTAAACCCTGAACCCTAAACCCTACACCCCAAACCCTAAACCCTAAACCCTAAACCCTGAGCTTCCGCATGGACTTGAAACGGCAACCCACAGTCCCGAAGCCAAAGCCCTACACTATAAAACCAGAATTCTACATCCACCCCTATTCTATAGTAATCTATAGTCTAGTCTTCTGTAGTACAGTATAGCATAATATAGTATAATATAGTATAATATAGTACAGTATAGCATAATATAGTAAAATATAGTACAATATAGTATACTATAGTCCGGTATAGTATCGTAAACGACTGCGCCTGGCTTTCCAGGAGTTCGATGGCGAGTTCCAGGTCCCGAAGGGCGCGGGGGGATTGGGGTTTTTTTGTTAGAGTAGTGGTTTTAGGGTTTGGGGTTTGCAGGAATAGTGATGGCCTTCCNAGAATAACAAATAGAGTTTATAGTCGTGGTGATTATGTTCTGCGCCTGCGCCGCCTGCTTCCGGGGTGGGGGGGGGCTGGCCCGCGGCGGAGGGGGGGGGGGGGGGGGGGGGGGCGGCAGACTGGCGGGTTCCCCCTAGGCACGCGTTGATAGAAGTATTTGTAGGGTTTAGGGTTTAGGGTTTAAGTAACGCACCATGTAATTAGAAGTATAACCATATACTATATGGTTACTACATGGTTATGCAATTACATTATGAAATGCCCTATAGAGTTATAGTAACGTAGCCATTAAGTATTGTAATGATGGCAGCAGACTGTGGTGATATTTCAGGTTGGGGTTGAGATTTTGGGATTCACAGTCTCGGGCCCTCGGAACCTGATCTTACCGACCATCCGGCACCCCCTACGAAGCCTGATACCCCAAGATCCTGCACCCTAAACTCCAAACCCTAAACTCCAAACCCTAAACTCTAAACCCTAAACTCGAAGCCCTAAACTCTAAACCCTAAACCCCAAAGACGGCTGGCCCACCGCTGCCCCTTTGGTTGGCCTCCGCCGAGCGGAGCACGCGCCTACCACGGTGGTGGAGCGGGATGAGTTCCTGTCAGATGAGCCGCTCCAGCGTCTTCTGAGAGGCACGCCTACTGCACGGCCCTGTATTGGGATCTGCCCGTCCATCCCCTTTTCGCGGCGTGCAGGTGTGTACCGGCAGCCTGAAGCAAGCCAAGGCTTGTAAACGGCACAGTAATTCTTTGATGGTCTGCGGTGGCTTCAGAGAGCACTGAGGTGGTGGCTAAAGGCAACCGAAAGCCTCAACGGGAGGCACCCGTAGGAAGGGCTTTGGGCTGTAGGTTTTGAGAACCCTCGTACTGAGGGCCTTCGCTCAGAGCCTCAAGCATAAGCCACAAACATTAGAAGACGAGTAATGTAACCATATGGGGGTTTCCGAAAATAGGGGGCCCAAATATAGTAGCCTAAATAGTAGGATCCTTATTATAAGGACCCCAAAATAAGGTACCCCTTATTTTCGGAAACCCCCATATAGTATCTATACTGATATGGCGCTTTAGGGCTGAGAAACCCCATGGGCTTCAAGGCTTTGGGAGTTTCAGGTCCCATAGTCGCAAACCCCAAACTGTAGAGCCCCAAGTGAAGACTCCGCTCTTTCAGGCCCTACCTTAAAAGGTGCTTCTGGGATTAGCGGTTTAAAGCTCAGGTTAGGCTTAGGATTTCAGGCGTTTCGGATGTGGGCTTCAGTCCAGTCTGTAGCCCAGAGCTTGAAGGCTGTGGTTGTTGTGTCTTTGATGCTGGGGAGTTTGGGATTGAAGTCGTAGATCGAACCTTGAGCCCTGTAGAGGTTTGAAGACCTTTAAGCTCTTAAATCCCGAGGCCCCGCAACCTCTCAAGCCAGAAACTCGTACACTTTACTCCCACACTAACACTGTCTCTAACCCTTATAGAAGCCATTAAAGGGACATTTATAGAAGCCCTCTTAAAGCTGTTTATCGGATCAGGGAACGTAGGATATAAGGGGGGCTGTTGCGTCAGATGACTATGTTTATAAGTACCTCCAAGCCCAATTACGGTACGTATATACTAAACGCTAAACTCTTACTCACTCAGCCCCCGTCCTGTCTAAGTACGGCCTAGACCCCTCAAAGAACTCCTTACAGAGCTGTCAGGGAACCCTTCTAGAACCCTGTATCCTTCCTTACATCGTCCCCTGATCCTTTGAGTACCTAGAGGATCGCGGGACTTAGTAAGTAAGGTTCTAAGTGGCCTATCAAGGGTTACAAGTACTGGAAAGTATAGTTACCTTACTTCTAAGTACCTCAAAGTATAGTTACCTTACTCGTAGGTACTTGAACGTATAGTTACCTTACTTCTAAGTACTTAAAGGTATAATTGCCTCGTATAGCCCTACTTGCTAAGTCCCCTGTGCCTCCAAGTCGCCCTCAGGAGCCCTTTGATCTCCTTGGCATCGATGACCCCGAGTGTTCCAAGATCCTCGGGCTAAACATCGCGGGGTCATATAGTTCATAGGGACCCTTAGGGCAGGGGGTTTTGGGGGGGAGGGGGCTAGGGGGCCTTAATACCTTTTCTGAGGAATTAATAAGGCTTTTTTAAGGAAGTATAGTCCCCTACACCTCTCCCCTAAGGGTCCCTATGATGTGGTATGAAGGGTTCCGATAAGGGCCCCTTGAAGGGATCTATACGGCTTCCAGGGTTTAGGGTTTAGCATCGGGGCAGTTATTGCAAGTACAGTATACCCAGAACCCTACTCTGATTATTCAGGCCTCTTCCTATGGAGCCCCTTTCAGCTTCTACCTCGACGATCAGGGCCAGCAGTAGGAAAGGTTACCCTTAATTATCTAATTTGCGTGTATAAAGTGATGATAATCGTGGTGACGGCGTGTAAACCTTTACTTACTAGGTGCCCTGAGTCCGCAAGTGGGGTCAGTAAGGTTTGGGGTTTAGGCTTTAGGGTTGCGAGGATTGGAGTTCAGGGTTTAAGAAGGATACCCTGAAACCTGCGCTCTAATTCTTAATCCTCTAACCGCTCAAACCCAAAGCCCTAAATTGGTTTTCTAGGTTCCCCAGTAGTACCCTTTTGCACTTTTTCGTTTTGGGTTCCACATTAAACCAAATAGTACGAAAAAGAATGCTCTCATTATTAAGGGGCCACTGGGAACCTAGCTATAGACCCGGCAGCTATTGAAGCTGTTCGCATGCATCCATATCCAGAGGAAGCCGACTGGCAGGAGGTGATACGGTTGATGGACAAAATCCTGCACTACCCATAATAAGGAATATACCATAATTCCCATAGTTTAGGGTCCTTAAAGTAATGCAGGATTTTGTCCATCAGCAGTAGTGTCAGAGCCAAGGTGTTGAGGTGTGGGGATTCATGTTCAGGGCTTAGGTTTGCTGGAGTTTAGGAATCAGGGTTTTGGGTTGGTCGAATTTTTAGCCGCTCCTACAAATCGGCACAAAATCGTGCAAAAGCTATGAGAAACCCAAACATACCAAACCCTGAACCCCACAAGCCGTACGCCAAGCACCATACCCTAAACCCTAAACCCTAAAAGCCGTACCCCAAAAACGCTCGAGACATCCACCCGCAGTCACCAAGGAAGGAGATCCGCGCTGCTTTTCGCAACATTGCAAGGCCCGGAGAGGGTTTCCAGAAGGCTAGCAGGCCCCTCAGTATTTTCATGTAAGGGTTCCTTTCTGGGTTCCTTTAGGAGTTCCTTTAAGGGTTCCTTAAGAGGTTCACTTGAAGGGTTCTCTTGGATGTCAGGGTTTCCACGACATTGTACTACATCCCCCATACTGGTACGGTGTTCCAGGACATGCGGGTGCAGAGTGCAGGGTTTCGGGTTTAACATGTTTTTGTTGCTTGGGCTTAGGTTTTTGCAGCAATTCAGAGTTTGGGTTTAGGGCTCAGGGTTCAGGATGCAGAGTTTGAGGTTACCCGCAAAAGGTCGTAGGTTTGCGGTGAACCACAGAAGTCCAAGCCACAGAATCGAGATGCCCTGGTGTGACTGTGGGGAAGATCCCACGATAAAGCCGATACCCTAAAGCCTACGTGCTAAACCCTCTCCGTTTGTTGCTTCCCAATCTAGGGAAGCTTTACTTGCGGGTCTCGAAACCCGCTCTGGAACCTTCGCATGTGGGAGAGGCTGCAGCCAACCCCTAGCCATGGCATTGCCAGCATCATCACCACTACAACTATCTTCGCCATATTGGCTGTCTTCATCCTGACAACCATCATCGTGACCTTCATCAACATAATCCTCCTCCGCTCCTCCTCGTCCTCCTCCTCCTCCCGCTCCTCCTCCTCCTCCTCCTCCCCCTCCTCCTCATCATCATCCTCATCGCCACCAGCATCAGCATCGGCATCATCAGCATCATCATCATCATCATCACCCTCACCGTCACCGTCACCGTCAGCGTCAGCGTCAGCAGCATCGTCATCGTCCTCCTCCTCCTCGTCATCGTCCGCCTGCTCCTCCGCATCATCATTTCCGTAACCCCGCCAGCATCAACGGCAAGTAGTTTCGCGTTGAATGATCGTGACCAGCATCCGGGCGATGGAAGCAACTCTGACCATAGCAACCTTGACGGTGACATTTGCAAAAGGCAGTGCCATGAATATCCGATCTTGCACATCCAAAGTGATGACTGTAGGGTTTTGGGTTCAGGGAATAGGCAGGGCAAACGGCTGCTAGCTGGCACTATCGGGAAGAGGAGCACCATTTGCAGGAGAGAGTATTTCGCACCAGCAGCTTCATTAATTGATAGGCGAATGAATGCCATATGAATGCCATACAGACAAAGATAGCGGGACGAACACAAAGCCCGCACCTTACCCTAAACCCTCCAGCCAGGGTGGAGCATCCTGATGTCTCCGAGCGGGAGGAGGGGGTGTGAACTGAATTGTGGCGGATTGGAGTGCAGAGCTTCGTGTTTGTGTCAGGGTCGAGTCCCACTATTCACAGGCTTTCGGGGTGAGGTGTTGGATCGTTCCAGCTCCTGGAACAATCACTAGGCCTCCAAGCAGGCACGCTGGATACTAGTGTACTTGGAGGTTCATGAGCAGTTTTAAGTAGGGTTTATAAGTGGCTCACGATAGTAATAGTCGTAGCCGATATTAGGGGACTTATAAACCCTACTTCTAGCTTCCCGAGAACCCTGCTCTAATGACTAAGGCCACACGGGTCTGCGGTTCCAAAGCAAAACCCTAAACCCTAAACCCCTAAAAAAAAAAACCCTAAACCCCTAAAAAAAAACCCTAAACCCCTAAAAAAAAACCCTAAACCCCTAAAAAAAAAAACTAAACCCCTAAAAAAAACCCTAAACCCCTAAAAAAAACCCTAAACCCCTAAAAAAAAACCCTAAACCCCTAAAAAAACCCTAAACCCCTAAAAAAAAACCCTAAACCCCTAAAAAAAACCCTAAACCCCTAAAAAAAAACCCTAAACCCCTCAAAAAAAAAAACCCTAAACCCCTAAAAAAAAACCCTAAACCCCTAAAAAAAAAACCCTAAACCCCTAAAAAAAAACCCTAAACCCCTCAAAAAAAAACNCTAAACCCCTAAAAAAAAACCCTAAACCCCTAAAAAAAAAACCCTAAACCCCTAAAAAAAAACCCTAAACCCCTCAAAAAAAAACCCTAAACCCCTAAAAAAAAACCCTAAACCCCTAAAAAAAAACCCTAAACCCCTAAAAAAAAACCCTAAACCCCTCAAAAAAAACCCTAAACCCCTCAAAAAAAACCCTAAACCCCTAAAAAAAAAACCCTAAACCCCTAAAAAAAACCCTAAACCCCTAAAAAAAAAACCCTAAACCCCTAAAAAAAAACCCTAAACCCCTAAAAAAAAACCCTAAACCCCTAAAAAAAAAACCCTAAACCCCTAAAAAAAAACCCTAAACCCCTAAAAAAAAAGCCCTAAACCCCTAAAAAAAAAACCCTAAACCCCTAAAAAAAACCCTAAACCCCTAAAAAAAAAAGCCCTAAACCCCTAAAAAAAAACCCTAAACCCCTAATAAAAAAAAACCTAAACCCCTAAAAAAAATAACCTAAACCCCTAAAAAAAAACCCTAAACCCCTAAAAAAAAACCCTAAACCCCTAAAAAAAAAACCTAAACCCCTAAAAAAAAAGCCCTAAACCCCTAAAAAAAAAACCCTAAACCCCTGCTAGCCTCCTTGGACTTGGAAGGCGACCCCCAGTTTACGGTTTCGGGACGGAGCTTAGCAAGTAGAATAGGGTTTTCGGGGCGGGGCGTATTCTGTACTCACCTGTACTATAACTAAAGAGGGGACTAACATATTGGGGAAAAATATTTTTTCCCCAATATGTCTGTACTATAACTAAAGAGGGGCTAGAAGAGGATATGAAGAGGACCTGGCTCCCACACAGCAATTTGGCGCCTCGAGGCTTCAGATCAGGCTTCCAGGAGCGATTGCAGGGTCATCGGTCGATTTTGCCCTTCCGATTTCCCGACATGGCACGCGCTTCGCAACGACAGAGAAGCTGCAACGAGCATGCGGAGAAGCTCACCCTGGCTCTGCTGGTTTTGGGCTCTTTGGCTGTGGTGGTCTACGCCGGAGACTCCTTCCTCTCGGCATCCGAGCAAGATGATCAAAACCATGGCAAGCCTTTGGCCATGTTGCTGTTGTCTTCGGGCGTGTTTGTCCTGATCCTGGGCTTTGGAGTACCATACCTTAATACTTTTTGGGGACCTGTTACTTAAAGGGAACCAATTATGAAATAAAAGTCTATACTTCTTTCTCCCTGGTTACTTCAAAGCCCAGGATCGGTGCCATGATCATGATTCAGGCGTTTGCAGGATGGTCCTGTCGCAGAACCACTGAGAGCACCGTAGATGACAGCTTGGACGACTGGGGGTGGTCTCAGGGAGACTGGGCTCTTGTTCAAGGGTTTAACTTAAGTTACCAGAATAAGGAGCCCATATTATTTACTATAGATCCCAATTATGGTAACTTAAACTAAACTCCTTAACCCCTAAACCCGTATATAGAGCCCTTAATGGAACCCTAAATTATGGGTAACTTAAATTAAATTCCTTAACAAGAACCCAGGAAATGTGCTGCCAGCTCTTCGCAGCTCCCGTCAGTATCCTAACCAGGGCTCCCGATGCTTGATCTGGGCATCCTGCACATACCAGGAGTTGCTGGGTTCTAGTTAAGTTAAGTTACCATAATAGAGATCTATAGTAAATAATATGGGCTCCTAATTATGGTAACTTAAACTAAATCCCTTAACAAGAACCCAGGTTGGGTGCAGATGTGTCCGCCTTCCACACAGTCTACGCTTGTGGGAATCACAAGCTCGCAAAAGGGAGCCCTGTCTCCATTTTGCCTGCGGTTTCGGTGGTGCACTGCAGCACCTGCGTCTGTTGCTTGGAGGATTTCCGACCCTGCAGCGCAATAGCAGTGCCCAGGTGTGGGCATACCTTTCACAGAAGATGCCCCTTGACTTCTCGGAGTTAGTTGGTCAATCTGAACGGGTATTGATGACAACCCTCATAGGGTTGCATGGCACAGTAGCAGTTTTTCAAGGACACCGGTTACCCCTCCAGTACGACTCAGTACGACCAACGTTCAGACCTAGTCATTCCAGATGAGTATGTGGGACATGCAGAAAGGAAGCTTAGCCAGGGCACCTTAGTTATTATCAGAAGCCCCACACTAAACCCTAAACCCCAAACCCTAAACCCTAAACCCTGATGCCCAAACCCTAAACCCTAAACCCCAAACCCAAAACCCTAAACCCCAAACTCTAAACCAAACCAGGCATTGAAAGCTGGGCCCTATCCGGCTCATCGGCTTCTGGTGCATGCCCCGTGTGCCGCGAAAGCCTGGAGCTGCGGACGGTATGAGTTCATTGGCAAGTAGGCCCCCCAGATGGGTTTAGGGTTTAGGGATTTCTGTAGGCTCCCAGATGGGTATTTAGGGTTTAGGGACTTCTGTATTGGGGGTTTCCGAAAATCGGGGACCCTAGTATAGTACCCTACTCGGTAGGATCCTCGGACTCCAAAACAAAGTACATTGGCAAGTAGGCCCACCAGACGGGTCAATTAGGATCTGCATGTACGTACATAAAATACACCTAGAAATAGAAAGCAAGCCAAGCAGGGTACAGATGTAGAATGTGTAGATCTACATATAATCCTAAATACACATGTGCACATGTGTTGGTCTGTATGTACGTATGTACCCAGGAAGTATGTGTGTGTAGGTATGTAGGTAGGTAGGTAAGTGAGTAAGTAGGTAGATGGGTATGTATGTATATGCGGAGGTGTGCACACGACCTTCCCTAAGAAGCCATAGGTTCCCTGTTTGCTTTGGGCTGATCTCCGTATGAGGAAGCATATTCCGAAGGGTTCCCTGCTTTCAGTTCTCAGGCATAGCTGGTGGTGGCTTGGAAACCATCCATTCGATGCTGGTTTGGGCATGTGGCTCGCGGGAAGGCTCTTCGGGCCAGAAGAGGTGTTCCCGCTGCATAGGTCTCACAAAGGGAAGCAGAAGCTGCCACTGGATGGAGTAGTTGCTCGTGCAAGCCGAACGACGTAAGCTTCGTTCAGCTTGCTGCTGATAGTTGTATAGTCGTATTGCTACGGTCCCAAGTCTGAACTTCGAGAAGTTCAGCAACTTTGAAGGAGGGGCTGCCAATTTTCAGAGGAACCCTAAACAGTATACTGTTTGCATGATGGGACGTCTAAGCCGGAACGCAGTGTATACCAATTTGGCTGATCCGAAGTCACTCCTCTCCGTGTCCAGTGTTTGCGACGGGTATGCGTGGTTCGTCTACTGATTTAGGGCTCCTGCAGGTTGCCCCGCGATGTTTTGATTTTGCTTACGGGTTTATTTACAGTGCTGTTATTCCACACGATCGTGCAAGGTCTTGTACAGCCTTGATGGTGCAGTCAGAGAGTCCAGTACTGGATTCTCTTGCTGGTTGCCTAGGGATTTTGCGCAGCATGGGGCCGCCACATGGGTGGTTGTCAAAAATTATGGTCCTTTTTTGGGTCCTTCATATAATACGGCGCCTAATCTATAGAATCTATAGGGTACCCAAAAAGGGACCATAATTTTGACAACTACCCGACATGTACTGTACAGCGCTTCTAAGCCATGGCTCCGCGCGGAACACGAGACCTTCAGCTCGGCGATCGGTGAAAAACACGCTGACGTCAAGGTTTACAGGGGTATTCAAAGGGATCCAAGGGTTTAGGGTTGAGGGTTGGGATATGGGGGTTTCCGAACATGGGGCCCCTTATTTGGTACCCTAAATAGTAGGATCCTTACTCTAAGGACCCCGAAATAAGGTACCCCTTATTGTCGGAAACTCCCATATGGGTTATGAAAGGCTTTCTGGATGAAGGTAGTCCTCTAACATACTTGGAGGTTCATGGGTAGTTGTAAATAGGGTCTATAAGTAGGATAACTATACTTATACTACCAACTTATGACATGGGTACAGTCATTCTGGGATCCGAAAACAGTAGCTCCCGTAGCAAGGATAGCAGACAGGACCTCAATTTTGGAGAACCTTTGGAGAACCTTTCAATACGCGAGCTGGAATGGGTGATTGCAGAAAGTTCATTAGATTCATAAATCTAACGCCATAGGTCAGTGATACGGCTTGGGCAGATTCGGGCAGGGGGATCGGAGCTTTCTGCATATGCAAAGCAGCTGAAGGACACCAGGAAGTCCACTTGTTCACGTGATTCAGGGCCTTCAGGCCTAGCCGGACCCAGATCCGAAATCAAATTCTGCTAGAACTATAGAATTATAGAGGGGGCTTTAGGCTATAGGGGGACCTACTGTGTTGATGGACAAAATCCTGCATGACCATCAGCAGTAGCTCCCATCAGAGCCTTGAGGCTCGAGGCTGCAAGCCAAGGTTTCGGGAACGATTTTGTCCGTCCGCGTACCGGCATGGTGCGTGACTTGCAAGGGCGGAGAAGTTGCAGGAACGGGCAGTCCGAGAGGCTCGGAGACCTAAAAAGGTGGGATGAAACTAGGTAGGATGCAGGATCCCTTGTATAAGGACTCCTATTTAGGATTACCCCAGCTACCTTCATCCTGCCCTTTTGCGCCCTTGGAGAGGCTCACCGTGGCTTGGCTGTTTTTGGGTTCTCTGGCCGTGCTGATTTACGCCGGGGACTCTTTCCTTGCAGTGCAACTAGCTGGCACTTTGGGAAACTTTAAAATTTCCCTCATGGTTCCTATTCATAAATAACCGTAAACCTTAAACGCTAAACCCATTACTTTTAAGGGCCCCCAAGCAAGAACCCAGGCAAGTTGACCAAGACCATGGTAGGCTGCTGGGCATGCTGCTGCTCTACGCAGGCGTGCTGATCCTGCTTGCCGCCCTGGTGCATGCAATAGCCGAATCCTGCCGTTCAACCGCTCGGAGCACCGTAGATCCGGACAGCTCGAGTGTGGATCAGAGTTGGTCTCAGGGACACGTGCTGCCAGCTCTTGGCAGCTACTCCTGGGAGTGGAGATCTTCCAGGACCAGAGAAAGCGTGCCAAACCGGGCCAGCCAGGGCATCCGATGCTTGATCTGGGCATCCTGCACATACCGGCAGTTGGGTGCAGATGTGTCCACCTTCCACAGAGTCTACGCCTCCAGAAATTACAAATTCGCGCAAGGGAGCTCGGTCTCCATCTTGCCTGCCGTTCCGGTGGTGCGCAGCAGCACCTGCGTCTGTTGCTTGGAGGATTTCCGACCCTGCAGTACGATGGCAGTCCTCAAGTGTGGGCATGCCTTTCACAGAAAATGCCCCTTGACTTTCGGAGTCCGTGCAGCGATCCCTCAAGCTGGACACATGTTGATGGCATCCGTCTTAACCCTACGGGGCCGAATCATAGTAAGACGGTTCGGTAGGCATGGTGCATGACACAGACAAGCGTGGAGCATAGCATAGACCCGAATAGCAGGATCTGTACCGGAGGGAAGGATCCCCGACAAGCGAACTTGAATCTTAAGACGTAAGATCCCCCCAAACCCGCTTCGTGAGGCATTGAAAGCTGGGTCCTCTCCGGCTCATCGTCTGCTGCTGCATGCCCTATATGCCGCGAAAGCTTGGAACTGCGGACGGCTTGAGCTCACTGGCACCCAAATCTTCTAAGGAATATCTGCTTGGGGGTGCCGGCTCTGGAAACATCCCTTCCTTGCACATGTGGCCCGAGGGGGCCAGAAGTGCAGTTTCCAGCTGGCGAGCAGATTCTGCCAATGGATGAATTAGTGCAAGCGCATACCTTCTGCCCTCAAGCCTAAACCGCATAGCATGGTCGGTAAGGTGGTCCATTTTACTCGTCTCGTAATGACCAGGGTTGAGAATTGATAGGTTAGGGTTTAGCACACTAGAGCCTAAATCCCAATCCCCTAAACCCGAAATCCTAAAACCCTAGACCCTAAACGCTTAAAGCCTTAAACCCCAAAAGAAGTGTCAACGCGCTTCAGTGTTTCGGGGCCACTTCTCTCCGCCCGATGGGCGAGGGTGGCCCGCCTTTACCACCGTTATGTGTGGTGTGTATAGATAGTGGCCTCAAGAATTTGAATGGGGTCGGAGTGTATTGGACTCTAATCACCCTAAACCCTAAACCCTAAACCATAACACCCTAAACCCTAAACCCTAAACCCTAAAACCCTAAACCCTAAACCCTAAACCCCCCTAATTATGATCGGGACAGGAGCCCTGATCGCTGCTGTTGGCAATTCTTGAGGCCCCTATGTTCGTGACTTAAAGCACCTGTAGGTTACCTTGCGATACGGTTGATGGACAAAATCCTGCACTACCCATAATAAGGAATATACCATAATTCCCATAGTTTAGGGTCCTTAGGGTCATGCAGGATTTTGTCCATCAACAGTATATCTCTTTGTAAGGACCTGTACAGGCTTGACGGTGTAGCAACCTCAAATCGAGCCCTTATGCCTGCCAATAGTGGCTACCTATCCACCCATTAATTCCCGAACCCTAGACCCGAAACCCCAATCCCTAAACCCTAAACCCTATAAACTTTAACCCCAAACGCTAAACCCTATAGCCCCTAAACCTTAAACCTTAAAAAACAAGCCCTCAAGTTGGGGTCTGGTAGATGCCTAGAGGTGGTTTTGCGCAGTTTGGGCCGCCAGATGTACAGCGCCACAGCGATGGCCAGGCGCATCACCGGACCTACTGTCGGCACTCGACGCTGTGTCGATGCTGTGTGAGTTTCAATGGCGCCCTTTGAGGGTCTTGGGTTGAGGGTTTGGGGCTCGGAGTTTAGGGTAAGTTTAAGGTTTAGGGTTCGGGGTTTAGGGTTTAGGGTTTAGGCCAAGATCTTTGATACCCAAACGGGAAGGATTGTAGCTGGCTTAGCTTTGCAACTTCTGTGTAAGTAGTGTCTGGTATAGCTCACAACCCCACCGCAATTGTCCAGCCTCCTGTTTGTGTCCCTCAATCCTAAACCCGTGATGCCTTCTGTCGAAGCAGCCCCGCTTCCCAAACCCCACAGGCCAAGCACCGATTACATGCAAACCTGAATACACCATAGCACATAATCGTAAGTTAGAGCACATCCATGGTTTTTGTAGTACAATAAGTAGTATATGAGAGCATATTGTACATATATATATATATATATCATATACTTATATATATATATACACACATACACATACATACATATATAATAGTATATGAAAGTAGACATGCTTAGAGTATATTAGTTTAAGTCAAAGTTTCGTAAATTTCTATATGAAGCTTCAACCCACACTTTGAAGCCCTAAAGCGAGAATGCCGAACGCTGAACCCCTTACCCTGAAGCCCTGAGCCCAAAAGCCCCACACCCTGGAAGTACAACAATACAGAGGCTCTAATAATTCGTAAATATGTCCTCTTACTGTCCCTCTATTTGTATACTACAATCAGTATGGTTCCCACCCTAATCTCACTATCAATGCCTCTATGTTATAGACTTAAGCCCGGAACAACAGGGAAAACCTCAGCTATTTGATTGCTCAGGACGCAGAGGAGCGTGAGGAGCCAAGGTAGTTCAGGGATAGCATCTTAGGATAATTTTACTGGGTTTTTCATTGTTTGGAAGGTACACTGACCACTCTGGTAACGGGTTTACTTGGGGGTTCGGACCTTGACAAGATTCTATGGTTCGTGCTTGTCTGCTCAGCTGCTCAGCGTGTACGATTTTCGATGCTTACGGCTTCGTGGGCGGTGATTTGCGATTGAAGGGGATTTCGGGATCAGACTGTAGATTTCAGTTTGTGTTTCATAGTCAAAGGATCAAGCCCTGCGCTGTGTTGAGGTTCGGCTCCCAAGCCCTGAAGCTCTAAAGCCTCAACGTGTGCCGCTTGATGCTCACATGGGATATGTATATGTATATATATATATATATATATATTATACATGTGTATATACATATATATATATATATATATATATATTTTTTATACACAACTATTTATTATTTTCCTCATATATATATATCTATCCATCTATCTATCTATCTATATATATCTATATATATATATATATATATATATATATATTGATATTGAGCGGGCCGGGGG